>JAJOZX010002020.1:690000-725899 GCA_023014485.1 Bathynomus jamesi | reverse complement strand
CTTTAACAGCTGATAGCTCAATTGATGTTTCTTTCTTTCCAAGTTTAACCCATTAGAATTAATAATGCAGTCAGACTAAGCTTTGAACAAAGGAAATTCATTCTAAAATGCTACTGGAGTGTGAAAACGCAGTTGAAGTGCAAAGACAGTTTAGGAGGGAGTTTCAAACAGATCCACCAACGCGACTTACCATCACTCGAATTAGAGATAAGTTGAAGCCGATGGAACTGTTCAGAATGTCCACAGAAAGCGTTCCGGAAGACCACGGACATCGACAAGCCCCACAAAGCAAGAAGAGTACTGGAAACGTATCACCAAAGTCCAAGAAAATCTGTGCGGCAAGCGAGTCGTGAGGTAGGAATTTCAGAATCGTCTGTCCAACGCATTTTGAAGCGCTGTCAATGGAAAAGTTACATTCCAAGATTAGTCCATGCTATTAATGAAGATGATCCGACCGAAGAGTGGAGTATTGCGAGTGGTACTTGGCACGATGTGGATGTGGATTGGACGAAGGGGTTTCGTAGAATACCCTCCGCGTTCACCAGACCTCACACCACTAGACTTTTTTTTATGGGATACTTAAAAGACAAAGTCTACGCTATAAAACCTGCAACAGTCGCTGAATTGAGAGCAGCCATTGACGAGAATGCACACAAATACCAAACGAAATGTTTCGTGATGTTTGCGATTCCATTGCTTCGCGTTATCAGCAGTGCCTGGACCAGAACGGACGTCAGTTTGAAAACAGGCGTTGACAAACAATTAATAATGTCTGTAGATTCTATTACATTTTGAAAATGAAATGTATTTTAATAAACACTGCCTTTATAATTATTTAAAGTGTGTATACATTTTTTTGGACGCCCTGTATATAATATATATATATAATATATATATATATTAAAATATATATATATATATATATAATATATATATATATAATATATATAATATAATATATATATAATATATATATATATATAATAATATATCTAATATATATATATATATATTATATATATATATATATCTATATATATATATATGATGAATAAAACCACGAAGGGAAAAGAAACACAAAGGGGTGCTCAAGCGCTTTCGTCTAATGACATCCTCAGGAACGTTTCAAACGACGTGGTACAGCAAAAAGAGTGGTGTGTGGTTGTGTTACAACAGGTAACTCTTTTGTTTTCCATGCTTGTTATTTTCCGTATCTAGTGAAAGTGTGTGGATAAGAACAGGATAAGAACAGTGTTCCTGAGGATGTCATTAGACGAAAGCGCTTGAGCACCCCTTTGTGTTTCTTTTCCCTTCGTGGTTTTATTCATCATAAATATTTTTCACATTATATAATGAAGTGAAAATCATTTACTTTTTATATTTAATATTTTAGTTTTATTCAGGGTAGGCACTGCCTACCTTGACTACCCAGAGGGCACGTCCCTGATATATATATTATATATATATATATATAAGCACACCGGACAAAAAATTAGTCACCCCTCTCAGAATGTACCTAATAACGTGTGACGGCGCCTCTGGCGCGCGTCTGTGTTGTCGTTTGCCTCTGGTGATTGAACTAAATTTTAGACATTTTATTTCAAAATTTAACCCTTTTCAAATATGGACAGTGAGTGTCTTAAGAATTTTTCTAAACTGTCTTATGAAGAAAGGTTGAATGTGATTAAAAATGGTAGGCCGACACCGGAACTGAAACAGTTGCTACAGCGTAAAGGAACAAAAATAATCAGAACGTTTCAAACGACGTGGTACAGCAAGAAAGAGTGGTTGTGTGGTTGTGTTACAACAGGTAGACTCTCTTGTTTTCCATGCTTGTTATTTTCCGTATCTAGTGAAAGTGTGTGGATAAGAACAGGATATTGTGATTTAAATAATTTGACTAATGCTTTAAGTAAGCACGAGAGGTCTGCTGCGCATTATGAAAGTCAAATATCGTTGAAACATTTGGATCTACACGAATCGACTTGAGCATAGATAAGCAAAAAAAACTTAGCATTGAAATTCACAATAAAACGGTAAAGGAAAACAGAGACATACTGAAAACATTAATTTCTGCTACTTGCTTTTTGATTAAACAAGAACTTGCTTTCCGCGGTGATAATGAAGATAAATCCTCTTTAAATCGTGGAACTATATTGAGTTACTGAACTACACTGCAAAATTTGACCAAAAATTAGCACAACATTTACAGACTTCATCCGTGTTTTCTGGCGTTTCTAACAAGATACAAAATGACTTGATTGAAGCAGTAGGCATAGCTGTAGAAAATAATATTAAAGTATATCGCAAGATCCCCATTCATTGCTATAGAAGTGGATGAATCGACTGATATTTCAAATACAGCTCAATGTTCCACAGTTTTAAGATATGTATTGGATTCTGAAATTAAAGAGGCTTTCATAGGATTTGACGAACTTAAAGACAGAAGAGCTACTGGTGTAACAGAATGCATATTTAAAAATTTAGATAAATACAACTGTGCTGAGAAGCTTGTAGCACAGACATATGATGGAACATCGGTAATGGCATCGCATTTAAATGGCGTTCAAGCTAAAGTAAGAGAAAAGGCATCATCAGCGTTATTTACCCATTGCTACGCTCACAAGTTGAATCTTGTTCTATCTCAGTCAGCGAAATTTATACCTGAATGTACAATCTTTTTCAAGACCATTGATGGTCTTGCTGCATTTTTCAATCACTCTACAAAACGAACGCAATTTCTTGATGAAATAGTACATAAACGCATTCCAAAGGCTGCACCAACGAGATGGAGTTCTAACTCAAAGCTAGTGCAAACTATTTTATACTATCATAGTGACTAGTGATGTAGCGGATGTCATTTTTTTAACATCCGCGGATGCGGATGAGGATGTTTGATTTCAATATCCGCGGATGCGGATGTCTACATTTTCGTTATTTTTTAGGATATATTCGAGATTTGTTGTGTTTAACGTATATAATAAGTTATTATATAGAGAGAGCTGTAGCTATAATGTAGTATAATTGATTAATTGTACAATAATTGCTGTACTTTTCTCTGAACATATAAAATAATATCAAGCATCTAACTAATATAGAAATCAATTAGTGAATTCGTCTGCAAATAAATTCGTTATATTTTGTTGAGTTTCAGCCACAATTAGAAACCATAATTGTGTTACCAGGATGCGGGACGTGAACCCAACTCAAATGTACCCCACTGACCTCTTTCCCCAACCTCCACCCTTATAGAAAGAGATCTTTAATTAGCTTGATAACTATTTATATTAAGTTTAAAGTTTTATTAGGCATATTTATAAATGAGTAATTAAAATAAAGTAAACTAAGATGTTCATCGTTTAATGTTCAAACTTAATTATAGGAAGGGTATGCTTAAGGAACATTAATTTTTCTGCCTTTTCTGCTGCCAGTCTGTTTCTCTTCTCATCATATATTAATCCAGCACTGCTAAATAATCTCTCACTTGGTACGTTTGTTGGAGGACAGGCTAAATGTTTCCTTGCAAGTTTACTCAAGTATGGATAGATATTCTGCGTATTTTTCCACCAACTAATAGGATTGTCACATGCAGCCAGGCGTTTTTCTTGGTGATAGCTCTCGATCATTTTTACTACATCTTTTGACATCGCGTAGGTCTCGTCATTGCTGCTTGACTCAAGAAACTGAGAGACAGATTCTGTGATAGATTTGCTTGTTGAAGGTGTTGGTTCTGTCACTGAAACTTTTATTCTTTTGGTGGGTGGCGAAGCGACAGATTCAAGAGATTGAAGCTCTTCAACTGCTTTGCCAAGTGATGATTTAACTCGTTCTAATGTACTAGGTGAAAATAACTTAGCTTTGTAACGTGGATCTAAGTAGGTTGCAAGAGAGTAACTTCATACAAGAACAGCCTCTCGTCTTGTCGCTTGCATCACTTTTGCGCACAATGAACTAGTTCTATTAATATAGTAGAATTTGATAATTTCCGCTTATTAATGACATTTTATCTCAACGGTCCACATCCGCACGACATCCGCAGTCCAAAGTGCGGATGCGGGTGCGGATGCGGATGCGAGAAAATGTGCGGATGTTCCGCGGATGCGGATGCGGGTGTGACCTACATCACTAATAGTGACCTTTGTAAACTTTTCAACAACATTGACAGCAATCCTTTATTGTGGGACTCAGATACTTTAGTGAGGAGTAATGGATTTTATAATTGGCTAACGAAAGATTCAACATACTTTCTTCTCATGGTATATGATAAGATTTTCATTAGAACTGACACACACTTCAATATCTTACAAACTAAAATTATAGATATTCCATATTGCATTGAAAGAATCACTGAAACAATGAATTCCCTCGGAGGGTCTGCGCAAAAATTTTGATGATATCTATGAGAAGTTTGAAGAATGTTTCAAAGAAAATAACTTGACTGAATCAAAATGTCGTACAAAAGGTCCAATTAAAAAAGAAAGAGAAAGAATATTCTGTCTAATATTGAATGATATACTGCAGCATATGGAAGCAAGATACAGTGACTTCAGAAATTTACAATTTATTTCATTAGTTGATAGTAAAAAGTTTCTAAAACTAGCTACAGAAATTGATAAGGATGCACTAGAAAGTTTAGAGAAGAATTATGGTAACTTCGATGTCATAAGATTGAAAACTGATCTAGCTGGAATTTATAGTGCACAAGTGTTCAGGGATAAATCAATTAAAGATTTGCTTGCTTTCATATTTCAAAATTGACTTGAACTAACGTTTCCTGAAGCGGTGAAGCTGTTGCAATTGACTTTAACAATTCCAGCTACAACAGTTTCTGTTGAGAGGTCATTTTCAGCTTTGAAAAGAATTAAAAGCTACACCAGGAATAGAATGAAACAGGAAAGGCTTTCATCACTTGCCCTAATTTCAATTGAAAAGGAAAGATTTACTAAAATGGAGCAAAATCCCACTTACAATTTCTTTGAAAAAATTACAGATATTTTTCTTACTAACAAAGGGAGAAGAATGGAATTGATCTACAAATAAAGCGGTAAGTAAATATTTGTTGTTGACCAAAAATTAGCACAAATTCAGGAAGATCTGAATAAAATCGTTGATTGGTCAGTCACATGGCAAATGAGATTTAACGTGGATAAGTGCAAAATTTTGCATATAGGTTCGCGTAACGGTAATTTTGCGTATAGTATGTCAGGGAAAGATTTAACAAGCGTAGAGCAGGAAAAAGATTTAGGAGTTATAGTCACGGGTGATTTAAAAGTAGCGAAACAAAGTACAGCAGCGGTCAATAAGGCGAACAAAGTGTTAGGTTTTATAGCTCGAAATTTTGAGTACAAATCGCGCGATATTATAGTTCCACTTTATAAATCATTAGTTAGACCCCATTTGGAGTACGCGGTCCAATTTTGGAATCCGCATATGCGCAAAGATATAGACAAAATCGAAAGAGTTCAAAGGCGAGCAACTAAGATGATTCCGTCGCTTAGGTCAAAGTCGTACGAGGATAGGCTTAAGGAGTTAAAATTGACAACACTCGAGACTAGGAGGTTAAGGGGTGATCTAATCCAGGTTTTCAAAATTATGAATGGGTTCGATAACGTAGATAGAGATAGCTTTTCGAAATATCTCAATATAATAGGACTAGAAATAACGGGTGTAAGTTTGACAAGTAGAAGTTTCGAGACAGCAGTTTCGAAAAAACTTTTTACGCATAGAATAGTAATAGCTGGAATAGTTTGCCGTAGAAGTAATTAGTAGCACGTCTATAAACATGTTTAAAAATCGATTAGACGCATATGTTGATAGAAAGGGTATAGTTTAAGGTAGTAAAATTAAGGCTTTCTGGGGATAGATCCCACAGCTCAACACAAGTGTTGTGGGATATAGGGAGTCAGCGTCTTGGGTTAGGGGATACTCTGTCCTTACACACCCTATTTAAAGAGATTCCTCTGCCGAGCGGTGCCCTCCATAGTACTGTGAGGTATTGAAAAACTCATGATCTTCACTTGCCCCACAAACACCTTTAAATGGGAGACCCAAAATGGGTGCACACACATTTCTACATTACTGTACAGTCTTCACAGCCACACCTACACTTTTCCTCGTAAGTGTATATATTGTAATGTATATGGTTGTAAATTTTGACTTGGTCCGCAATCGATATGGACCGTGACTTGATGGATACCGTAATGAAATTGACTGGATTCTTTGGATCTAATATATTTGCATGTCCGTTATAAATAGATATAGAGCGTAACATTTGTGGATAGTAGTCTATTATGACTTGATCCTCTGGATCCAGAGATTCTATCTTTAGTTTTAAATCGATAATTAGTTAGTTTTAAATTGATAATTATATAGTTTCGTAAAAATTGGTCGTTGCCAATTTACCGGCAGTTTTTACATAAATTTCTTATGTTCTTGTGGTTCGGAACCCACGTAAAATTGTAGGTCCCCTCCGCCACCACGGAGGACATACACAATACACGATTACGAACACAGTTAGGTAGACCAGCCATGAGTGGATCCTAGGGTCTTTGTTGGTCTGAAACATTATAACATTATATATATATATATATATATTATATATATATATATATATATATATATATATATATATATATATATATATATATATATATATATATATGATGAATAAAACCACGAAGAGCACCCCTTTGTGTTTCTTTTTCCTTCGTGGTTTTATTCATCATAAATATTTTTCACGTGTCACTTTCGTGAAATAATTTTTCATATATATATATATATATATATATATATATATATATATATATATATATATATATATATATATATATATATATATATATGCACTAGAATCACAAAATAACACGTGACCTTATTAATAAGCAAACAACCACAAGGAAAAGGAAACACAAAGTCCGAGCGCTTTCGTGATATATTCACATTATCAAGGAAGAACAGAAAATAGACGGAGATTACAAAGTATTTGAGTTAAATAGACAAGCAAAAAATTCACAATTGGCACCTCAAATTAAAGGCCTTAAAGCCCTCTAAAGATTTTTTTCCCCAAATTGATAACATAATCTGTAGGCAGCTAAATACTGAATAAAAATATATTTTTTATTCAGTTATTTAGCTGCCTACAGATTATGTTATCAATTTGGGGAAAAAAATCTTTAGAGGGCTTTAAGGCCTTTAATTTGAGGTGCCAATTGTGAATTTTTTGCTTGTCTATTTAACTCAAATACTCTGTAATCTCCGTCTATTTTCTGTTCTTCCTTGATAATGTGAATATATCACGAAAGCGCTCGGACTTTGTGTTTCCTTTTCCTTGTGGTTGTTTGCTTATATATATATATATATATATATATATATATATATATATATATAGGAATATGAAAACAAGAGATACGACTCTCAATATTTGTTGGCTAAACGTTTCGGTCCACTCAGGGACCATCTTCAGTGACTAAATGGAAGCATCTAAAAAAACAATCATAAAACTAAAGTAAATACAAATGTCAAACTGTACAATAATAAAATCTAATACAAAAAAAGGTTAAAAAGTTGTTAAAAAAAAAAAAAAAAAATCTGGATTATAAAACAAAAAAGTAAAAATAAAACAAAAAATAAAATTTCAAAAATTAAAAAGTTTAAAAATTTTAAAAATCTAAAAAAAAAAATTTCAAAAATTCTTTTCAAAAGGACTGACCTGGATGGTAAAAGTTACAAATGACAAGTGGAGAGAAAGGAAAGAAAAACTTAAGTTAGTGCGTTAGTTGCGTTAAAAAGGTGTTGGTTGGTTAGGAAGTATGTAATTTTATCGAGGAAAGGCTATCGTTTAGTTCTAGATTTAATTTCTTGATAAAAAGGGATTCTAAAATTTTAAGATCAAATGAATTAGAAGCAGACGACAAAATCGCAAAGGAGTCCTGGGGGCACGGGTGGTCATGGGTCTCTGAATGATGCCGAATAGCAGAGGATTCAGGAGTGGAAAGAGGGCGAGAAGTTCGATGAAAAAAACCCAAATGCTTCGAAATCCTAAGTTTTAACTGTAGGGCAGTCTGCCCCACATAACGACTTTGGCAGGTCGCACATGTATATAAATAAATAACAAAGGATCTCAGAAGGTACTAGCCCAGGGGTTGTTTATGGCCTGCCTAAGACCCATAAGCCTGGAGTTCCGCTTCGTCCCATTCTAGCAGCCATAAACACACCAAGTTATAACCTCGCAAAATTTTTGGTCCCAATCATAGACCCTCTCACGCGTAGTCATTTCACTTTGCAAGATTCATTTGAGTTTGTTGATTGTGTCACCAAGTTGAAGTTTAAGGATTGTTTCATGGCTTCCTTTGATGTTCAGTCTTTGTTTACCAATGTACCTCTTTTAGAAACTTGTGATATTATTATAAATTCTTTGTTTGGTTCTACTAATGACATTTTGGGATTAAGCAGACAATTGTTTTCAAAACTTTTAAAGTTATCAGTCCAGGATACCATATTCTTTTTTAATAAGGAACTTTTCCACCAGCACGAGGGAATGGCAATGGGTTCGCCCCTTGGTCCGTCCTTTGCTAACAGTTTTCTTTGTTTTCACGAGGAAAAGTGGCTGAGGGATTGCCCGCTTGATTTTAAACCTATTTTATTTAAACGTTATGTAGATGATTGTTTTGTCATTTTTAAGCATAAATTTAGTAGTACTTAATGTCGGCGAGTTAAACAAAGCTATTTGTTGAGATACAGATCCAAATTTGAGCGTGCCCTAAAACACCTAAAATTTTATTAAATTTTTACATTATTAAATTTTTTACAAAATCTTGAGAAAACAATACAACATATAAGAATGAAACTTGGATAAATCATTTGAAAAATAAAATCTACTTATTTTGACTACTTAATTTATGTCTTTATATTGGTATTTAACACCAAGGTATGTATGTATAATTAAACAAAAACATTCCTACTTTATTAATTCATTATTTATTAAGTAAATATGTTGCTTTATCCGTGTTTTTGTTTTTTCTTTTCGTTGCAGATTTTATATCGTCTTTGATTTAGACAGTGTTTAACAAAATTAGAACCTACAAATATGTCTTCAAAACGGAAGACATTTCAATATCGCTTCTCTTGTAGTAGTTGCGGTAGTTCGGTGGTTTAGTAGTCCAAACAATGAATTTTAAGAGGTGTCCGATATTAGAGCACACTCGGTCCTAATATCGGATAACATTTAGAACCCCATAAGTTCCAAATTAATCGAACCAGGGTAATTTCTTTTATGTGGTATGTAGCCACTTGCCTAAACTACAAAAGAAGCCTACAAGGTTTACTCTAGCTAGAACATATATATATATGTGTGTGTCAGATGTGAATGTGTTGAGAGGAGTGGCAGGTGGAATGTCTGACCACTTCTTGGTGGAGGCGAAAGTGAAGGTTTGTGGTGGGCGTGGAGTTAAGAGGGGGCAGGGTGCCTGTGAGAGAGGTAGTGAAAGTAAGTGAACTGAGGAAAAGGGATTGTGAATGGATGTATCAGGAGAGACTGAATGAGGAATGGTGCAGGGTGGGAGAAGTGTTGAAGTGTGTGGGGTACGGAAGATTGGGGTTGGACATAAACGACGGGGTAGTGAATGGTGGAATGTGGAAGCTGAAATGTTGGTGAAGCAAAAGAGGGAAATATATGCTCGGTACTTGCAGAGCAGAAGCGTGGGTGATTGGGAAGAGTATAAGAGGAAGGGGTAAGAAGTAAAGAGACAGCAAATGAGAGTTTGGTATGAGTGTCAGAAAATTTCAGGGAGAGCAAGATGATGTTTTGGAGAGAAGTGAATAGTGTGAGGAAAATGAGAGGGCACCAGATGAGCATGACTGTGAAAAGAGTCGATGGGGCAGTGATGACAGATAGAGATGTGAAGACAAAGTGGAGAGTATTTTGAAGGACTATTGAACGTGTCGGAAGAGAGGGAAGCAGATGTGGTATGTTTGGGCAGAAAGTGGGTTCGGAGTACGAGAGTTGTGGCGAATGGGTTGGTCCGTTGGGAGGAGGTGGTCGGGGCCCTAGGCAGGATGAAAGGTGGAAAAGTGGTAGAAATGAATGGGATCGCTATGGAGCTCTTGAAAAAAGGCGGTGAATGTAGTGTTCATTGGTTGGTGCGTTTGTTTAATGTGTGTGTGGACAGAGGCGAGGTGCCTCAGGACTGGCGGAGTGTATGTATCGGCCCCCTGTATAAAGGGGGTTCAAAAATGTATGTTCGAATTATTGAGGAATTAGTCTGTTGAGTGTGCCAGGTAAGGTGTATGGGAGAGTGGCGATTGAGAGGGTGGTGGTTTGCACGGAGCAACAGATTGGGGAAGAGCAAGGGTGCTTTAGAAGAGGTAGAGTGGTATGTGGACCAAGTATTTGGATTGAAGATGATGTGTGAGGAATACTTGGAGAAAGAAATGGATTTGTATGTGGTGTTCATAGATCTTGAAAAAGCGTATGATAGGGTTGACAGAAAGGCGTTGCCGCAAGTACTGCAGCTGTATTGGGTGCATGGGTCGTTGTTGAATGCAGTGAAAAGTTTTTGCATGTGTCCGTGTGGGAAGAAAGGAGGGCGAGTGGTTTCCGGTGAAAGTGGGTCTACGGCAGGGGTGTGTGATATCTCCATGATTGTTTAATGTGTTTATAGACGGGGTTGTTAAAGAGGTGAATGCAAGGGTCATGGGGAGGGGAGTGGAGATGAAGCATGTTGCGGGGGAAGATTTTTGGGAATTGAATCAGTTGTTGTATGCGGATGATACGGTGATGGTGGCGGACTCAAGAGAAAAGCTACAGAGACTGGTAACTGAGTTCGGGAGGATGTGTGAAAGAAGGAACCTAAAATTAAGGTTGTGTGGTGCTGAGTGTAAGTTTGTATGGTGAGGAAATGGAAGTGGTGGCGTGTTTCAGGTACTTGGAGGTGGATGTGCCACGGAATGGGACTATGAAGGCAGAGGTGGGTCACAGGGTGGAAGAAGGGGCAAAGGTACTTGGTGCCCTAAGAAGTGTTTGGAAGGAGAGATCATTTTCTATGAGATCATTGTCTATGAAGGTATAATAGTAGTGCCAACAGTGTTGTATGAATGTGAGGCATGGGTGGCGAATGCGAAGAAAAGAAAAAGGGTGGATGTACTGGAAATGAAATGCTTGAGGACGATCTGTTGGGTAAGGCAGATTGATCATGTAAGAAACAGTTGGGTAATTCTACGAGAAATAGACAAATGAAGTACACGGTAACCTCTTCAAAATTCATGAAACTTGGTGTGAGGGTTGGTTTAGGTCCAAATTACAAATTTCTGAATTTTTTTGAAAGTTGGTCAAGTTGGTCAAGTTGGTCAAGTTGGTCAAGTTTTATGGCTTGACCAAATTTTGGTCAAATGAAAAAACCAATAATTTTCAAACGTAAATATCTCAGCTCCTAATTGTGGTAGTGTAGTAAGTCTTAAATGATAAAATATGTAAAATTAACTGTAGTTTCTAAATATGTATCATTTTTTTAGGGTAACAAAAATAAAATTATGATTTTTTGGCAGCGAAGATATCATTTTTCAAAAAAAAGACCAGGAATAAAAAATGTTTATTTGATGTATGTACACCATAATAAGTAATAAAAAAGTCAGCTTATCGACGATTATTATGAAAAAAAATGACTAAAAAAAAAAATCATCCAAATTTTAACAATTTTTTGCTTTCTTTCCAGATTTTCAGTATATACCTAATTTTCTAGTATACGTAAATTTACCTAACCCTTAAAATGCCTCAAAACACAAAATTTTGTTGCGATCCTATGAAAAAACACAAGAAGAATTTTCTGTAACATCAAAAAAGTAAACTCTGCCATGGCAGTTGCAAGCTATGGAATTTTGGAAGAAAATCAATTACTATGCAGCAATTGCTATGTCACAATTAAAAAGAAGCCAATTGTATTAGAACATGTTCAACGTTCATCCAGAGAGCCGGAACCTGCACCAATACCTGAGCCAGACATACTTAACGAATGTATGGAGCGAAGCAGTAGCGATTCCACGAATCCACCACCATTGGAAGAATTTGTCGTTCAAGACAGGCAATTCAATAAAGATTTGCTCAGCGACAATATTTTACCTTTATTTGATGAAAGCCCTATTAAACAGGTAATAAAACAATAGAGATTCCGTTCAGGACATTTGTTTCTTAATGCCAAATTCGTAGTTTTCTGTTTTTAAATATTAGCATCAGCACTTGAATACATATATACAAAATATTTGATATTTGATTATTTCACGCAACCTAAATTTATGAATTTGTTTTACACCTGGATTGAAGCCGGGACAAAAACAGATAAAGGCTTCTACGAAATTCAGATCACAACGGAAAAGGTTAAACGAGGTTTTGAAGCTGCTTATGGGGCTCCTATTGACTATTCTGAAGCTGGTCCGTCCAAAAAAGTTGTTTGGAAGATGATTTAGAGAGGCAAGACTACTTTTCGGACATAGTTATTGAAATTTGACATTTTAAATTAAATTTAATACAGTCATCGAAGTATATACTAAATTAAGTTTTATCTGTTTACATTTTTATAATCAGACAATGTAATACATATACATATATTTTATGAAAAGTTTAATTAAAAATATACTAATTAAACTTAATGTCAAATACACTTTATTTCAGGTATCAAAAGGTTATGGAAGAATTAAAGGAGAAATTTCAAGCAAGTAACGATCGCAATCTTAGGTTACAAATACTATCATTGTATCCCTATCCCATTGAAAAAACTGCTGACTTCTTTGGAGCAACAAAGTATATGGTGCGTAAGAGCCACAATCTTCAAAAACAGTTTGGGATTCTTCCTAACATTCCAAACATGACGAAAGGGAAGGTCGTCACAGCTGAAATGAAAAAAATCATTCAGGAGTTTTATGAAAATGACGAATATAGTAGGATGTGCCCGGAATCAAAGATTATAAGTTTGCAATAAATGAAGAGGGTGAAAAAAAAAAAAAAAAAGACTGGTATTGTGTAACTTGAAAGAGTTATATGCTGAATATGCAAAAAATGATGAAAATCCCAAAATAGGCTTTAGTACCTTTGCTCATCTTCGACCGTCGTGGTGCGTGCTTGCGGGACAAAGCGGAACTCAGTGTCTGCGTATATACGCATCACCAAAATCCGAAACTACATATATCAGCGTTAGGCATTAAAGATTTAGACTACAAAAAATTAGTGTCTTTATCCGTCTGCGGCATGTACAATGAAGATTGTATGATGCACCGATGCAAAAGATGCCCGAGAGGTCGGAATAAAAAATTATTTGGAAAGTTTGGACTTCATGGCGATGGAAGAGAAAAATAAACAATGGGTGTCTGTCGATCACTGTATGTTAAAAGATATCACCGAAACTCCAGAGGAATACGTGGAATCGCTCACAAAAAAATTGCACAACTGACAAGACACCACTTCACGAATAAATGTCAGTCTAGTTACTTTAAAAATCTAAAAGAAACTCTGCCCGAAAATGAAGGTGTTTTGGTGGGCGATTTCGCGGAAAACTCATTCATCGTACAAGATTGTGCCCAGGGGTTTCATTGGGAGAACTCGCAATGTACAGTGCACCCATTCGTTTATTATTCCAAAAACAATGCAGGAAAACTAATTTGCAAAAGTTACTGCTTCGTTTCAAACTGTCACAGGCATGATACAATTCTGGTTCATAGTTTTCTCAAAAAATTAATCCTGTGCATCCAACAACAAAATTCAAACCTAACTAAAATTCATTATTTCACAGATGGATGCGCGGCTCAGTATAAGAATAAAACATTTTCTAAATTTATACCATCATTTCGAAGACTTCAAAATTCATGCTGAGTGGAATTTTTTCGCGACATCCCACGGGAAGAATGCCTGCGACGGTATTGGCGGAACGGTAAAAAGAGCAGTCGCCAGAGAAAGCTTACGACGGCCTCTCGACCATCAAATCTTAACAGCTGAGGACTTCTACAATTTCTGCTCTCAAGAATTCCTAACCGCTATTGACTTTTTTTACGTCTCTGAGGCAGAAGTTGTAGATGTAGAGCTTTCTTTGCAAAAACGTCTGAGTGAACCTATTACTTCTATCAAAGGTACTCAACAATTACATCGCTTCGTCCCAATTTCCAAGAATTCGTTGAAGGTTTATCCCAGGGGTGGGGAACCTGCGGCCTTTTGGGGTACTAGTTGCGGCCTTCTGCCTGTTTGACATTCAGAATTCATACCGTACGATAATGGACAGCAACTGATACCCCTTTAGGGCTTTAGGCTATTTCATTAGATCATGGTTTTAGCTTCACTGCTTCTTACACATACAAGCCTTCTTTATGGCTTGAACAATAGGAAATATGGCAACGCTGCCAGTTGAAACTGGCAGCGTTGCCGTACGGCTTACGCCCTTACCTATCAACGATCAACTCGACTGGATGACAGTTACTGACGATTCTCCGATAGTGACACGCACGCTTGTTTCCATTAAAACTGTAAATCTTTCATCAATTCGTGTACCATTTTTATTTATAAATCTTCTGGTACCCCAATCATGTCAAAAACTGTGAAAAGAAAATTAAAGGAAGAGAACAGAGTATTCCATGAAGAATTGGAATTGCAGTATTTCATAGTTGCTGAAAAAGATAAAATGATGTGTTTGCTCTGCAACGCCATAATTGCAACAGTGAAGAAACACAATGCATATCAGCATTATGCAACTCATAAGAACCACAAGTATGCTATATTGGAAGGAGAACCCCGAAAGTCTGCACTTACGAAGATGAAACTTCAAAAGCAGCAACAACAGCAAGTATTTAAAACGATGTCAGGTCTAGGGACTGAAATCACTGAAGCAACTTATAAAGTAGCATATATACTTGGAAAAAGAGGTAAGCCATATAGTGATGTGGAAATCATAAAAGAATGCATTGTTGAAGTTGTAGCCTCTTTAGATTCAGACAAAGTTAACAAATACAAACAACTACCTCTTTCAAGAAGGACCATAACTGATCGGCAACATGAATTAGCCCTCAATGTAACTGAACAACTTCATACAATATGCCAAAGCGAAAATACTTATTATTAGATTGCCTTGGATATGAGCACTGATATTACTGACTCAGCGCAAGTGTCATTTTGTATTCGTGTTATAACTGCAGATTTTCAATGCTACGAGGAGTTACTGGCTTTGGGTACCCTTACGGGAAGACATGGAATTGACGTCTTGTCTCTCTTCAAAGAAAAATGCCGTGAAGCGAAACTGAATTTATGTAATTTAGTAAGTGTATGCACAGATGGTGCAACTTCCATGAGAGGAAAATGTGCAGGATTTGTTGTGCTACTACAAAAAGTACTGCCAAATCCAGATAGCTTGATTTCCTTTCACTGTATTTTGCATCAACAGAATCTCTGTGCCAAATCTACTGTTTTAAGCGACACATTAAGTAAAGTTATACGTATTGTGAACTACATTAGAGCAAATGCATCACGACATCGCAGTTTCGCAATATGCTTATGCTTGATGATGAAACATTCACTGTGGATCTTCCGTATCATTCTAAAGTGCGCTGGTTGTCACAAGGGCGTCTTTGAAAAACTTTTGTCTTTGCGAAAACAAATCACAAGATTTTTTGAGGAACTCAATGAACCATGTGAATTGTCAAAAAAGGATTTCTGCAGAAATGTTGCATTTTTGTATGACGTAATGTCAAAGCAAAATTACCTGAATATTTCTTTGCAAGGTAAAACTAAATCCATATTTGAAATGTGGCAAAAAATCCAGGCTTTTCGGAGGAAGTTGCGCTTTTTCAAAACTATCCTTACCCGATCGGAACTTTCAGCTGAACACTTCCCTGAACTGGCAAAGGTAATTGATGAAGAAGATACAAGCAAATCATTAAGGGAATGCGATGTGAAAGAATATACAGCTGTCCTAGACTCCCTGATTGAAGAATACGATGAAAGATTTGAAGATTTTGAGAAACTTGACTTCACACTGAAACTAGCTTTCGAACCACACCTGGTTGATGTCTCCAAAGCACCTGAAGATTTATAGATGGAGTTGATTGAGCTATTAGAAGATAATATCCTTGTCTCTATTTGATACTAAGAAGGATCTTGTTGAAATATGGAAAAGTGCCGTTGAATACCCACGTCTGCGCCAACATGCTCGTCGAATGTTGTCTTGTTTCGGCACAACCTACTGTTGTGAATCAACGGTGACTCAAATCAAAACGCGCTTGAGATCTCAGATGACGAATATTCACCTGGAGGACGAACTAAAACTACGGTCAACGATGTTGGAACCAAATGTACGACTCCCGTCTCGCAATAAGCAGTCACAAAAAAGTCATTAAATGGTTTATCACTTTTTCACTTAATATCATTTTTCACTTAATATCATATTAACATCATTTCACTTAATATCATTTTTCACTTAATATTAGTTCTATTGTCAATTATTCCCCCCAAAAATAAATGTGCACTTGCTGAATTTTTTTTTTTATTATAAAAGCCCTCACGTATTATCAAGTTTGATTTAAAATTAGTAAATATGTAGATTGTAGACTAAAATATGACATTTTGTTGTACTGTATATGTTAAATTCTCAGCATGCGGCCTAATAGGGTCTTGGTTAAATGAAATGCGGCCTTCCAATGAAAAAAGGTTCCCCACCCCTGGTTTATCCACTCTCTCAGAGTGCACAGTCAGTCGAAATAAGAGAGCTCATTAGAGTTTCTGCTTCGGATCAAGAACATAATACTGTCTCTCAACGCGAAATTGAAACAGGCTCTTTTGTGGGTTGTACTGTATGTATGAAAATAAACTATGGCTCGGATTAGTCCAGTCCTTTGACTGTGAATATGATGATTTTCTGATAAAATTTCTCCATCCTTCGGGCGTATGTTCTTCATACATTTTTCCTGCGCAAGATGATGTTTGTCACGTTCCAACAGAAAATATATTTGGGAGTATTGAAGCAAGTTTACGAGGAGGAACAAGAATACAATACATTTTTCCGCTTCAAGAATTAAATAACTTTTCAAAGAAGATAAAATAAATTCTATCGAATGTATACTATTTAAGATTGTCTATATAATATTTCTAAAATTTTTATCTAAGATTTGTGTATCTACTTAATAGTTATAAAAATCTTTTCAAATTCTTTTTTCTTATTATTATATTATTAGTGTCTAAAATTTGGATTCACTGGATGAGAATACTGTCTCTTAATTCATTCTCAAAGACTTGTGTACGTGTAGTATTAGGAAGAGTATTTTATACTCTGATAAGCGCTTTATAAATTAAACATTATTATTGTCAATATATTCTGTCCCTAAATATAAGAGAGGTTATGTATGTACATTGTACATATATTTTAAAAGATTTTTTCTCCTTTGGTTTATCTACACGTATTTTTTATATGATTTGAAAATTGTCTTTTTTTGGACCAACAAGTCTGTAATAAATCTTCGTCGTCTGAAAAAAAAATTTTATTACTTAATTTCAAACTCAGTTTTGAGCCTTATAATAAACTATAAGCTGACTTTTTATTACTTATTATGGTGTACATACATCAAATAAACATTTTTTATTCTTGGTCCTTTCTTCGAAAAATGATATCTTCGCTGCCAAAGAAAAAAAAAAAAATCATAATTTTATTTTTGTTACCCTAAAAAATTATACATATTTAGAAACTACAGTTAATTTTACATATTTTATCATTTAAGACTTATTACGCTACCACAATTAGCAGCTGAGATATTTACGTTTGAAAATTGTTGGTTTTTCATTTGACCAAAATTTGGTCAAGCCATAAAATTTGACCAACTTGACCAATTTTCAAAAAAATTCAGATTTTTGTAATTTGGACCAAAACCAACACTCACACCAAGTTTCATGAATTTTGGAGATGGTGGAGTGTACATTTGGCACTTTCATTTGTCTATTTATCCTGGAATTACCAAGTTACCTGTGAGAGGTGTGGGAGTCGGAGTGTTGTGGAGAGAGCAGATGAGGGGGTGTTAAAATGGTTTGGGCATATGGATAGGATAAGTGAGGAGAGGATGGTAAAGAGGATTTACGTGGGGGAAGGGGGAGGGGTAGACCGAGGAGGGGATGGAAGGGTGGGGTGAGGGAGGCTTTGGGTCAACGGGGCCTGGACGTCTGGGAGGGTGAAAGGTGCGCATTAGAGAGAAAAAAGTGGAGCGATGTGGTATGTGGGGGGTGACGGGCTGGCAATGTGCCGACTCGGTGTGTATGAAGCGGTCTGGGTAAACCGTGTAGTAGTCTGCGTGGCTGGGCTGTGGATAATGTTGCCCTGAGGCAGGTCCATTATTGTCATGTCGGCTGATGAAGTGAACGTTTACTGCCTGTTTCTGACGCGACCTCACTGCGGTGGGAGAGGCGTTTGGGTATTATATATATATATACAGGGTGGGCCGAAAGTCTGGATCCATAGGAAAATATTTATTTTAATACATAAATTACAACAAATGGTAAATACTTAAAATGAATATCAACTTTTAACTCGTAAATGCGTATCCGTGATACTGTACAGTGGTTCCTACTCCAGTATAAACAACAAATTATAACAAATGCTCAAATTGGCGGCCTCTGACATCGAGACACTTAGGGATGGAATTTATGATTTTTAATAATTCTTCGAATTGACGTTCTCGAGATGCGTGTTTCATTTGATAATCTTCTTGTTGACTTTACTGGACTATTCGTTAAAGTTTCACATACCATTGCAGAGGTATTTTCATCAGTTGCAGTTTTTGGACGACCAGAACGCCGTCGATCATGTACACTTCCTGTTTCTTTGAAACGTTTAAACAACTTGCCAACAGTCGCATGTGTTACTGGATGCTTATCAGGATGATTTCTATTGAATTCGGTAGCAACTTCTCTGTGTGTAGCGCCCTGTCTTGCGTACATGAGCACAAGTTCTACCCGGTCTTCTGTTGTTAGATTCGAAGCCATTTCTGGGCTGAAATAAAAAAAGTATTTGAGTATTTATACTGGAGTATGAACTACTGTACAGTGTACAGTATCACGGATACGCATTTACGAGTTAAAGTTGATATTCATTTTAAGTATTTACCATTTGTTGTAATTTATGTATTAAAATAAATATTTTCCAATGGATCCAGACTTTCGGCCCACCCTGTATATATTAAGGTAGGTTGATTTTCGGCATTTTTTTAGATATCGACTTTGGACTAGTCGAGATAGTCAGGGCTTAATATGATAATAACTGACAAAAAATTTCAGATCCCTAGCTTTAACCGTTTTTTGAGGAAACCGTTTCAAAAATCGTCAAAATATCGTACCGAAAAATACCACATTTTCGCAATTTTCTGCCGAAAAAATCATGCTATTTTCATAAAAAAATCCTGAAAAAAGTTACAATTTTATTGAAAAAAAGTAAAAAAAACATGTGCAGAGTCAAATAGACATATTTAGATCCCAAGATCATCATAATTTTCACTGTAAGAGCCCTTAGAAGCAAAGGAAGGCCTCATCTGGCGGCTTAGGGCTTTTGCCAGAATGTGTTTGTGCCTTGATTCGAGTCCATAAACAGTATGGGAAGCTTCAGATGTCAGCTTCACGGCCCTTTCAACACTGAGAATGTGAAGGCAGATCAGGCAGCTCCAGCTTGGTGCCATTCAGCAATGCTTCTTGAAGCTCCTGGTCAGAAAAGTCTTTTGTGAGAGCAGGTTCACAGATGCCACTTTGAGAAAGGTTGATTAGTTCTGACCAGTGGGTAGCTTCAATGTTGATGGCTGTGATCTTCTTCAGCCTCTTCTTGGCTGGCTTCCCACTTCTGAAAGAATAATAATTAATTTATTTTTTATTCGGGTTTAAGATTTAATCCCTATTAGTCTCAGAATTGCTGATATCAGCAAAAAAAAAAAAAACAAAAAAAACCCGAGTTCTATAAATCCCCATAATCGAATTTTTTTTCAGAAAGAAGGTAAGATTATTTCCATTATCAGAGGGGAGGGGGGGAATTGGGATAAGAAAATGTGAAAAAAAATTCGATTATGGGGATTTATAGAACTCGGGCCTTTTTTTTGTTATTAAATAAATCCCCATAATCAAATTTTTTTTTCCACATTTTTTAAAATTAATAAATGCTTACCTGATGGACAGAATTTTCTTGAGAGCAGCTTCTCTCACTTCCAAGTACAGCTGCTGATTGTGGAACTTGCTGTCCCTTTTGATTTCAAACCAACTGACTGCATACACTTCCACAATGAACTTGATGGCCTGGTAAAGCTTATCCTGTAGCTCTGGAGGGTAAGCACCTCTGGTCCACAGACACATCAATCTAATTGCCAAAGTCAACCATATAATATATTACCTCTCCTGATTCTCCTGAGCTGGATTCAAAAGAAATATCTTGTGAAGGCAAAAGTGGCCAAATCCACTTCCTGCTGCTGTTGAATCTGGCTCTGTAATCTTTCTGCTTCAGCTGCAGCCCTCTGGTCTCTCTTCACAGCAGCTTTATCCACAGATCCCAGCTGGAAAGAGCCCTTGGGTCCTATTTTGGCCCTCTGATCTCTCAAGTATTCCCTCTCCTCTACTGGAACCTGAAATATTAAAGTATATTAAATAGCGGATCTAAAATAAGAGATAAAATCCTGAAAAAAAATTGATTATTAATTTCTATTACCGGGGGGTGGGGTGGGTAGATTACAGGAGGAAAATGCGGATATTTTTCAATTACAAGCATTGAATTTCCTTCCATTTAAAAGGCACCTAATCGCACTAAGTTAGGCCAGTTAAAAGTTAAAAAAATAATAGCATTACCTTCTTACTGGGAGGACAAGTGCAGATTATGTGCTGTGTTTGACAATTTTCTTTCTTGCACTTCACAGCATTGTCATCACAGGGACGAACAGGTAGCTTACAGGTGCAAGCAGAAATGTCAAAAAGTTTATCCAGCTTTTCCTCCAGATTCTGCTCCTGGACTGTAGAAAGAGATTTCCTGTTTATCTCTCTTGCTTTCTTGAAGCACACTTTATCCACCAATTTCACTACATAATATTCCTCATACAGGGGCAGCCGCGGGTTCACTGCCTGCCAGATCTCAATCACATCCTTTGCTATCATTTTAGCAATATCATAGTCTTTCAAATCCGGGTGGCTGTTTTGGAGGAAATAACTGTACTGAATAACTTGGCGGAGGGTAGGAGGCTCTGTTTTATCCAAAGGGGAAGGCCGGCCACTGAATTTTTTGGCACTATCACTTCGAGTTAACACCGCAGACTTCCGTTTTTACATTTTTTTAACCCATTTTTATGAAATATCTGAAAATAAACGCAATTAAATGAACGCATCATAAAATAACTTAATTTAATACACATTTTATAGGTAAATATCATTAAAAAATACAAAATAATACACTAATAAACATCTATAATGCATTTACAATAAGTTTCAAGCATCGTTTTGTTAAAACAGCCGAATTTTAATTGATTATTTTGATGAAATAAGGTCCGATATTTTGTTTGTTTACATTGCGCTAATGCCGCGCGCGCGATTTTACGCGTAAAATTCGGCAATTTTACAACTTAATAATAATTAACAATCCTCAAAAAATAATCATTTTACAATTTCCAAAGAAAACGAAATTATAAGACTATAAAAATTGTTCGATATGTTTGCCAGAAATGTTTACTGTACATTTATTTTTACACATAATGACAAATAATTTATTTTAGGCAAATAAACTAAGTTAGTACCAAATTTCATGTCAATACGTCAAAAATTAAAAAAAATATATAAATTTTACCGGGATTTTACCGGGATTTCACGTTCATCAGTACAGCGAATAATTCGCTGTACTGATGAACGTGAAATCCCAGTTTCTTTCGCAACTTCACGTTCACTTTTACTTGTTCCCGGTTGTTCCTCTTGACTTAAAACCATTTCATTTACTTTTTCAATGTTTTCTGGCGTTCTAATAGTTTCTGGTCGACCACTTCCCGGACGCCGTTGACTGCTGCCGGTTTCTTTAAGTTTTTGTAAAAAATGTGCCACAGTTCTTTTTTTCCAATTTCTATTTGGAAATTCGGAAAGGATATTTGAATGAATATCCTTTTTCTTCACGTAGTGCTTGTATAATGTTCTTATCAGATTCTCTCAATCCCATCTTGAGGGGTCTGGAATAGAAAAATTTCATTTAAAATTAGGATCAAGGAATAAATATAAATGCGCAACTTTCTTTGTATATTTTTTTTGGAAGCCAATTTCGGGCATTATATGGGCTTATAACCATCAAGCCATAGAATAAGTATTTAAAGAGAAAAGAATTATCTTTCATTTGGTTGTTTTTTTAAGTCCCTAGCTGCAATGGTTATTGAGATATCACTTCTCAAAATTGGTGCCATTTTTTTGGGGCCACCCGATATATATATATATATATATAATATATATATATATATATATATATATATATATATATATATATATATATATATATACACACAGTATACAGGTGTCCCGTAAGTCTGGAACCATAGGGTAAAGTAAGTAATTCACGTTTTTCCGTTTATGCAAGTGCCCATGATGTCTTTGGGTAAGGAAGAATGCATCCAGGTAATTCTGCTCGTAGGAAATCGGAATCAAAGGCAGGTCGCTGAGGAATTTAACAGATTGCATCCGGACCGCGCGCCGATAACACACAGCTGTGTCGGCACACTTGTAGCAAAGTTCAGGGAAATAGGATCCATAGGAGATAAACCACGCAGTGGACCTCCGAGGACATCCACCGACGATGAACACAGCCGCTACCATCCTCGCTCATTTCACAAACGGTCCCCAAAAGTCTCTTCGGCGTTTTTATTGCCGTTTTTATCATTTTGCCCTATGGTTCCAGACTTACGGGACACCCTGTATATATATATATAACCTTTGGTTAGCTTCCGCCCGAATTGTTCATTCTGACGAAGGTCAAGCTTTTCACTCCACCTTAGACCTACAGTTTAACGTGGAATCCGAACCACGCCCCATCAGCAGCCCAGCATCTTAACCACTAAGCCAACTAGGGTACCCATTTATCTACCAACCACTTTATTTATTGTGTGGAAGGATGAACAGCTGGGTTTTGCTGCGCGCCGGCTGCCGTCGGGTCTCGAACCCGGGGCCGATAGATTCGTAGTCAGCGACGCTAACCACTACACCACCGAGGCGCATATATATATAATATATATATATATATATATACACAAACTCAGAATGGTTCCCTGAGAACAATATATGTTAAACACAGACCGTGCATGGCACAAGGAACTCTTCTGGGAAAATTAAATCCACTATAGTCCGAATAAGTAATGGTAAATGACAAATACCATAGTTTTTTTCCTTTTTCATGATTTTAGCCCGACGTGGGCAACGGGTCTCTCGCAAAGAGATCCCATAAATATAGCTTCCCTCACCAGCTATCTGCAAAGCAGACAGGATCCAGCTTTGGGACGTGGATCTAGGGTTTAAAGCAAAACCTAGATCCCTACACTCAGAACCTCTATATAAGTAAAAGACTCGTTGCATTCACGTCGTGTTGAATAAATCAAAGAAAAGGGGGTAACTATTGTATTTTTAGCCAAAAAAAACCAAAACTTAAACCTCAACCGGGACATTGAGCGTCCACTTTTCAAGGCACGAAACACGTCCGTTTAGTATACACAAACTCAGAATGGTTCCCTGAGAACAATATATGTTAAACACAGACCGTGCATGGCACAAGGAACTCTTCTGGGAAAATTAAATCCACTATAGTCCGAATAAGTAATGGTAAATGACAAATACCATAGTTTTTTTCCTTTTTCATGATTTTAGCCCGACGTGGGCAACGGGTCTCTCGCAAAGAGATCCCATAAATATAGCTTCCCTCACCAGCTATCTGCAAAGCAGACAGGATCCAGCTTTGGGACGTGGATCTAGGGTTTAAAGCAAAACCTAGATCCCTACACTCAGAACCTCTATATAAGTAAAAGACTCGTTGCATTCACGTCGTGTTGAATAAATCAAAGAAAAAGGGGGTAACTATTGTATTTTTAGCCAAAAAAACCAAAACTTAAACCTCAACCGGGACATTGAGCGTCCACTTTTCAAGGCACGAAACACGTCCGTTTAGTATACACAAACTCAGAATGGTTCCCTGAGAACAATATATGTTAAACACAGACCGTGCATGGCACAAGGAACTCTTCTGGGAAAATTAAATCCACTATAGTCCGAATAAGTAATGGTAAATGACAAATACCATAGTTTTTTTTCCTTTTTCATGATTTTAGCCCGACGTGGGCAACGGGTCTCAATGTCCCGGTTGAGGTTTAAGTTTTGGTTTTTTTTGGCTAAAAATACAATAGTTACCCCCTTTTTCTTTGATTTATTCAACACGACGTGAATGCAACGAGTCTTTTACTTATATAGAGGTTCTGAGTGTAGGGATCTAGGTTTTGCTTTAAACCCTAGATCCACGTCCCAAAGCTGGATCCTGTCTGCTTTGCAGATAGCTGGTGAGGGAAGCTATATTTATGGGATCTCTTTGCGAGAGACCCGTTGCCCACGTCGGGCTAAAATCATGAAAAAGGAAAAAAACTATGGTATTTGTCATTTACCATTACTTATTCGGACTATAGTGGATTTAATTTTCCCAGAAGAGTTCCTTGTGCCATGCACGGTCTGTGTTTAACATATATTGTTCTCAGGGAACCATTCTGAGTTTGTGTATACTAAACGGACGTGTTTCGTGCCTTGAAAAGTGGACGCTCAATGTCCCGGTTGAGGTTTAAGTTTTGGTTTTTTTTTGGCTAAAAATACAATAGTTACCCCCTTTTTCTTTGATTTATTCAACACGACGTGAATGCAACGAGTCTTTTACTTATATAGAGGTTCTGAGTGTAGGGATCTAGGTTTTGCTTTAAACCCTAGATCCACGTCCCAAGCTGGATCCTGTCTGCTTTGCAGATAGCTGGTGAGGGAAGCTATATTTATGGGATCTCTTTGCGAGAGACCCGTTGCCCACGTCGGGCTAAAATCATGAAAAGGAAAAAAACTATGGTATTTGTCATTTACCATTACTTATTCGGACTATAGTGG
The DNA here is from genome assembly GCA_023014485.1 of Bathynomus jamesi. Classification (NCBI taxonomy): domain Eukaryota; kingdom Metazoa; phylum Arthropoda; class Malacostraca; order Isopoda; family Cirolanidae; genus Bathynomus; species Bathynomus jamesi. Next base: position 700,779 of record JAJOZX010002020.1, on the reverse strand, counting down.
ATTTAATTTTCCCAGAAGAGTTCCTTGTGCCATGCACGGTCTGTGTTTAACATATATATATATATATATATATATATATATATATATTGTGTGTGTGTGTGTTTGGTCGCACATAAACAGTCGGCGTCGATTATCTTATTGTCTTTATTAATATTAATAATTTGGGTTCGAAGGGTCCTGGATAGTGGCAGGTTTCAGCGACGGTTATCTGCGTCTGTTTGACAGGAGAATTTCGAGCCCTTTGGTGCGTGAATGGAAGGACCATTCGAACCCTGTGATCACAACGCAGATCTTCAACTCTTCATCCACCTCCGCCCACATCATCAGCGGAGCGTAAGTGTCTCTCATCGCTGTCTCTTAGACACGCTTAAACGGCGTGTGAATTATTGGAAGAATCTATTTTTGCGTAATCCCATCTATTGAAGTGGGCGATTAAATTAGCAGTTTAGCGATTGGGGAAGCTCGAGAATCACTGGGATTTTTTCTCTTGTGCGAGCGATGCAACGCACTAACTACTCCCTGTGGAGTGCTCTTAGTGAATTATTAAATTCGTATTTATATTGCACACACAGAAAAATTGGGGAACAGCAAAGTTAATTCATGGAGATGCTACTTCAGAAAGTGCTAAAAAATTAACGTTTGTGCCCCAACACACGTTTTTGTCAGTTTTGATTTTGTACGCTAGTTGAATTAAAAAGGACCATTCTTTTTGAGATTTCGATTACCAATTGAAGTCGGATGATTAGTAAGCATACTGTTGCTTTCTAACTTATAAACCATCAATTACGGGTAATGCAATAATCCTTTATTATCCATTGCCCGTTGATGGAGGTAAGGAATCTTGAACCAAATCACTCAGATTGGATACACTGAAATTAACGTAACATTTAAATTTAAATTCGTATGCCACAACAGTGTATTCGACAAGGCTTTCATAAGAAAGTTTTGTTTCCTTGTGCATATCAAATTATTCTTTATCATCTCGTAAAAGGTTGTCTACAAACTACGAGTGTTGTGAATTCAGTTTAAAAGATGTAATTATTTTTCAGTTCCTCCGGAGAGGTTCGTTTATGCGACTTGAGAAGAAATGGTTCTGTTCAAGTGCGCCAACCAGGACTCAAGATTCAGTGCATGAGTTGCCATCCAAAAGCGCATTTGTTTGCCGTGTACGTAACATTTCTTGATTTGACCCGGGAGGAAATTTTCAAGTGGTCTAACTGCCACAGTAGGGTGGATCGATTTTACATTTTTTTCGAGTTCCATATTCTAATAGAGAGAAAAACTTGCGCATGCATGAGAAAATAGCCTCTGCAAAATCTTAGCTTAATAGGTAATCATCTTCTGCCCCCGGCAGAGCGATGAAAATCATATTTTAGTAGTCAAAAACGTATTTTTCTTATAATTTTTAAAATATTTCAATATGCATCAAAATTATTCCTAATAACTATAAAGTCGATGAAAAAGACCTCATATGATCGTTTTTCCAAGCGCGTTGTCCTACGTTAATATCTTTTGCCTCCGGCAACAACGTCAAATGTTGAAAAAATAGGTAATTTATATACATATTTTCAGATCGGCTCTTTGTCTTAAATAATGCATTTATATATTTCCCATAGCATTTATATCGTTGCTTAGGCATGAAATAACACACACGCAAAATTTTATGACTGGATGGCTGGATACGAGAAGATGATGTCAGTTCAGTGATTGATCGAAATAAGATAAGAAGAGCCAGAAAAAGAGTTCGTTCTGAGCATCAGCAAGATGACAAGATCACGCTACCATTACAGGGCATTTTCTTTGACGGACGTAAAGATAAAACAATGACACAAGAAGAAATAGACAATGTGAAGCATAGAAGTACTGTGGTAGAAGAGCATATAGTTTTAGTTCAAGAACCAGAATCCCAGTACATGGGGCATTTCACTCCTGCATCAGGTTCTGACACTGCAATAACATCAGGTATCATCAACTTTCTAGAGACTAACAATATTAGCACGGACGACATTGTGGCTATCGGCTGTGATGGTACCGCAGTGAACACGGGTCGAAAGGGTGGAGCCATTCGTATGATTGAAATGAAACTACAAAGGCCAGTTCAGTGGATCATATGCCTATTACACGGTAATGAATTATCACTGCGACACCTCATTCAAGACTTGGACGGCAAAACAACTGGGCCAATGGGCTTTACTGGACCAGTTGGAAAACAACTGAACGACTGCGAAAAACTTCCAATTACAGAATTCGATGCCATTCCATCTCCCGACATTGACATAGATGATGCCGAGTTGAGCACTGACCAAAAATATTTGTTAGGCATCTACAGAGCAGTGTCGAGCGGTAGCTGCTCTTCAGCTCTCGCGGCTCGAAATCCAGGTAAGATGGCGCATTCCAGGTGGCTGACAACAGCAAATAGATTTCTGCGCCTCTATGTTTCAACCAGTGAACCCTCCAGGACCTTCAACGAAATTGTGCGATTCATTATGACAGTTTACGCACCAATTTGGTTTAAGATAAAGAAAAACTCGTTTCACTGAGGGCGCAAAACATTTTTTCGAAATGATGCGTCTCTCTCAGACCATGCCTCAAAGATCTAAGACAATCGCCAACAAAGTCCTCCGTAGAAATTCTTTCTTTGCTCACCCAGAAAATATTTTGATTTCCATGCTACATGCCGATGAGCAACACATAAGAGAATTGGGATGGAGAAGAATATTAAAAGCACGATCAAAACAATCACCAGCGGGGGAAATTCGAGCCTTCGCCATGCCTTCGCTGCTCTACGATAGTCAAAACTATTACGAAATGATCAACTGGCAAACGGCTGAGGTGACCGAACCCCCCGTTACAAAAACAATACCTGATACCCGAATAAAAGAGTTTGTTGAGACGGGAGACCAGCCTGATGGACTGATCCCACTATTCCCTTGTCATACTCAAGCGGTCGAGAGACTCATCAAATTAGTAACCGAAGCCTCTGCCAGTGTAAGTGGAATAGAAGAGAGGGACGGATTCATCCGCTCCCGTCTTCACTCCCGAACAAAAATTCCACGATTTGATTCTAAGAAAGATTACCGTATGTAAATCGACATGCAGCCAAAGGAAGGGTGGTTGGGGCTGGATAGGGTGGAACTCGACGTACAGCCACCTCCTCGTGGTGAGTTCTGGGTTGCTAATTTTATAAAATTAGCAAGCGAGGAGCTGTACTTAGTACTTATCGTACTTATAACATTGCATTAACGTAATTATAATCCACATTTAGACTTTTCTCGGGGACAGAAGATATTACTCTAGAGTCAAAATTTTGCGTGTGTGTTATTTCATGCCTAAGCAACGATATAAATGCTATGGGAAATATATAAATGCATTATTTAAGACAAAGAGCCGATCTGAAAATATGTGTATAAATTACATATTTTTTCAACATTTGACGTTGTTGCCGGGGGCAAAAGATATTAACGTAGGACAACGCGCTTGGAAAAACGATCATATGAGGTCTTTTTCATCGACTTTATAGTTATTAGGAATAATTTTGATGCATATTGAAATATTTTAAAATTATAAGAAAAATACGTTTTTGACTACTACTAAAATATGATTTTCATCGCTCTGCCGGGGGCAGAAGATGATTACCTATTAAGCTAAGATTTTGCAGAGGCTATTTTCTCATGCATGCGCAAGTTTTTGTCTCTATTAGAATATGGAACTCGAAAAAAATGTAAAATCGATCCACCCTATGCCACAGCCTATCATTGTACGCGTGTATGCGCGCCTTTTTGGGGGAGGAGGTATTTAACCTCTTCTATAACAGCAAAAGTCGTGTAACAGAGAGGACCCATAGTTTTACGCGAGATCCAAAACATATAAGGGTCACCCATCCCACTACAACCCAGACCCAATGTAGCTTGGCTGATCGACGGGAATTAGTGTTGCAACATTATCTGCGACGTAACCTTTGTAGTTGCGACCCCCCCCCCCCCCCCCTTTCCAAAAAGCTTACTATAACAGGTTAAAGGTCACAGGTCATTTCGGCTCTGTGTTCTGATCAATTCGGACGTAATTTTCTTACTAAAACAACTATGTATCGTAATTAAGGGCAGGGTGTTTTTGCGGAGATTGCTTTTGTATTTTAAAGACCTTTAAATTGGATTCCTATTTATTTCCTATTTTTTAATTCTAGAGGAACTCACTCTCAGCAGATTTCCGTTTATCACACGAGCGGCTCTTCCGTGAATAGCATCAGGTACTACAATGGGATAATGGGACAGAAAGTAGGTCCCGTTAACTCTGTTTCATTTCATCCGTCTAGAGTGCTTCTAGCGAGTTCTACGAAGGATGGTACTGTGACTGTCCATGGGCTTACGAAGAGAGTGGGTTTTATATAGGTTATAATTGTGTGTGGGTTTTATAAAGAAATCGAGCGTGTGGGTTCTATAACGTATTAAGTGAGAATGGAAGTTGACAAAAAGTGGAAAATAAAATTAAAGGTGGGGTTCCTGGTTTCGTAAAAATAATTTCTGAAATAAATGAGGTAGTGAAATTCCGTATATAAAAAAAAAAAAAAAAAAAAAACGTCAAAAAAATTAAGTTTAAAGGTGCGTTTGTCGGTGTTTGTCTTGTTGTTCTAGACTGTCATTTCAAACAGCTAAACGCGACTATCGGTTCTTTCATACAATTGCCAGATTTAGAGATATTTCGTAGCTCCGACTCGGATTGGACGTTGCTGTTGTTTACTTAACGATTGTGTCACTCGTGTGCTCATACAACGAAAACTTAATGTGGGACTTCGGCATTCATATTTTTATTATAACAAATTAAGTATGAATACTCGAAATTGCGTAAAAAGGTGTGAAATACGTTGGAAAAGCTGAAATGCAAGCTGGATGGTCAGTAATTTTGTTGTGTGTTCATTTTAAAGCTGTGATTTTGCCAACTTGAAAATGCTCAAATATTAATTAGCAGCTTCATTTCACGATTCATTTTTCATTAATAATTGGTTGTTAAATTTTAAGTTTCCATATGTTCAAAAAAATCCTGTTGTGAAACTCTCTCTTTTTTTTTTACAGCACAGAGTTTCAAGGGAGGACTTTTTGAATGTTTTTTTGTTGGTCGAGTTTGCTCCCGATTATTTCGCGGAATTCTGTGGTTTTAAAGAATAGTTAAAAATTGTTAATTAAGGGTCGCCTTCCGAGACTAATTTTAGAACGTTTTTATATTGAATAGAGCCTAAATTGAAGCAACGGAAGCTCAATCTGTACTATATAAATATCCATTAAGTGCCATTCATATACTTACCTTGAAGCGGTATACAAACATTAGCGATAAGGAGTCATTACTGAGAACCAAGTTAGAGTTAAAAGCATTTGAGCATATTTTCTATGATGTTATTGCGAACATCGTATTTTATTTAAGTTTAAATGAAGAAAGTTCAAATCAAAGATATTGTGAAGTTTAAAACTCTAGTTACGAATGCATTGCAATAACAGTTGGAACACGCGTGTAGGCTGGGCTGAACTTCGTTAGTTAGGTACGAAATTATAGTCTTATAATAAATCTCCAGTGCCTGTTCAGTCATTGTTAAGTACGATAAATTGATAAGAATAGCAGGGTGTCGTAACTTAAGTTTAAATACAAATCTTTGATGCTCTTAGTATGAAACTTTTTATTTACGTACCTATTATTATATATTCATTATGTTATTAACTTTGACTATGCTATCTATTTATCATGAACTACATTACCTCTATTCGTGTTGAACGTATTTGGTAACGAATAAATGAACTGTGATATTAAAATAGTTTTTAGTCCTAAGTTCCCATTTGTAATCTTAATTGCTTATCCTTCAAATATGTTACTTTTAACAAAGGAAAATTCTAGTTCCTGTTATTGTTTGTAAGGCCATTTTGTTCTTCAGTTCCGGATTTCATCGTGAGACCGAACAAGTTTTCCTTTAAATCACGTTGTTCATTTCCAGTCATTGTTTTTCTTTAAAGTAGATTTGATTTTACAAGTTCAGATTGTATTTAAATATTAAGTACAACTGGCAACTTTCTGGTTTCCTTTGTGGGTAAATTTAAAAATATTAGTTTTGCCTTTTTTGGGGGGTTGCTGCAATAGTGTTCGGTCTGATAATTAACAGATATGTCCGTGAACCTCGGTTAAATGTTACCCGTTTAAAAGCAAATCGTGAACTACGTTTACTTTTTGTCCAGCATTTAAATATTTCGCACGATGTCGGACTTTCGTTCACGTATAAAACTGGTATTTTGAGGTTGTAACGCAGCAGGAAATCATTTAATTTTGGTAGTTAAGGTATTTGAAAATTGTTAAAAATAAATTTCTTTAAAATTTTATTTTAAATCGTTTCCTCCAAATCAACAATTTTTATAATTAAGAATAAAGTATTTTAAGAAATTTGGCATTTGTTCATTTCCTTCTTTCGATACTTCTCTAACAAAACTTACTCTCCCACTTTTTTTCTTTCTTTCAACGAATGTTTGAAAATTAATGTATTTCCTTTAGCCACCATAAAACAAGGAATGGAAAAAAAAAAAAAAATTACCTATAATTTTGAAAACTTTCAAAATGAACACGCATTGCTTACTCTTCGGAGGGGAATAGAATGGCAGCAGTATTTAATACTTTAAGAAAAATTTCACGAAGACTACAAATGACGCAAAACGTGACACAGTTCGCCTCAAAAACTGACAAGCTGTGGCCAACAGATTATTTTGTCTACAAACGCCAAAAGTTCCCCCGTTCATTATTATTTGAAAGACTACCAAAAAATTTCCTTCAACACATCATGCGTAAAAAAAAAGTTACTCGTGTCCTAGTTCATATTGTGGTGAAAAAAGTGTAGCGGATGTTTGAGTTATAAAATCCTTCTAAAACGTTATGAAAAGCAAGGCCAAAATGAGAGACCAATTCTTTTTCTTTTCTCACAAGTGCCTCCTCTTAGGATTAATTTAGCTCGAAAGGGTACAAAAGATGATTAAAGTTATTAAGTTTATCACAGAAAAAGAAACATATCCTTAAATTCATAAAAATCTTATTTCAATCTAGGTCGCCAACTGGTTCACTCGCAGTGTTAACGTTTCACTGTAGTGACTATTAATTTCGTGCATGACGAGCTTTCACTGGTAAACACTAATTCTCAAGAAAAGAAACGTATTCAGCCAATCTCCTTAATTGCTCTTCTGAGGGCAATGGGGCGTGGGGTTTAGGAAGGGATTTGGTGGGGAGAATCATGTGTGTGTTGATGTCGAAACCCCATCCCAATTCTTTGGCTTTTGCGAGCGCTTGTTCCGAATTCAGATTGAGAAGTTGAGCAAAATCATCAAGTCCAATTGAGGTATAGGCTCGGGAAACAAGATCAATCGCTCTCTGGTTTAATTTTTCTGCAATGATTTAGAGCCAAGCTGAAGTTTGATAAATCAGGTTTCACAATTTAATATTGAAATTACTGGTTAGGTTACGTGTAAAATTAGATTTTTGAACCTTGAGAAAGTTAAATGAAAAACAATTTTCACTTCCGCGCGCGCGCGCACACATACATATACACACAGGGTGTTTCATAGCATGTGGGTCGCACTTCCAGGATGGATTCAGGACCTGAAAACAATGAAAAAAGTTTATATAAATATATGCCCGAAATCGCTTTGTTTTCGAGTTACAGCCTGTTCCAGCAATTCTTTCCGCAAACTGTTTACAAACACTGCTTGCTGACAATGTGTGTGTGTGTGTGTGTGTGTGCGAGAGACTTATTTCATGTATAGCTTTGCTGATTGTAATGTTTCGTACACACTATGAAATGTTTCAATATCGTTGAGTGTAGAACCATCAGTCAGTCAAAGGTGCATCGCGGTGTTTCACTGTTCGTATTCGTAACTTCTTACCGTGAATAAGTGCAGTCCAGTGAAACAAAAGACCCTTAAAAGTTTTTGTGTTATTCAGTGATTGTGTGCATTTGAAGTGAGAATGGAGGCTTATTCAAACAGAGAAATGGCAGATATGCAGAAAGATTTCCGAATCACCGTCTGTCATGTAAGACCTTTCAGACAATAGACGAGCGTCTTGGTGATACAGGATCATTCAACAAGCGAGTTTCAGATGGTGGTAGACCAATCAGCACCAGAACTGTTGAGTTGGAGGAGTGGGCCCTGAATCGCGTGGAGGAACATCCTGGTGTCAGCACCCAAAGGATAGCAGCAGCAGAGGGTATAAGACACACAACTGTGTGGAGAATTTTATGGGAACAGCAGCTTTATCCATATCACATTCAGAGAGTACAAGGCCTTACTGAAGCTGACTTCCCACCATGAGAGGACTTTTTCACTTGGTTCCTTCAACAGTGTGCTCGCGATCCTCTTTTTCTATCCTCCGTTTTCTTTTCTGATGAGGCTGCCTTCACAGGAAATGGCGTGATCAATTTTCACAACACACATCACTGGGCGGGAGAGAATCTGCATGCCATCATCCAGTCAAGGCACCAACAATAATTTAGTATCAATGTATGGGCAGGACTTATTGCCGACAACTTAATCGGTCCTTTTGTTTTGCCTGAAAAATTAACAGGAGAATCCTATTCCAATTTTTTTAGGAATGATTTAAGCGATTTACTGTACTAGATGAAGTACCTCTTGGTGTCCGACATCATCGTATGTGGTTTATGCATGACGGCGCTCCGCCTCATTTCAGTCGAGTAGCCAGATACTATTTGCATGACCACTTCCTTCATAAATGGATAGGCCGTGGAGGACCCACTGCGTGGCTTGCTCGCCTCCCGGACCTGAATCCACTAGACTTTCACCCGTGGGGTCATTTGAAATCCATCGTTTACGTGACAACCATTGACAACGTTAAAATGCTTCGCCAACGTGTAGAACAAGGATGCCAGAAAACCCGCGCAATACCTAGGATGTTTGAACACGAGGTGTATTCAGGCGTGTATTAAAACGCAAGGCGGTCATTTTGAGCACTTCCTTTAAAGGTACGGCGGAGACTTGCTGGAACACAAAACGGGCTGCAACTCGGAAACAAAGTGATTTCTGGCATATGTTTATATAAGCTTTTTTCATTGTTTTCAGGTCCTGAATCCATCCTGAAAGTGCCACATGTAATAAAACACCCTGTGTGTGTGTGTGTGTGTGTGTGTGTGTGTGTGTGTGTGTGTGTGTGTGTGTACACAGGGCGTTTCAGGAGGAAAGGTCAATACTTCGGGAGGTGATAGTATCGGTCATTCTGAGAAAAAAAGTTCATATGAACATGTGTGTAATTCTGAATGGTTACGGAGATAGAGCTGTTTGAATCTGATGCGCGCGCAGCTCTTCCTCCCCCTTCCCTCCCTCCCCTATAACCTTGAACCATATAAGCTGTAATGTAAGCATATAACATAAGCCAATCGACAGCTGACTGTTGTGAGTGACATTGTTTGGTGCTTGAAGCAGTGTTAAGAATGCCACACACCTTCACACATGCCGAATACGGAGATATGGTGTATACCGTGACGGTATCAACAACACTCGTAACTCTCATCGGTGGTCAGACGAAAATCCAAATGCCACTGTGGAAACAAATTTTCAACATCGCTTCTCTGCCAATGTGTGGTGCGGTATCATCGATGATCAACTGATTGGCCCTGTTACTTTTGTAGAATCGTCTTACAGGACAAAGTTACCTAGAATTTCTGCAAAATGAATTGCCAGGACTATTGGAGGATGTTCCTTTGGCTACACGCGCTGGTATGTACTTTCAGCATGACAGAGCTCCTCCACATTCTACCCGTCTGGTGATGCAATACCTAAATCAAACTTTCCCTGGTTGATGGATCGGCCGTGGTGGTCTCATTCAATCGCCACCAATGTCTCCAGACCTCTCTCCGTTAGATTATTGTTTATGAGGTGGATGAAAAGTCAAGTTTACAAAAGAAAGGTGGATACACGAGACGAATTGCTCGCGCGCATTTTGGATGCTGCTGTCCACATAAAGGAACGTCAAGATCAATTCAGACGAACAACACGCGATCTTCGCACACGAGTTGCAAAGTGCATTGAGGTTGACGTTGGGATTTTTCGAAAACATATTGTAAACTAACAAATTTGTCATTTCTGTATCTGATACCATTCAAAATGGCAATGTTTAAACATTAAATGTTAGAAACAGTAATTGGTTTCTCTTTCTTGATTACAATTAACAATGCTTTTGTATTTGTAGATTCAAACAGCTCTATATCCGTAACCATTCAGAATTATACATGATCATATGAACTTTTTTCCTCACAATGACCGATACTATCACCTCCCGAAGTATTGACCTTTCCTCCTGAAACACCCTGTATATATATATATGTATGTATATATATATAATATATATATATATATATATATATATGTGTGTGTGGTGGACCTGATATCCGCATCATTTTTAACATCCGTATCCGCACTTCTGACTGCGGATGTTATGCGGATATTACCTCCAATAACTTATGCAATTTGCAATTAAATTAGCTTATAAAGTAGTTTATAAGGCCCAGTGACGCACATTTCATGTAAAGCATTAATTATTAATGAACAAAAATATACAAACCTCAAAATATAAATACCTGGTAACACAAAAAATTGAATGAAACTTGTTTCATTGAATTTTCTGTGGCTGAAACTCTTGATAAAGTTATTATTTTTATCATAATGAAAACATTAATATTAATTCTTATGCACTGCCTGCCATAATAGTAATATCACGAAATTTGAAAAATTGTCATATATTCATAATTCT
>JAJOZX010002020.1:575000-685000 GCA_023014485.1 Bathynomus jamesi | reverse complement strand
TACACAAGCGTCGTTCTTTACATTAATTATACTGTGTTGTTTGCAGTTAAAATGTGTGTGTGTGTGTGTAAACACGTATATGTACATATATACACACACATATACCGGGTGTCCCATAAGTCCGGCATCATAGGAGAAATTCATATTTTTCTATTTCTACAAACCATAATTCATATTTTTCTCTTTCTACAGGCCATAATGTCTGTGACCAAGGAAGAACGAATCCAGATAATTCTACTCATAGGAAATCGGAGTCAAAGAGAGGCCGCTGCTGAATTTAACAGACTGCATCCAGACCGTGAGCCAATAACACAGAGTTGTGTTAGCAGACTTGTTGCAAAGTTTAAGGAAACAGGATCCATAGAAGAAAAACCACGCAGTGGACCTTCAAGGAGGTCCACTGACGATGATACAGTGACTGCTATCCTGGTTCATTTTAACACAAGTCCCAATAGGTCTCTTCGGCGATTGTCCGCTGAGACAGGAGTGTCGAAAAGTAGCATCCATCGCATTCTTCAGGCTCACAAATGGCATCCATATAAACTTCAGATCCTACAGAAATTAAGCGATGATGATCCCGACCGGCGGATGGAATTTTGTGAATGGGCTACGGAACAATATGCTCGGGATGTCAATTTCCCGTCCACCATTCTGTTCAGTGACGAGGCTGTTTTTCATAGAAATGGTGAGGTAAATCGACAGAACACCCGCTACTGGTCTCAAAACAACCCTCATTGGTATACCTCTTCAAAGGAACAAGGTGCATCTCGGGTGATGGTATGGTGTGTGTAATGAGTCTTTACTAATTATTGTTTTCTGTGTAACAAGTCTTTACTAATTATTGTTTTCTGTGTTTCAGATCTATGCTATGTTTATGTTGAATAAAGCCTCAAATTGGCCTTTACTTTATCTTTAGCCCGCTAACAAACGCGGCACCACAATTTATTCAACATTTCAATCAGCCATTCAGTCGGCCTTTCAGATACAGCAAGCAAATATTCATCCAGTAATCTTACTATATCATGGAGAAGGTGATTCGCCCGGATAAATTTATTACTTCTCCGAATTCTCCCCAAGCTGGGAAACTATGGAAATTATGGTCGCGCGGATTCAAATATTTCTTGAGTACTATCGCCGAACACAACCCCAATAAATTGGAGGTTCTATTCATACATATCGGCCCCGATGTCGCTGATATCATTCAAGACTGCTCTACTTATGAGGATGCCATGGCAGCCTTAGAGGCCACCTACGTCAAGAAGCCAAACGAGGTATGCGCTCGCCACCTGTTGTCCACCCGTCACCAAAAGCCCGAGGAAACCCTCGATGAGTACTTGCAAATTCTTCAACAACTAGCCAATGACTGCAACTTCAAATCGGTTTCCGCCGACGAAAACAGGAGTTCATCTGTGAGAGACGCTTTCATCCGAGGAATTAGAGATAGCGCCATCCGTACCCGCTTACTCGAAAATGACACACTCTCACTGGAAAAGGCTATCGTCCAGGCTCGAACATTAGATCAGGCCCAGAAAAACTCAGAATCGTACCTCACTCATTACGGTGCTGTTGCAGCCACTGGCTCTCGCCACGAACCGTCGCCGACTACTGACTCTGCCCGGCCTGCCTGCGTCCAAGGAGACGATCTCCCAAACTCTTCAGCCGCTACGAATTTCGACAACAAAGCCGCTCTGTGCTTCTTCTGCGGGTCTCGACGCCACCCACGAAGCAGGTGTCCAGCAAAGGATTCTATCTGTGCGAAATGTGAAAAGACCGGCCACTGGGCCAAAGTCTGCCGCTCAAGTACTTCCTCGGCACGTCAAAACAGGACAAAAAACCACAGCGTCTCATTCAGCCGCAGCATTAGCGACCATTAGTACCACTCTATCGTGTAGCTCCTCCATGCCTACCAACTCAACAGTCGATATCCTCGTCAACGGCCGTTCGTGTCTCGCCTTGTTGGATACTGGCAGCTCGGACAACTTCATTCGTGAGGATCTAGCCAAACACTTAGAGCTGCCCATTCTTCCGCACTCGGGCGTCGTATCAATGGCTTCGCCTAATCTATCCGCAGCCATCTCAGGTCGATGTACAGTGAAGGTTACGATGGGAGACCGCGACTACGAAAAGCTCGAACTATCCGTCTTGTCGGATCTGTGCGCTGACATAATACTCGGTACCCCATTCTTAATCAGACACAAGGAATTGAACATCAATTTCGGAGGTCCGGAGCCAGCACTCCATATATGCGGCCTTACTCGATCAAGAATTTCAGCCCCACCACTATTCGGCAACTTAACTGCCGATTGTCGTCCCATCGCCACGAAGTCCAGACGATTTTGCTCTGAGGACAAAATTTTCATTGGGAAAGAAATCGAAAAGCTACTCAGGGATGAGATAATTGAACCCAGTAACTCACCCTGGCGTGCTCAAGTAGTCATCACATCTACCGAAACAAAAAAAAAAACGCATGGTAATCGATTTCTCTCAAACCGTCAACCGATTTACCATGCTAGATGCATATCCTCTTCCGCGAATCGATGATATAGCCAACAAAGTCTCACAACACAAATACTACAGCGTAATTGATCTGTCAAGCGCATACTACCAGGTAGAAATCGATCCGTCTGAACGACCTTTCACAGCATTCGAGGCTGACGGAAATCTATACCAATTCAGAAGGATCCCTATGGGAGTAACTAACGGAGCCGCGGCCTTCCAGCGCGTCATGAACGAATTCATATCCTCGAACAACTTATCATCAACATACGCCTACCTCGACGATCTCACCATCTGCGGAACCACTTGGGAAGAGCACGATGAGAACCTTCGACATTTCTGGGAAGCCGCTAAACGAGTAAATCTGAGTCTAAACAAGGAAAAATGCAAGCTTTCGATGACATCAGTGCACCTGCTCGGATATTCTATCTCTCATGGCGTATTGCGGCCCGATCCCGAACGCCTCCGGCCACTACAAGAACTTCAAACTCCTCGCAACAAGTCGTCTCTACAACGCGTAATCGGACTATTCGCATACTATGCTAAATGGATTCAGAACTATTCCCTCAAGATCAAACCTCTGCTCAACGTTTCATCATTCCCATTAACTCGCGAGGAAGTATCAACGATCCAAACACTCAAAGATGATATCTCGAAAGCTGTCGTCGGTTCAATCGATGAAGAACTGCCGTTCACTGTGGAGACGGACGCTTCCTCTTCAGCAATCGGAGCCACCCTCACCCAGAACGGCCGCCCGGTGGCGTTCTTTTCTCGCGCTCTGAATAACACAGAACGTCGCCATCACATCGTTGAAAAGGAGGCATACGCTGTAATCGAATCCATTCGCAAGTGGAAGCACTTCTTAGCTTATCGACACTTTACTGTCGTCACCGACCAGCGGAGCGTATCTTTCATGTTCGATGGAAAAGCTACTGGTCGTATTAAGAACGATAAGATTCTCCGTTGGCGTGTAGAACTAGCCGGCTACTCATTCACAATAAAATACAGACCGGGCCCCGAGAACCGAGCCGCAGACGCATTGTCGCGATCCTTTTGCGCTGCTACTCCAAGAATATCCCTCGCCCAGCTGCATGTTAATCTGATACACCCAGGAGTCCGCCGAATGACTCATTTTGTGAGAGCTAGGAACCTACCATTCTCAGTGGATGACATCAAACGAGTTACGTCGGAATGCCAAACATGCGCTAAATGTAAGCCACAGTACTATAAACCAGAAGTTAGTCACTTAATACGGGCCATGTCCCCGTTTGACCGACTTAACATCGACTTTAAAGGCCCGCTTCCGAGCGCAACTTCGCGACCTTACATCCTAACAGTAATCGACGAGTATTCACGCTTTCCTTTTGCCTTCCCGTGCCGTGATACGAACACGTCAACCGTTATCGCCCGTCTCACCGAGTTATTTTCTACCTTCGGAACTCCCTCTTACATCCACACAGATCGAGGGACATCGTTTATGTCTTCGGAACTAAAACTGTTCCTAACTAAACATGGTATCGCGACTAGTCGCACAACGCCGTATCACCCCCAAGGAAACGGGCAATGCGAACGTTACAATGGAATCATCATGAACACCATCAAACTAGCCATAGAAGATCGCGGGTTGCCGATGTCGCAATGGGAGTCCGTCCTACCAGACGCGCTGCACTCGATTAGATCGCTGCTGTGTACGGCCACGAACGAAACTCCTCACGAGCGTCTATTCACGCACCGCGGCGTACTTCTACCGGTTCTGCACTACCGACGTGGCTGTCTTCTCCGGGAACTGTACTCCTTCGCCAATTCATTCGCCGATCCAAGAACGACCCCCTCGTCGAGGAAGTTGAGTTAATTGAGGCAAACCCCAACTACGCGTTTATACGGCATCCGAATGGGAGAGAAGATACCGTATCCATCAGGGACCTGGCACCGGCGGGACGTAGCAATACGGATGACACGAATCACTATGAACCCCCCGTACCCAGTCCGCCAATCAATTCCACCCCGCTAACGGACGACTCAGAACCCGCTGAGATCCGCCGACACACGGTCCCAACAGCTCCCGTCGAAGCGACTCCAGTCGAAGTCGAGAGAGGCCCACCTGTGTCAGTAACCTCCGAGACGAGTCCCCCTCTGAGAAGAAGCACTCGAATCAGATACCCAGCTCAACGCCTAAACTTGTAGACTCTTCTTTCTTCCAAAATATCTTGAACTTGTCGTTTTGTTTCTTACCGTGCAAAGTATCACGTATTATAAAAGAAGAGAGGAATGTAATGAGTCTTTACTAATTATTGTTTTCTGTGTAACAAGTCTTTACTAATTATTGTTTTCTGTGTTTCAGATCTATGCTATGTTTATGTTGAATAAAGCCTCAAATTGGCCTTTACTTTATCTTTAGCCCGCTAACAAACGCGGCACCACAGTGTGGCATTTGTAGAGTTGCACCGATGTATCGGTATCGGTATCGGCCAAAATATTGGTATCGGTGCAACTCTAGGCATTTGGAAGGATCGCATCATAGGCCCCCTCTTTTTCGGTGAACATGTCACTGGAGGCACCTACCTACGTATGCTCAAGGAAGAAGCATTTCCCAGTGTCTTGAACGAAGAAGGAAATTTCCCAACATGGTTCCAGCAAGACGGCGCTCCTGCACATTACAGCACCCAAGTAAGGGAATACCTGTACCAATAATTCCCTGGTCATTGGATAGGACGTCGAGGGCCTGTGGAATGGCCAGCTAGAAGCCCGGATCTCAAGCCACTAGATTTTTATCTCTGGGGCCACTTGAAAGCGCTGGTATACGCAGAGAAAATTAGGTGTGTTGAACATTTGCGGCAGCGCATTATTGGGGCATGTAACACCATTACTCCTGACATCATTCACCGTGTGCTTGCTGACTGGGTATCACGTCTGAATTTGTGTATTGAAAACAATGGTGGACATATTAAGCACGTTCTGTAAATAAAAGCTTTTGTTTTGCCTTTTTTTATTATTTTTCCTATGATGCCGGACTTACGGGACACCCTGTATGTATGTATGTATAGACACACACACACAGACATATATATATATATATGTGTGTGTGTGTGTGTGTGTATATATAATATATGATGAATAAAACAACGAAGGAAAGGAAACACAGAATGGTGCTCAAGCACTTTCGTCTAATGACATCCTCAGGAACACTGAGGATGTCATTAGACGAAAACGCTTGAGCACCATTCTGTTTCCTTTCCTTCGTGGTTTTATTCATCATAAATATTATTCACGTGTTACTTTCGTGAAATAATTTTCATATATATATATATATATATATATATATACATTTTAACTGGAAACACGCAGTATAATTAACGTAAAGAACGACGCTTGTATAGGGGAATATTCCGCGCAAGATGAGGAGGGAGAACGAAACAAATGAAAAAAATGAGGTAACCACCCGGAGAATTACGGCATTTGATCGAGTGAGGCCCATGGTGTAATGGTTATCATATCTGACCGGCAATCGGAAGATCCCGGGTTCGATTCCGGGTGGTTACCTCATTTTTTCATTTGTTTCGTTCTCCCTCCTCATCTTGCGCGGTATATTCTCCTATACAAGCGTCGTTCTTTACGATATACCGTGTATATATATATATATATATATATATATATATATATGTGTGTGTGTGTGTGTGTGTGTACACACACAAACATTATATATATATATATATATGTATATATGTGTGTGCGTTTTTTTTTTTTTGTAATTTACCGCCGATTCGTACCTATAGAAAGCGGTACATTTCTCGGCGAGGCAGTGGGTGGGTGGTGTTACTGTGCTGGGGGTGGTAGACTAGGGGAGTGAGTAAGGGTCAGTTGCTGGCTAGTGGGTAGGAGGGGTATGGTTTTAGATGCGATGGAGCAGATGGGAGTGAGTAAGGAAGAAGAAAATCGCTTCCGTTGAAAAGTGGGGGCCTTCGGCGAGTATGGATCGTAGACAGTCGGGTATGGGATTTTCGGCCGAGAGAGGGAAACACCCGCGACGAAGAGCGGACAACTTTGGGCATTCCACCAGGAGGTGTATGACAGTGATAGCGGTATGGCAGGTAGGGCAAAGCGGGGCTGGCGATTTCGCCATAAGGTGTCCGTGGGTGATGCGGGTGCGGCCTAGGCGGAGACGGGCTAGAATTACTTCTTTATGGCGGGACCGGTGGAATGAGGAGGCTCAGTATCCTATTTGTGGCTTGATCATGTGAAGTTTATTTTGTGTGGCCTGGTCCCATTCCCGCTGCCATATGGAGCGGAAGTGGGAGCGGAAAGTCGGGAAGAAGTCTGAGAAGGGGAGGGGTCGGGAGGAGGCCGGCAGTGAGCAGGCCGTCTTTGCCGTGCGGTCCGCCTCCTCGTTACCCTGGATGCCGACATGAGCCGTGACCCAGCAGAAGGCGACTGTCTTATGTTGGAAGACCGTTAAAAAGTGGAAGGTTTGCTGGATGGTACAGACGAGCGGGTGAGGAGGGTTAAATCTTTCTAGGGAGAGAAGTGCGCTTTGGGAATCTGAATAAATGACGAAAGAGCTGGCAGAGTGGGTGCGCACAATATCGAGGGCCTCCGTAATCGCGAAAAGTTCCGCCGAAAAAACGGAGGCCTCGCGGGGCAGGCCAACGCCCCGGGAAAGCGGCTGGGACAGAATCACCGCTGAGGAGGCCACACCAGCTTCCGAGCGGGAACCATCTGTGTAAATGGCGACTGCGTCCGGGTGTTGGGTTGCGTGTTCGCGGAAGAGTGACCTGTATATCATGGCTGGCGTCGTAGTTCTTCGGTAGGGCACACAGATCCCTGCAAAACTTGATAGGGTGAGGAGCCAGGGGGGGTAGATGCTGAATGAAATGGGGATAACTGAGGGGGCGGGCATGTTGAAAAGATCAAGGAAAGAGCGGACCACTTCAGTGAAATGCCAGCTCCGTCCCTGAGGTGGTAGTTCAGAAACCGCCGTGCCCAGAAGCGAAGAAGGTAGCCTCTGTGCACGGAGGTATGTCCTCATGAGGAGTAGACCCGTCGGAGGGCGAGAGGGAGATGATTGCATTCCACGTGGAGGCTGGAGGCTGGGGAGGAGCGGAAAGCACCGGTGGCGAGGCGGAGGCCACTATTAAGTACCGGGTCCAGGATACGGAGGCGGGCGTTGGAGGCTGAACCGTAAACTGCACTACCATAGTCCAGCTTCGACTGTACTATGGAAGTGTAAAGGCGAAGAAGAGAGCGTCGATCTGCAAGGTGATCCAGGAGAGCGAGGGGGCGTCGAAGGGATTGCTTTAGGTGCTTGAGATGGGGAACCCAATTGAGCCGTCGGTCTAGGGTCATGCCCAGAAAACGCGTGGAGGGTACCACCTCAAGAGGACTGCCGTATAATGTGACAGAGGGTAGAGGAAGGGTTGTGGATCTTCTTCTACTGAAGAGTATACACTTGGACTTAGGGATGGAGAGGCGGAAACCCACCGACGTCGCCCACCTTTCCACCCGGTAGATGGCGAGCTGCATTTGTCGTTGAACGACGGACGGTTCTCGCCCTGCGAAGTAGATCGCAAGGTCATCCGCGTAAATGGAAGAGCGGATGGTGGGTGGAAGGCATTTTGAGACCGTGTTCATCACGACGGAGAAGCAGAGAACACTGAGGATGCTTCCCTGTGGGACCCCGTCCTCCTGCACGAAGGTGTCAGAGAGGACTGAGCCCACCCGGACTTTAAAGGTCCGGGAGGAAAGGAAGCCCTGATGAAGGTCGGCATGGCTCCGACGAGGCCAGATGTCGGAGCTGACCGAGGATCATTGCTCGACGGGTGGTGTCATAGGCCTTCTGGATGTCGAAAAAAATTGACAGTACGAACTGTCCATTGTCGAAGGCATCCTGTATGTCTCGGCTGAGAAGCAGGAGGGATCAGTGGTGGAGCGGAATTGTCTGAAGCCGGACTGGGTAGCCGGGAAGGAATTGCTATTTTCAAGGACGAACGATAATCGCGTAGCGACCATTTTTTCGAGGATTTTGCAGGCACAACACGTCAGGGCGATTGGTCTGTAGTTTGTGGGGTCCAGGGAATCTTTGCCGGGTTTGGGGATAGGGATGACGTGGGCCTCCTTCCACCTAGAGGGGAAGGCGCCCTCTATCCATATGCGATTGTATAGGTCTAGCAGGAAAATCTGTAAGGTAGTGTGGATGTGCTGGATCATGCCGTACGGAATACCGTCCGGACCGGGACAAGGGGATCGTCGAGAGGCCAGTGCCGCCTGTAGTTCACGCATGGTAAACAATCGGTTGTAGGTGCTGTCTATGGACGGTGGAGAGGGGCTATCGTCAGGGGCGGGTACGGAATCGGCTGCAGAGGAAGAAACGGCGGCGAAGGTAGCAGCGAGGTGATTTGCCACCGACTTGGGCTCACATAGGAGTCCGTCATTAGTCCGGAGGACCGGGGTTCGGGAGGGGACATGTCGCCTCTCGACACCCCGTACATTCTTCCAGATGGTAGCCGAAGGTGTGGTGGCGGTGATGCCGGACACAAAGGCATGCCAAGAGGCTCGGCGCGCTGTCTTCATTGTGCGGCGGGCGATGGCCCTGGCCCGCTGCATCTCCGTGCGATGGATGGGGAGTCGCGTCCGGTAGAAGCGCCGTTGCCTTCTTCTTGGCGCGCACGACCTCCGCGCACTCCGGGGGTCCACCAAGGCACCCGTCGGGCGCGGGGGTAGGCGGAGGATCGTGGTACACTAGTGCTTGCAGCCGCTAGAACGACGGACTCGAAATATGCGATGCACTCGTCGATGGATGGGAAGTGGGCAGTTGTAAGGGTTGTATACGTGTTGTCGCGGAAGCGGGCCCAATTCGCGTTGGTAGTAACCTACCTTACCGGTACCCGAACAGTCTGGTCGGGTCGATTGAGCGTGAGTTGAATGGGGAAATGGTCACTTCCATGGTCCTCTCGGAGGACTTGCCACGTGAAATCTAGGAGGGCATCAGTTGAAACGAGGGACAGGTCTATACAGGATGGAGTGCAGGTGGTGGCATGGTAGAATGTAGGAGAGCCATCATTGAGGCACTCGAAGGAGAGCTCGGTCATGACAGATATCAGGGTTGGGGCCATATAGGTGGAGTGTGTGCCGCCCCACAAGGGGTGGCGACTATTGAAATCGCCCAGTAGTAGGAAGGGCCTGGGGAGTTGTTGTACGACTTCCACCAGGTCATCGCGGGAGACTTGAGCGTGGGAGGGGAGGTAGATTGAGCAGACGGTGTACTGTCTATCCAGGGAGAGCCGGGCGGCAATCACCTGTAGCGGGGACCGGATGGAGAGATTGTGGAAGGGGACTGCGTGGTGTACGAGAATGGCAGCTCCCCTTCGAGTGCAGGTAAGAGGCGGGGTGGCGATGCAAGAATAACCAGTAGGGCAGGGCATTGGCCTGGTCCCCAGGATTAGCTCCTGGAGACAGACACACACTGGACGGGAAGTGGCAATCAAGGAGTTAAGGCCTTCATAATTCGCGAATATTCCGCTACAGTTCCAGTGGACTATTGTGGTTTTCGGGGGATCCATTAGTTGATGAAGGGGGATGGGTAAAGGTGTAGGTGCTAGGAGGTTGGAGTGTGAAGGGAGATCTGGAGTTCGCGAAATCGAAGGATGGGTCGGGAGCATGGCTGGCTATCTACCGTTCACCAGGGAAGGAATCGGTCGGCCTGTCGAACCCCGCGGAGGTTGTGGGGTCGAGTCGGCCGAGCGAGACCGGAGGCGTGGATCACGGCAGACAGAGGAACATCGTGGGCTGAGAGGGTCAGAAGTGTTTTGACGGGCTTCTGTGGTCGGGCCAGGAAGGGGCACGTTAACCCCAAAAGTGGCACCACCCCGCCTGTCCGGGGTCTCACGGCGGACCCTAGGTGGCGACAGAGGGTACCAGAAGGACCGGGCGGGTGGGAGGGAGGGAGGGCGTACTCAGGGTGGCTGACAAGGAGGGGGCCGGGGATGTTGGGGGGGTTGGTACTATGGGGGTGGAAGGTGAACCAGTGGTCTCGTGGAGGGGTGGAGAAAATGGCACCAGGAGGCAAGGGCAGATCCATGAGACTCGTGGGCGCGGCCGAGCTCCCCTCGGTTACACCGTGCAGCTGCGCCAGGGCCGCATCCACTGGATCCTCGGGGGAGAGGATATTGTTCAGATTGGGTCTCGTCGTAGGGAGCGGGTCATGGATTTCAGCTACTATTGTCAGAGTCTGTGGGGGTAGAGTGGTGGGACTTCTGCGGTGGGGAGAAATGGACATAGTAGACGTAGTGGGCGGTGTGAGGGTCCGAGCCGTCTTCTTAGTTCTAGGGGAAGAGGGAGAGACACGTTGGAAGGCCGGAGGGTCTGGCGACTCGCTCCGGCGTCTCCGCCTCGACGGCTTGCTCCGGGCGGCAGGTTCGGGCGTGTGCAGAGAGTACTGGGAAGGCAGGGTTTGAGGTGGATGGGGCCTGGGTGTCCTGGTCCCAGACTCCTGGGGGTTCGTGGCAGGTGAGGTGCGGGAAGAGGAGGGATGGTGGGGGGACAGGAGACCGTCGGGTCCTGCGAGGATTTTCTTTGGGGGGAGACAGGGAGCAGTGGCTGGGGGGGGGGGGGGGGTCGGCGGCAGGCCAGGGCGGCGTGCCGAGATGATAGAGCCGAGAGCAGCGGCATTGGACACCCCCGGCCTCACCTCCCGACTCCGCACCCAGTCTCGTGCCTCACGGGGGCTAAGGAAGTCCGTTACTTGTAGGCCTCGGGCCTCCTCGAACTTGAAGAAAAGGCATTCGCGGGATGAAGAGGGGTGTGCGCCTTCACAGTTGGAACATTTGGGTGTGTTGGGGCACCTGTCAGGGTGAGCGAGTTGTCCACAGTGAACACACAGTTGATGCGGCTGCCGACAAACGGAGCTAACGTGTCCAAACTTATTGCATTTAAAGCAACGGGTCGGGTCTGGGATGTATGGGCGGATAGAAAACTCGCATGACGCGCGGTCTCCCATACCCTATACAATGCGGTCGGGGGGGGGGATTAAGGTATTGAAAGTAAGCAGCAGACGTGGGGGGGGAGGGGGTGCACTCCTTGGGGTGCGAGGTCCTGCAGGAGCTCGTTCACTGCGATCGACAATAGGTGGGTGGCGTAAATAGTGCCCTGACTCTGGTTCAGGCGAGGGTGTGAGGAAACGGACACCGAGCATCCAAGGACCTCAGTGACGGAGAGTATGGCTTTTGTCTCTGCGGCTGAGCGTGATTTTACGAGGAGGGAGCCATCCCTCTGTGGGCGTACGTCATAGCGGCTGGAGTTGTTGCGGGTTCGGATCGCCTGGAACGTCCGTTCAGAGTTGGTCGGGAGGGACCCAGATGTAGGCCGAATCACCAGGAATTTGTGGATACTTGGAAGGGAGAGGGAGGCTGTAGAGTCGAAGTGGACTGGGATATTCAACGGTCGATAGGACGGCCGTGAATGCCGGCTCCCCCGTCCGCCGTGGGGCTCTCTCCGTGGGGAGGTGGGCTGACGGCGGGTGAGGGGGGCATATGGGGAGAGCAAGAAGCCGGGTTGTGGGGCAAGTCCTGGGTGGAACTTGACTTGCCCGAAGGTGGCTGAGGTGGGCTGGGGCGAGACCCCTGCTCCAGAGAGTGTAGGTCCAAGGGCATAGTCGAGGGACGGACTGGGGTCGGCAACGGAAAAGGAGAGTGCAAGCGTTCCACTTCCACAGCGGGGTCAACCCCATCAGGTTGCGGTCTTCCAGTGGTAGAGGACTCGAGGGCCTGGTTGCCCACCACCCGAGTGTTGAGAGTAGTAGTAGTCCGGGAACGAGAAGCAGTAGTCGTAAGCCGAAGGGGAGAAGTATCCACAGCGAACAAAAGAGAACTTCATCCCCCGCGCATCCAGCCACCACCGACTCCAACAAGGAAAAGGCGAATCGTGGGCACACTTGGTCCCACCGCCAGTAGATGTCACGCAGGGGAGATACACCCGTACCCAGTCCCTGTGCCTGTGCCTGTGCCTGAAAGGCGGCCACTCTCATCCAACGCGCGGTGAAAAGTGGCAGGGACAGGGCTTGGGTTTGGTTGAAAGGCGACAAGGGTGCAGGGCAACCACCTCCCACACCCAAGGGCCTAGAAAGGGGTCAAAATCAAGGTCCAAAGAACAACGCCAAAAAAGAGAGAGAAGCCAGAAAGAATGGGCGAAAGGAGAAAGAAAGAAAAAGAAGCAGAAGATCAAACAGGTCCAATGGTCCACGAGGGCAGAGAAAGCCCTTACACCGAAGAAAGGTGTATTCCCACATTCGTCACAGAGGGACGCGCCCTATCGCTCCGGACAAAGCAAAGGGATATATATATATATATATATATATATATATGATGAATAAAACCACGAAGGAAACACAGAATGGTGCTCAAGCGCTTTCGTCTAATGACATCCTCAGGAACACTGAAGTACTCTTTATGTACTTCAGTGTTCCTGAGGATGTCATTAGACGAAAGCGCTTGAGCACCGTTCTGCGTTTCCTTTCCTTCGTGGTTTTATTCATCATAAATATTTTTTACGTGTTACTTTCGTGAAATAATTTTCACATATATATATATATATATAACCTGTTACCTTTGGTTAGCTTCCGCCCGAATTGTTCATTCTGACGAAGGTCAAGCTTTTCACTCCACCTTAGACCTACAGTTTAACATGGAATCCGAACCACGCCCCAACAGCAGCCCAGCGTCTTAACCACTAGGCCACCTATATATTATATATATATATAATATATATATATATATATATATATATATATATATATATATATATATATATATATATATCAGCTTACCATAAAGTGCTTCCATAATTGGTTTAACTGCTGGTGACCAGTCCTTAGCAAGTGCAACATAAATCCCTTGAAAATCACGCTGCCATAAATTTTGGCCAACTTCCCAAATTTTCGCTAATTCCGGTGTTGAACCTTTGCTACTTGCTGGAATTCTTTTCCACAAGAATTTTGCAGCAGTTCTGCAACGCAGTGATGGATGATGAATAACACTATGAAAGTAAGATGGGCCCACATAAAGTGGCCTTTGAGGTTGCTTCAACCAATAAAAGTATAATTCATGTCGGCAGATATTACATTTCAATATAAACTGCAATTAAAAGCCAGTAATGTACTTACAAGTCATTTTGTAGGAGGTAAATTGCGAGCAATTGCTGGTAAATGTGAGCTGGAGGAACTCCATCTGGTGCCTGAAGTTAAATTTGAAATTGTCAGTATGAAATAAATAAAATAACCCAATAGAAAAACTGAACCAATGTGGAGTGTTCTTAGAAAATATCATTTACTCTTAAAACATACTCGGTTCATTCCTAAAATTTCAATTTCATCGCAAACCTTTGCGGACCACCTACATGAGACCAGTTCGGAGAGGGCTGAAAATATGTCATTGGTTGTGGCAAACTTTCATTTTCTCAGTTGGATTAAGTTATAGTCAAGGGTCATTCCAGCGTGACACTCGTTTCATTTGAAAACAACTTTTCACAACATTTTTTAATATATCTCACTGAAGAAAGCAGTTGAGGTTTCAATTTCTTTATCACAAACACCCAAGAATCTAAGCTGAGAAACATTACCATTATTTCATATATCCATGGATTTATTAATTTTTTTATTAATGGAAAAAGTTGTCGTGATGCTCGTTACACAAATGCAACCTCCATTGTCAGGTTAAGTGATATTTACATAAATCTCTGTGAATTGGGTAATGTTTTCCACACTTGATATATATGAGGTTGTAGGTCCGTGTTTAAGGAATTTATTAATACCCACTTTATTAAAAAATATCTATCTGTTAAAATAATATACAGCAATTTGTGTGTGACGCTCGTTAACTTCTGATTTCACTGGTTTTACATAACATTTCAGACAAACTTAATCAGATTTTTTTCTCTTATTATTAAATATTGTTTGTTTGGACTGTGCCCCAAACTGGTGATCCGAAGGCTAATATATATATATATATATAATATATATATATATATATATATATATATATTTAACTGCAAACACGCAGCATAATTAACGTGAAGAACGACGCTTGTATAGGAGATATTCCGCGCAAGATGAGAGAGAGAGAACGAAACAAATGAAAAAATGAGGAATTACGGCATTTGAATGAGTGAGGCCCATGGTGTAGTGGTTATCATATCTGACCGGCAATCGGAAGATCTCGGGTTCGATTCCCGGGTGGTTACCTCATTTTTTCATTTGTTTCGTTCTCTCTCTCTCATCTTGCGCGGAATATCTCCTATACAAGCGTCGTTCTTTATTTTATATATATATATATATATATATATATATATATATATACACAATATACAGGGTGGGCGGAAAGTAGCTCCCTATTTTGGATTGGTAAAAAATACGTATATTATCCATTTATTTCAGAAGAAATAATATGAAAAGGTAGGCATACATGGTAGGTTTTCTCTAAAATTCAATGTGGGCTCCAACTCTTTCCACCAGCTTCTGGAGCCGCCCAGGAATGGCGTCCACTGACTTTAGCAGGAACTCCGGCGGGATGGAGGACATGACTTCCCGAATTCAGTCCTCCAGTTCTTCCAATGTCCTCGGTTTGGTGCGGTAGACTTCTTCCTTTACCCACCCCCAAAGAAAGAAGTCGCACGGTGTCAAGTCGGGGCTCCTGGCTGGCCATTGATGTGGACCACGACGACCCATCCAACGCCCAGGGAAGTGGGCATCCAGCCACTCACGGACAACAAGAGCGAAGTGCGGAGGGGCGCCATCTTGCATAAATATCAGATCGTCGATGTTCTCCCATGTGCTGACAACCGGCCAGACCTCGTTTCGAAACATAGCAAGGTACCGCTCAGCATTCATGGTGTTGCGCAGAAGGAACGGGCCCACAACCTGATCTGAGGTCATACCACACCACACCGTTACACTGAACCGATTCTGCCGTTTTTCAGCGGTAACCGTGCGACTTCTTTCTTTGGGGTGGGTAAAGGAAGAAGTCTACCGCACCAAACCGAGGACATTGGAAGAACTGGAGGACCGAATTCGGGAAGTCATGTCCTCCATCCCGCCGGAGTTCCTGCTAAAGTCAGTGGACGCCATTCCTGGGCGGCTCCAGAAGCTGGTGGAAAGAGTTGGAGCCCACATTGAATTTTAGAGAAAACCTACCATGTATGCCTACCTTTTCATATTATTTCTTCTGAAATAAATGGATAATATACGTATTTTTTTACCAATCCAAAATAGGGAGCTACTTTCCGCCCACCCTGTATATATATATATATATATACCTTACCTTACAACCTTACAAAGGTTCCGCGCGATGATTTCTCATTTCGCGAAGGTCAAGCTTGTCGCCCCTCCTCTCGAGTTGGCATGGTGAAGTAGTGAGTTTGATTCTTGCGCTCTCCACCTCACATAGCCAGGTACGCCCGGCTCATCGGGGATTGTTCTGAGCCAGGCGTCTAGTCTTCTTTTGAAGATTTCCACTGCAACTCCCTTCGTGTTTCTTAGGTCTTTGGGCAACTGATTAAACAGTTTTGGTCCTCTCACTACAAACCTATTTTCTTTCAGGGTTAAGGATGTTCCCTGTCTCGCCTTCAATTTGGGAATACGACACAGTCTACCGCTTCTACTTTCCATCGTTGTTTGGGGAGTTATGGGATTCAGAGTAAGATTAGGGACTAGTTTCTCCATTATTTTCCAAGTGTAAATAATGGTGTATCTCTCTTCTCCTTTCCAGTGAATATAGGTCTAGTTCTCGTAACCTTTCCCAGTAATTTAGTTCTTTGCACCCATTGATCTTGGCTGTGAAGCTTCTTTGGATCCCCTCCTGCTGTCTAATGTCTTCTTTTTTATATGGGGAAGTTAGGACCGAGCAGTATTCTAATTTGGGTATGATCAGGGTTTTCAGTAGAGGAATCATTACATTCCTATCCCTTCGTTTAAAGGTTCTCAATATCTGACCCGTTATTCTCTTTGCTCTGTTTACTGCTATCTTATTTTGTGTTTCAAATTTCGCATCATCTGTCATTACAACCCCTAAATCTTTTGCTCTGGAATTTCTCTGAATTTCCTGTCCATTTGGGGTATAATATTCCATGCACTTTAGGTCTTCTCTTTTTCCGTATTAATTAATTATTATATTAATTATATATTATATTATATTAATTATATTAATTAATTATTATATATTATTTATATATACAGGGCGTCCCAAAAAAATGTATACACACTTTAACAGCTGATAGCTCAATTGATGTTTCTTTCTTTCCAAGTTAAACCCATTAGAATTAATAATGGCAGTCAGACTAAGCTTTGAACAAAGGAAATTCATTCTAAAATGCTACTGGAAGTGTGAAAACGCAGTTGAAGGGCAAAGACAGTTTAGGAGGGAGTTTCAAACAGATCCACCAACGCGACTTACCATCACTCGAATTAGAGATAAGTTTGAAGCCGATGGAACTGTTCAGAATGTCCACAAGAAGCGTTCCGGAAGACCACGGACATCGACAAGCCCCACAAAGCAAGAAAGAGTACTGGAAACGTATCACCAAAGTCCAAGAAAATCTGTGCGGCAAGCGAGTCGTGAGGTAGGAATTTCAGAATCGTCTGTCCAACGCATTTTGAAGCGCTGTCAATGGAAAAGTTACATTCCAAGATTAGTCCATGCTATTAATGAAGATGATGATCCGGACCGAAGAGTGGAGTATTGCGAGTGGTACTTGGCACGATGTGGATGTGGATTGGACGAAGGGGTTTCGTAGAATACCCTCCGCGTTCACCAGACCTCACACCACTAGACTTTTTTTTATGGGGATACTTAAAAGACAAAGTCTACGCTATAAAACCTGCAACAGTCGCTGAATTGAGAGCAGCCATTGAACCAGAATGCACACAAATACCAAACGAAATGTTTCGTGATGTTTGCGATTCCATTGCTTCGCGTTATCAGCAGTGCCTGGACCAGAACGGACGTCAGTTTGAAAACAGGCGTTGACAAAACAATTAAATAATGTCTGTAGATTCTATTACATTTTGAAAATGAAATGTATTGTAATAAACACTGCCTTTATAAGTATTTAAAGTGTGTATACATTTTTTTGGGACGCCCTGTATATATACACACAAGGTGGGAAAAAAAAAAAAAACTTTGTACAATCAATATATGTGTCCTGTATAAAATTTCATGGTCTATCTCGTGGTGAAGTTGGATTTTTGCTAACTGTAACCATTATTTTGTAATTCGCTGTTATACAGACACGGGGTAGAAAAACTTTGTTTCTATAGTTACCCAATTGAGTCCAAGATTATGCGGAATGTGCCCTCCTCCATTATCAATGCATGCTTGCATCCTTGACTTCTCCCTTATCGACGGCAGTCGATTTTTTCTTGGTAATAAGAAGTGATTTTGGCATTTTGATCAACAAAAACAATCTCTGACTTCCCTAACTTTGAAATAAAGATGGAAACCGTGACTTTGAGAAAAATGCGGACGTTCCCTGCAAAGTCGATCTATACTGATAGATTTTTTGTCCTGTCTTCCATAAACTCAGTCATTTTTTTTTTATTATTATTATTATTGAAGCAACCGTAAAGGTCTTCTCGTCGCTGAATCATATTTTCGACACCTCTGTCTGGGAATCGATCTAACAGAGCACGACATTTTTCATCTCTTGCTTGCTTATTTGATGCAGAGCTTATGAACTTCGACTCTTTTAAAACATTTAAGACCCAGATCATCTTTTACTATATGACGAACACTAGAGCGAAAAATACCAGTAGTTTTTGAAATTTCTCTAACGGACTGGTGGGTGTTGGGCCGTTCTTCTTGAGTGCATATCTTCGATGAAACCGTGTCAATATTTTCCTCAGTACGTGATGTTTTTGGCCTTCTACTGCCTTCTTTTCGTTTGGTCGACCCTGTGATTTCGATTTTCTTTATGTGATAGTGAAGTCCAGGTATCGTCCATTGTTTATTTGGAAACTCTTTCTTCATTCGTTTTGCACCCCAGTGTTTCCCCTTACGCAGGTTCAATATCAATGCTTCATCTTCCAAAGAGTATTTCATTATGTTATAACTTGTTCACCAACTATAGCAGAATGATGGTCTGAAATGAAAAAGGAAATAAATTATTTTGTATAAAAATTAGGAAAATTAATTATTTATGGAGAAACTGACTGTCATCTGAAAGTATCAGTTGCTGACTTTGACCGCCTTTCACAATTGAGCACCATATTCTGATACCTTCCCTCCAGTTGTGAGCCTGTACCTCTACTCCTGGGTAGGGATGCACCGGATACCAGATCACGATCCGGTATCCGGCCAATTCTTCAGTATCCAACCGGATACCGAGTATGACATTTTAATCACATCTTGTTGATAAAAACTTCATATTTCGTTTTTTTCTGCGTACTTTATTTTATTATGGCTAATGCCAGATGATTTTATTCGTGTGGCAATTTATAATTATTTTCTTTTAAACAAAAAACACTAAAAGTTAGATTTCTCTAAAAAATTTAACAGAACTAGGTCCAATCAACTTTGCCTTTTTTCTTTCCAGTATCGAATGCGAGAGTTTCCCCCAAACTATGGAAAACGTTAAATTTTCTATTAAGACAATTTAAGTCTGAAAATTTAATATACTGTACTTCTATCTTCTTTTTTTTTTTTTTTTTTCTGATTTAAATTCTGTTCTAAGCCTACTAGTAACCATGGCCGTAACTACCTATGAGGTCACCGAGGTCCGGACCTCGGTAATTATTTCCTAAAAAAAAAAAAGAGACTGAACCGTTCTCCGTGTATGAAACGCATATTACCGCTTTTCTTTTGAAAAGAGGGAGCGTCGAGCGTTTTGTGTTTTGTGTATAGCTTGGGTTGTGTTTGTAGATGTCATTTTGGTCTGAATTTTGCTCGTCGTCGGGCTCGAAAAAATCTGGACCTCACTAATTTCTAAACCCTAGTTACGGCCCTGCTAGTAACACGTATCCTAATTATTTAAATTTAAAACTTAGCAAATTATGAAATATCTTATTCTTCTTGTATCAAAATATACTAAAAATAATTCAAAACTTGGTCTTATGAGAAGGCAAGAGAGTATAAATTAAATAATCTACTATATTGTTGCGCATCTGGCAGCAGTGATGAAACTTATTAAGAAAGGCCACTCACGCACTATTGGTTAAAAATTGTAACATTACAGAGTACCATACCGTGTGAGAATATATATTACATACTGCGCAAAAGTGAATGAACGCGTAACTTAGTGATAGTGAATGCCTATAATAATTTTAAGCCATAGGCAGTGTCCCCAATTTGTATATTATGAAAAAATTAAAATGACGTCATTAGCTTATCTATTGAGAAAATTTTGCCAACAGCGATGCTACGGAAGAATCTGAGGAGAATGCCTTCACATTCTTACCTCCAGATTCTGAGGGTAAAAAACAACTGGCAAATGAAAGAAGCAAACAAAAGAAAAACAAAACAAATATTTATAAAGCAGGCCAAGATAAATATTTAACACTACCATTAATACCTAGAGAAAAAGATCCTTTAACCCAGTGGAACAATCGTATATCAGAATATCCATCATTAAAGAAGCTCGTACGTAAGTATTAAGTGCTCCACCCACCTCACTCACTTATGAGAGATTTAGTGCAGCAGGCAAAATTTATAAAGAAAACAGGAACCGTTTGTTGCTGGAAAATGCTGAGAAACTTCTTTTCATAATGAAAAACGTGAAATTATTGAAAACATAATGAAAAATATAACTATATATTTTCACACAGTTATATTTATCACACATTTATCATTTACAGTTAATAGTTATATATTAAGAAAGAAAACGTTTTTGTCATCACACACACACACACACACACACACACACACATATATATATATATATATATATATATATATATATATATATATATA
This sequence comes from Bathynomus jamesi, assembly GCA_023014485.1. Lineage (NCBI taxonomy): Eukaryota > Metazoa > Arthropoda > Malacostraca > Isopoda > Cirolanidae > Bathynomus > Bathynomus jamesi. The sequence continues at coordinate 664,562 of JAJOZX010002020.1, read as the reverse complement.
TATATATATTAGGGTGGCCCACTTTTAAATTTTTTTTTTAAAGTATAGGTGATCGTGGTTTTTCCCATTATTTGGCACTATACTAGCACATTGGTACCATTTTTACAAAAATTGATCAATATTTAGGGGTCTCGCATCGACCTTGAAATTACTAGTTTTTTTTAAAATGTGTACTTTTTAGCTTTTTATTGAATCAAGATAAATCATTAAGTAGGGATGTTTTCTGAATCCTCTTAATGAGAGAAGTCGTTTGGTGTGCCTGCCAATGTCATACGACTAACGGTTTAAAGGTTGTGCCTGTATACAGGTAATACCAATGTGCTAGTATAGTGCCAAATAATGGGAAAAACCACGATCACCTATACTTTTCAAAAAAATGAGTCACCATACCCGGGCGGAATGTATAATGTATATAGGTAATTAGAAAATGCACTATGCCTGTGCCAGGTACCTAACCTATTTCTTTTTTTGCAGATCATAACATTTTGAAATTCTGTCTGAGTTCCTCATCCTTTGTCATGGACAAATCGATGGCAACCATAACTGGAAGAACTCTTGAAGCTACAAATAGAGAGTCATCAAAAGGAAAGGCGAAAATAACATCGCTACCTTCTCTAAGATCGGCCTCGGAAATTTTTTTAGTTGGCCAACCGTTGTCCTCCATCAGTGGTAGCAAATTGCCAACAACACGGCAGGTTTTGCAATACTTCTTCAGTGTTATCCAGTACACTGCTAACAGGAAAGACGCATTCAAAGAAACCGTAAACAACGTCTAAAGTTTTGGAACATGGCCCGCATTAAAACAATCACAAAGCTCAACTGCGAACGGAAGCTAGAGGCATTGTGGAAAGAGTGGCACTTACTCCAAAAGAGCAGAAAACGAGAAACTGACGCCGGAGGAAAACGGCAGAAGTTTTCGGACAGTGTGGACAAGCTGTGGGATATCGGAGCATCTGACGCTGTCGAAGATATAAAGAAGAATCGACTGCTGTCCGACAAGGACAAGAAAGAAGACATTGACTTCTACCTCGATCAACGTGGTCCTCGGGTGGCAACGATGAGCGGGAACGATAAAGTTTTCGCTGTAAAAAGAAAGCTACAGGAAGGAAGAAAACGTCCTCGCCAGGAGCAGCAAACCTCAAAGTGTGCATACGAAACCGGAGATGAGGCCATGGAGAATGATGATACTGGCATGTCAGGAGAGTCGGAGACAGAACTAGCGTTCCCCCTGCCGAAAGAGCCAAGTGTGTCTGTCAATCTTCCTCGCCGCATCCTTAATGCACCTGCTGTCATGGAAGTGGCTGATCGTTTCCGCATGTCCAATAATCAGGTGCGTATTGTGTATAGTATTCATCGATAGCGTCAGTTTTAAAGTGTCCCGTAACCCACATGTATTCTTGACAGTTTCCTTTCCACTTTCCATTCTCTACATAGGTAGTAAGCATTGTGGCTGCTATCACACGTTCGGCAGATCCACCAGCAGACCTCAATCAGTTCAGCATCTCGAAAGAAACGGCTCGCCGGGGAAGAGTGTCACATCGCCGTGAAGTGGCGACGGCTGTGAAGGACTCCTTCACGCCACCGAGGCACACTGTTGTCCACTGGGATGGCAAAATGGTCAAGGTCAGTTGATTAAGTTTTCATAGCGATCAATTTAGTAATGAGATTCATGAAGTATAATGTCAATTAAAAAGAGAACTGAATGTGAACAAAAATAGGTTACTTTACAACCATGAAATTGAAATATATGGCATGTGTTTCAGAACTTCCTTGGAACGGCGGAGTACCGCCAAGCAATTCTCATCTCCGGGGCTCCTCATTGCACAGAAGGAAAGTTGCTGTCAGTCCGAGCTGTTGCTGACGGCACCGGACTGTCGCAGGCGCGGGTAACCATACATGCTCTCGAAGATTGGGGATGTGAGGAGAGCGTCATCGGACTCTGCTTCGACACCACTTCCACCAACACGGGGAGGGTGCAGGGTGCAGTTGTCCGGCTGGAAAACATGCTCGGGCGACCGCTACTCCAGCTGGGATGCCGTCATCACGTCATAGAGCTTATCGTGGGGGCAGTAGCCGTCACCCTGCTCGGAAGGACTACGGCACCAACTGATCCTTTGTTTCAGCAGTTGAAGAGGTTAGTTCATTTTTTGTGCAAGGTAAAGTTAGGACACACATGATATTCCACTAGTTTATAAAACAGCAAGCCAAACCGGAACTTCAGAGTTTTCTCACACAATTTTCTTGTTTATTATTTTTGAAGATGGGACGAGCTCGATCTCTCGACCTACTGCAAGCTGCAGGTCGAGAATCTGGCGGAGAGTACGTGGCTAATAGAACTCCGGGACGCGGCGGTCAGCTTCCTGAGCACAGCTTCTGGTTTCGTCAGAGACGATTACCGGGAAGTGGCAGAGATCACGCTCATGGTACTCGGGACACAACCACGCCGTGGCATTCACCTCATGTGCCCAGGAGCCTACCACCACGCAAGATGGATGGCTAAAGTTAGTATTTTCAAACAAAAATAATCTAGAGATAAGTTTAAATGTTATTCAAAGATAAACATTTCATTATAACGCAAACAAAGTAATTGGTAACAATAAACCTGTCTTACTTACAATGGTGCCTATTCTGTTTCAGGTTATCTACTACACAAAACTGCTGATGTTCAGTAGGCAGCTGGAGCTCGACGCCGAGCTGGTCGACAAACTGCACAGGATCGTGGTGTTCATCGCTCTTCTGTACGTACCAGCTTGGTTGGCGGCCCCTGTAGCAGCTGATGCGCCGTTGAATGACCTGGTACTATACCAGCGTTTTCTGAGGTATAGGGCAGTGGACCGCGAGGTGGCAGAAGCGTCACTGGCAGTGATGAGGCGGCACTTCTGGTATCTGAGGCCTCATACCGTCATCTTCGCTCTATGCAGCAACAAGGTGGATGGCACTGTGAAGCAACAGATGGCAGAGAAGCTGTCCCACCTCCCTGTACCCAAAGACTTCACATACGAGAACGTCTCAGTCGACGAGATGACGCTACTCCCCGACCTGATCGACGAGTCCTCCTGGTTCTTATTTGCAGGTCTGAAGATGTATGGGTCTTCGTGGCTCACCCTGCCAACTGATAAGTGGGACGAGAACGAGGACTTTTGTCGTCTGAAGGATGTGATCTCTAATCTCCAGGTCACCAATGACGTCGCTGAAAGAGGAGTCCAACTGATACAACTATGCGAACACGGTCACAAAGGACGAGGCACAGCTGCAGGATCTTCTGCAAGTGGTGGAAAGAACCGGAAAGAGCTCGGCGACTTCAAGAAGTCATCACTCGCCACGATGACATAGCACAGAGGGACAACGTTGCAGCCAGTGACGTGTGATAGTGGTCAATACAATACAAAAGTGATTGTTTAAGTTATTCTTTCTTTCTTTCTTATTTGTCTGCTATTTGCTGATTTTTTTGAAAAGTATAGGTGATCGTGGCTTTTCCCATTATTTGGCACTATACTAGCACATTGGTATTACCTGTATACAGGCACAACTTTTAAACCGTTAGTTGTATGACATTGGAAGGCACACCAAACGACTTCTCTCATCAAGAGGATTCAGAAAACATCCCTACTTAATGATTTATCTTGATTCAGTAAAAGGTTAAAAAGTATGCATTTAAAAAAAAACTCGTAATTTCAAGGTCGATGCGAGACCCCTAAATATTGATCAATTTTTGTAAAAATGGTACCAATGTGCTAGTATAGAGCCAAATAATGGGAAAAACTACGATAACCTATACTTTTAAAAAAAAATTGAAAAGTGGGCCACCCTAATATATATATATCCTTCGACTATATTAACTCGAGATGATGATGATGATGTCATGTCAAATACGTGAAAGAAGAGTAAACTTTTAGAAGATAGAAAATAACATGAACGTTATTTTCATTTCATGACGTAAATAATTGTGAATTGTGCAGATAAAATATATTTTAGTTCAAGTAATAATCATAAAATAGAACTAATTTTCAGTAGTCTAAAAAATGCGTTCTGGAATAAGGCATATCTTTTTTGTACGAATAGCGAGGAACCTTGAAAAGAAATTTACAATAATAATGTACAATTCTAAGACGAAGTAAGTTCATTATTGAGTACGGGTAGCGGAGGAGTGGTGAGCCAGCTGCTCTATTTCGCCATTGAAACCCTGTGATGCAGTCAACTTCGGATAATGCGGATAGAGCTACCGCGTACGGGGTAGCCGACGCACCTTCGGTTCAGTCCACAGGCTGGCAGCAATAAGTTTGCTATGTAGTCAGCGAAAAAGAAAAAATATACTACAATTGGCACAGTGAATGTGACAACATGGTACCAAGTAGGAAGACTGAGATGCTCGCTATGCGAGATAAACCGTTTCAAATGGGATATACTTGGTGTGGCCGAGACCCACCACTGGCCAAGGAACGGGTGAGCTTACAGTGGATGGAGTGCAAGTGCTGTACTCTGGTAGAGAGGATGAAATACATAGGGAAGGAGTAGCTATCATGTTGAATAAGGAGGCACAGAGATCTTATATCGAACATAAACCTATATCATCACGATTACTATCAGTCAGATTTAAAGGTCATCACAAAGATGCTAAAATCATTCAAGTTTATGCACCCGATGCGGGACATCCAGAGGAAGAACTGGACACATTCTATGAGCAACTAGGAGGAAATCGACAACACAAAGGACACAGACATACTTGCAATAATGGGAGACTTTAACTGCAAGATAGGAGCAGACAACAGAGTGGAAGATGTGATGGGGAGATTTGGAGTGGGTGAGAGGAATGAGCGAGGAGAGAATGGTGGAATTCTGCCGACAGAAACAACTATTTGCAACAAACACAAAATTTTAGCATAGAAAGGCACACAGATATACTTGGAACCACTCAAACCAGACCAATAGAAACTGCATTGATTACATATTGATAATAAATCGATGGTTGTCTTCGGTATGTAACATAAAAGTAATGAAAAGTGCAGATTTCGCAACATCACATGAATTGATCCTGTCAAAAATTAGGGTGAAATTTAGAAAAACAAATGTGACGCTGACAATTAGTATCCGCTACAATACTGACTGATTGAAGAACCAAGAGGTAAAAGGGGAATTTTAAACGAGAATTGGTGGCAGATTTGAACCTCTACTGAGGATGGAAGGAAACACAGATGAGATCTGGAGAGCTGGCAGAGACGTAATTAGAGAAGAGGCTGAAAGAGTATTGGGGATAAAGAGAAGGAGACAACGTTGGATGACGGAGGAAGTGTTACAAAAGTATGATAGAAGGATAGAAGGAGAGAAGGGAAAAAAGCAAAAACCGCTGCTCCTACTGCAGAGAATTTACAGAGGTATAGACAGAGATGTAGAGAAGTGGAGAATGCATGTAAAGAACCAAAGATAAGTTTGATAAAAAGTTTATGCGAGAGGTGTGAAAATAGCTACAGAACTGGAAACCCACACATAATGTATAAAACAGTGAAAGAAATAACAAATGGAACACATAAAATAATATAGTGAAAGATGAGGTCAGAAAACAAGCTTGGTAGAGGAAACAGAGGATTTGGAGAGAGCATTACGAGGGGGTTTTACAGGGGGAAAACCCTATGGTAGATGAGAGAGAATACCAAGAATTACGGGTGGAAAACAGAAGAGAAACTACGCCTCACATACTAATAGAAGAAATTGAGCAACAACTGAAAAAGAAAAAAATATAGTATTTGTCATTTACCATTACTTATTCGGACTAGTGGATTTATTTTTCCTAGAAGAGTTCCTTGTTCCATGCAGGGTCTGGGTGTATCATAAAAAACCTCAGGGAACCCTTCTGAGTTCATTCCCATCATGAAACGGACATGTTATGTGCCTTGAAAAGTGGACGCTCAATTCTGCCAGTTGAAGTTTGTTTTGGTTTTTGGCTAAAAATATAATAGCTACCCCTTTTTTTTTATGTATTCAATCTAACGTAAACAACGAGTCTTTTGCTTATATTGAGGTTCTAAATGTAGCTGGGCTAGGCTGCTTTAAACCCTAGATCCTAATAGCTGGTGAGGGAAGCTATGTTTTTGGGACCTCTTTGTGAGTGACCCGTTGTCCACGTCGGGCTAGCATCATAAAAAAGGAAAAACTATATTATTTGTCATTTACCATTACTTATTCGGACTATAGTGGATTTAATTTTACTAGAAGTGTTCCTTGTTCCATGCACGGTCTGTGTGTATCATAAAAACCTCAGGGAACCATTCTGAGTTCATTCCCATATATATATATATATATATATATACACACACATTTAAACTGCAAACACGCAGTATAATTAACGTAAAGAACGACGCTTGTATAGGAGAATATTCCGCGCAAGATGAGAGCGAGAGAACGAAACAAATGAAAAAATGAGGTGTAATGGTTATCATATCTGACCGGCAATCGGAAGATCCCGGGTTCGATTCCCGGTAGTTACCTCATTTTTTAATTTGTTTCGTTCTCTCGCTCTCATCTTGCACGGAATATTCTCCTATACAAGCGTCGTTCTTTACGATATATATATATATATATATATATATATATATATATAATATATATATATATATATATATATATATATATATAAACTTTGATTGCATTTGCCGCAACAATATAATATCACTCAAACCCGCAAGGAAAAAATTATAAAACAGTGTTTAAAAGGGCTAATTAATTTCGGCCAGTCACAACCAAGTCTTTTTCAAAGCCATAAGGTAGTTAAAATGTCTAAAAAAAAGTTATAAAACTTCCGTCCTATGTGGAGGCTGCCCTCAAAAATACATCGGAGAGAGAAGTGATTTTCAGAGAAGGATTAATTCCCACAAACGTGACCTGAGATCCGGTAATACTTATAAGTAGCTTGGTTCAGCATAGGGAACATCATAATCATATTTTTAACTTCCAGGATTCTAAACCTATCATGAAGGCAGGGCTGTGGAGTTGGAGTCGGAAGCAATTTTGGTGCTGCTGGAGTCGGAGTCAGTAAAAATGTACCGACTCCGACCTCAATATAAATTTTAATAAAATAGGTTTTTGTGTGTGATATCATTGGCAGCTATGGTGGTTAAACCACTTAAATAATAAACACAATGTTTTCCATTTCAGACACTAATGCCATTAATTCATTTTTTCTTTTCAGATAATATTTTTTATTTTTAATGCTTATTTAATTTCAAGTTCTTTCTAAATTTCATAAGTTTTTAACTTTCAAGTCTAAAACCCCTTTCACAATGGCAAAGACACTTCCAACAAAGTCTGCAGCTTTTGAATATTTTACAATAACCACAGATGGGAAACATTTCGTGTGTCAGTGTATGATAGAAGATCTACAGATCTACAGAAGCTAAGGCTAACAAAGACCCTAAGATCCACTCTAAGGCTAGCCCGAGAGAAAGGAAAGAGTAGGGGGTTAAGAGAAGAGAAGAGAATAAGGGGTTAAGTAAGGAGCAACACCTATCACTCGTGGGTTAACATTCATTCAGAAAAAGAGGAAAAGTGTCTCACCATCATCATCCGCCGGCCACTGCCGACAAGTCAGAAAAATAGTCGGAGAGAATAGGAGAGGGGTGAAAGATGAAAAGAAGTAAAATAAGAACGCTTACAAACCATGCAAACACAGTCTTAACTCACTGTCATACCATGCAAACTACAAACATGCAAGAAAAGAGTTAGAGACATGCAAAGTAAGGAGGATAAGAAAAAAAAAAAAAAGTAGGTAAAGTTAAACAAAAAGTGGGTTAGTTTACGCTATGAGCTACATCTACATTCGTGTTAGTCTAATTTTTTTTTTTTTTTTTTTTTTTTTAATAATTTTATTGCTGGCATCACACGCTGGCATGTCACAAGCTGGCATTCATCGTCAACAGACTCATCCCCGAGCACCACCACCAGAGCTTCTGTTACTAACTTTGTTGTTATTTAAATTAAACAACGTTAATACCTTTAAAATGTCTGTCAAGACGGTTCTTAAACATATTAACGCTGGTAGAATGAACGACTGACGCGGGAAGATTATTCCATTTATCAATTACTTTAAACGTAAAGAAGTTTTTAGCGATATTAGTAATGAAACGTCTGCCACGCAACTTGAATCCGTTATTGCGAGTATTACTATTATCGAAAGTGAACAATTTGTCAAAATTCACGTTATCGATGTTATTAACGATTTTAAAAACTTCAATAAGCTCCCCCCTTAATCTCCTAGTTTCGAGTGAATACAAGTCTAACACTTTAATCCTATCTTCATAAGGCTTGTTGCGCAATGACGGAATAAGTTTCGTGGCACGACGATGAACCCTTTCTAACCTATCAATATCCTCACGCAAGTACGGGCACCAAAACTGAACTGCATATTCTAAATGAGGCCTGACTAGGGACTTGTAAAGGGGCAATATGATATCCTTCGACTTAAATTCGAAATTACGCGCTATGAAGCCTAACATCCTATTCGCTTTTGCGCAAGACTCCAGGCACTGGTTCCTAACCTTTAAATCTTTAGTTACGCGTACGCCTAAATCTACTTCCTCGTCAACGCTCGCTAACTCCCTATCATCCATCGTGTACGCGTAATTATTGTTGCGAGAACCTATATGCAAAACTTTACATTTATCTACGTTAAATTGCATCTGCCACTTATCCGTCCACTCCATAATCCTATTTACATCGTCTTGGATCCTATTTCTATCGTCCTCGTTAACAACCTTACCGCCTATTTTAGTATCGTCCGCGAATTTTGAAACGTTACTAGTCAATCCTACATCTATGTCGTTAATGTAAATTACGAATAACAATGGGCCTAACACTGAACCCTGTGGGACACCGCTACCTACATCTAACCACCCCGATTCACTACCATTAACTACGACCCTCTGTCTCCTAGCACGAAGCCATTCTTCTAACCAGTTAGCTACCTGACCGCGTATACCGTGCGCTTTAACCTTCGCAATTAGTCTCCTATGCGGAACTGTATCGAACGCCTTTTTAAAATCTAAATAAATAACGTCAGCTGCCCTATGCCTATCGTATTCGCGCACTACTTCGTTATAAAATTCTAACAAATTAGTTAAACAAGACCTATGGCGTCGAAACCCGTGCTGACTACTATTAATCAAATCTCTACTTTCTAAGTGATCGATAATACGATCCCTAACTACGGATTCCAAAAGTTTACCGACAATTGACGTTAAGCTAATGGGCCTATAATTGCTAGCTACCGCGCGGTCGCCTTTTTTAAAAATAGGCGTGACGTTAGCTAATTTAAAGTCTTCAGGAATAATCCCCGTTTCGAGTGACTGATTAAAGATCTTCGTTAAGGGGCCTACGATAACTTCTTTCAAATCTTTCAAATGTCTGGGATAAAAAGCGTCAGGGCCTGGAGCCTTGCTAACTTTTAGCCTATCGATATAATGCGCAATCTCAGCCTCGTAAACAGTTATTTCATCTAAAATAGTCTCGCAACTAAATGGAACGATATCATCCACGTCGGGGACATTATTTACGTCTTCTACGGTAAAAACTGTCGCAAAAAAGTTATTGAAAATACCCGCCATCGCATGAGCGTCAGAAGCCAAAGCGCCATTAACATCCACTAGAGGGCCTATGTTATTTTTTACCGGCTTACGATTATTAACGTATTCAAAAAACTTTTTTGGATTATGTTTACTATCCGCATGATGATGATGATGGTGATGGTGATGGTGATGGTGAAAAATTATGTGAAGCAAAAATCAGTGGTTTTACTGGCTCTGATAAAAATGCACCAAACAGAGCATCAAATTTGAAAAGACATTTGCAGCGTTTCCATCCCAAAATTTTAGAAGTTGTCATTGAGAAAGATAGTAATAAAAACCTTCCAACTACTTCAAAGTTAACAAAAGATCAGAAATCTACTGAATGACAAGCACCACTTACAAGATTCTTTACTACAGACAAAGTTACCGTAACAATGACCACAGAAAAGTTCAAGAAGCACATCATCGAACTGGTGGTAAGAAATGGTGTAGCCTTATCTTTATTTTCACAACCAGCCTTTCTAGGCCTAAATGGAGAAATGGCCAAGAAACTTGGAGTTTCTCTGGAAAGACAAAGTATCAGAAAAATTATAGTTGAAGAAGCCACAAATAAAAAGGAAGAACTTCGAAGAACTCTTAAGGGACGCTTCATGTTTATTAAAATGGATGCAGCCACGCGTCATAGAGTTAACTATTTTGCCATCAATGCTAGATTTGTTGATGAAAACAATAAAATGGTAACTCGGACATTGGGAGTAAAGGACACCGAGGCGCATCATGACAGCGACTATCTTCAGAAGTTAGTGGAGGAAGTTTTACAAGACTTCGTAATTAAGAAAGAGCAGATTCTATGTATTCTCACAGATAATGCTTCAAACATGCTAAGCACGATAGCAGTGATGTAGTCGAGACCACGAAGTCCGAGACTGAGACCGAGACCGAGACCTGATCCTGTGAGACCAAGATCGAGACCAAGATCAAAGGTTCGAGATCGAGATCTACCTTCCGAGATCGAGACCCTTAAAATTCGAGATCGAGACCCTTAAAATTCGAGATCGAGACCCTTAAAATTCGAGACCGAGATCGAGACCAAGCTCATGCCCTTTCAATTTGTTTTACACTACTATGGAAATTAGACTATGTTAAGTATATTAATAAACTAATAACTACTTTCTCAGATGTAGTGTGTTGAATGCAAAAAGTGTAGCCTATAAATTAACAAATGAATATACAGGGCGTCCCAAAAAAATGTATACACACTTTAACAGCTGATAGCTCAATTGATGTTTCGTTCTTTCCAAGTTAAACCCATTAGAATTAATAATGGCAGTCAGACTAAGCTTTGAACAAAGGAAATTCATTCTAAAATGCTACTGGAAGTGTGAAAACGCAGTTGAAGTGCAAAGACAGTTTAGGAGGGAGTTTCAAACAGATCCACCAACGCGACTTACCATCACTCGAATTAGAGATAAGTTTGAAGCCGATGGAACTGTTCAGAATGTCCACAAGAAGCGTTCCGGAAGACCACGGACATCGACAAGCCCCACAAAGCAAGAAAGAGTACTGGAAACGTATCACCAAAGTCCAAGAAAATCTGTGCGGCAAGCGAGTCGTGAGGTAGGAATTTCAGAATCGTCTGTCCAACGCATTTTGAAGCGCTGTTAATGGAAAAGTTACATTCCAAGATTAGTCCATGCTATTAATGAAGATGATCCGGACCGAAGAGTGGAGTATTGCGAGTGGTACTTGGCACGATGTGGATGTGGACTGGACGAAGGGGTTTCGTAGAATACCCTCCGCGTTCACCAGACGTCACACCACTAGACTTTTTTTTATGGGGATACTTAAAAGACAAAGTCTACGCTATAAAACCTGCAACAGTCGCTGAATTGAGAGCAGCCATTGAACGAGAATGCACACAAATACCAAACGAAATGTTTCGTGATGTTTGCGATTCCATTGCTTCGCGTTATCAGCAGTGCCTGGACCAGAACGGACGTCAGTTTGAAAACAGGCGTTGACAAAACAATCAAATAATGTCTGTAGATTCTATTACATTTTGAAAATGAAATGTATTTTAATAAACACTGCCTTTATAATTATTTAAAGTGTGTATACATTTTTTTGGGACGCCCTGTGTATATATATGTATATGTATATATATATATATATATATATATATATATATTATATATATATATATATATATATATAGGGGTTGGACAAAATAATATGAACACCTTGATAAATGGCGGTTTTTATTCTTAATATGGAGTTGGTCCTCCTTTAGCGGCAATAACAGCTGCAATGCGTCGGGGAATTGATTCATACAGCTTTTGGACAGTGGCTAGAGGAATCCTGAGCCATTCTTCGAGCAAACCCTGCTCCAGTTCCTCCAAAGACGCCGGCGGTGGGAATCGGCTTCTGACCTGCTGCTCCAACTGACACCACAGATGCTCGATAATGTTAAGATCCGGGGATTGTGGAGGCCAATCCAAGCGTTCTACTTCACTAACATGCTCTTCAAACCAGTTTTTAACGACCCCAGCGGTGTGGATTGGTGCATTATCATCCTGGAAGACGGCGCCGCCATTGGGAAACAGCGTTTGGACCATGGGATGGACCTGGTTAACCCTACCATGCAGTACTACAGCTGGGCCAAGAGTATTCCACGATATTGCTGGCCAAACCATCACAGATCCGCCTCCATGCTTAACGGTTGGGGTCAGGCAGTCGGGGTCATAAGCATCTTTAGGCTGTCTCCAGAGGTAAACTCGACCGGAACATGGAAATAGCGTAAAGGAGGATTCGTCGGAGTAGACTACATTCTTCCACCGGTCCATTGACCAATTCTTATGGTCATTACACCATTTTCTGCGCCGCTCAATGTTGATGTGCGAAAGGAAGGGTTTGGCAATTGCAGCCCTCCCATGGTATCCAGCTCCATGGAGCTCGCGACGTACAGTTCTGGTCGATACCGGGCTTGCAAGATGCTGGTTAAGCTCTGCAGTCACTTTTGGAGCTGTGGTCTTATGGTTCTTTGTCACAATGCGCTTTAGCACCCGGCGGTCTCGATCACACAGCTTCTTCTTGCGTCCACTATTGCATTTGTCGGTGCTTGTCTTTCCATGGTTTTGGTATGCAGACATGACCATAGAGACAGTTCCTCTGGATACATTGAACATCTGAGCGGTTTTCGTCACCGATGCACCAGCTATCCGCGCTCCGACAATTTGCCCTCTTTGGAAGTCTGACAGGTCTTTCATAACTGCTAATTCATAATTCACTCAGATCTGTAAAAACAACGTGAGGGTTATAATATGACGTATACACTCTCTGTTACGCATTTAAATAGGTTTGCCAGTCATTTGACCGTTTACTTTGTGTCTGAGCAGTCCGTAAAGATAACCGGTGAAATCGGCGGGTGTTCATATTATTTTGTCTAACCCCTGTATATATATATATATATATATATTATATATATATATTATATATATATATATATATATATATATATATACAGGGTGGGCGGAAAGTAGCTCCCTATTTTGGATTGGTAAAAAAATACGTATATTATCCATTTATTTCAGAAGAAATAATATGAAAAGGTAGGCATACATGGTAGGTTTTCTCTGAAATTCAATGTGGGCTCCAACTCTTTCCACCAGCTTCTGGAGCCGCCCAGGAATGGCGTCCACTGACTTTAGCAGGAACTCCGGCGGGATGGAGGACATGACTTCCCGAATTCGGTCCTCCAGTTAGTTCTTCCAATGTCCTCGGTTTGGTGCGGTAGACTTCTTCCTTTACCCACCCCCAAAGAAAGAAGTCGCACGGTTACCGCTGAAAAACGGCAGAATCGGTTCAGTGTAACGGTGTGGTGTGGTATGACCTCAGATCAGGTTGTGGGCCCGTTCTTTCTGCGCAACACCATGAATGCTGAGCGGTACCTTGCTATGTTGCGAAACGAGGTCTGGCCGGTTGTCAGCACATGGGAGAACATCGACGATCTGATATTTATGCAAGATGGCGCCCCTCCGCACTTCGCTCTTGTTGTCCGTGAGTGGCTGGATGCCCACTTCCCTGGGCGTTGGATGGTCGTCGTGGTCCACATCAATGGCCAGCCAGGAGCCCCGACTTGACACCGTGCGACTTCTTTCTTTGGGGGTGGGTAAAGGAAGAAGTCTACCGCACCAAACCGAGGACATTGGAAGAACTGGAGGACCGAATTCGGGAAGTCATGTCCTCCATCCCGCCAGAGTTCCTGCTAAAGTCAGTGGACGCCATTCCTGGGCGGCTCCAGAAGCTGGTGGAAAGAGTTGGAGCCCACATTGAATTTTAGAGAAAACCTACCATGTATGCCTACCTTTTCATATTATTTCTTCTGAAATAAATGGATAATATACGTATTTTTTTACCAATCCAAAATAGGGAGCTACTTTCCGCCCACCCTGTATATATATATATATATTTTTTTTTTTTTTTTTTTTTTTTTTTAAATTTCGGGAAGAACCGATTCGCCTCTATTTAAAAGGGCATATCTCAGCGGAAAAACAAAGAAAAAGTGAGAGGAAAGAGAGAGGAAAAAGAAAGGGTGGAGGGGACAGTCGAAGTGGAAAAAGACCAAGGATGACAAGGACTGCAGGGTCGAGCCCCATCATCCTTGGGTGCTAGGGCCGGGAGGGCGCACGTGAAACCTCCAGGAACAAGCACGTACAAACGAGCACAAAGAGCACGAGTTTAGAACCCCCTTGCGGGGATATATATATATATATATATATATATATATATATATATATATATATATATATATATATACGTACTTTTTATTTATTTACTTCATTTATATCTGTTACAGAAGGTTTAATGAACGTACCCACTACCCAGTTTGACTTGTGCATTTATTTAAAGCATGATAGGTGCTCATTACACTTAAGGAACATCAGCATGCTCAGAAGATCTGCTGAAGTTCGACTTCTGTGGGGCCTCATTATTATGCCTCCATGGCTAAATACACGCTCAATTGGAGCACTAGAGGCAGGCACTGTTAAAACAGTCATAGCAATATTGGCCAGTGATGGGAATTTATCCCTTTTCTGGTGCCAAAACTTTATTGGAAAGCAGTTGTCTAAAATATGAGATTCATCGATCTCTAAGAGGTACCGCCGCAACTGTTCCCTGCGGTTCAAAATCTTCCCAGTTTCAACGTTCTTCTGCTTGGACCGATAGCTTTGATATTTTGCCATTAGTCTCGGAACTTTGGTTTGACTCTGTTTTTTTCGTCATCGCTGCTGTGAGAATGAGCGCTGTCTCTCTGTATCTGCTCATTCTCCGTGCTTGAGTTTCCTGTATAGCATTTTTCCAACACCATTGATGACGTCATTTTTTAACATTTACAATTGGCAATTGCGATTTGTTCTACGAATCGGTACGTTGTAAATATAAGTGATGTGAAGGGTTGTCGAGTTATTCTATGCTTTATTGAATTTATCGGTACTGTTTGCTGTATTTCTTGCATTATTTTTGTGTGAAGCATTTTATTTTTTCAAATACATATTGGATGGGAGGATAATCGGTTTTATCACGCCACAGAGGTTGACACGCCCGTTTGGCAACACTAAGTGGCCTTATAATATATATATATATATATATATATATATATATATATATATATATATATATATATATATATATATATATATATATAATTCTCTATTTAGTGTTTCCATTTTCAATAAAATTAATCTGGCGGGGGGCAAATTTTTTTTTTAGCGCTAACCTAACAAATCCAGACCCACACACCCCCGCAAGACAAACGTGGCAACTCAAAACAGGATGACTGATTAGTGAATACCTAGAGTCCCTTACTTTTACAAACTTTCATAGACATTCTGAATTGTGTTGTCTGTTCAACCAAGCCACCATCATGAGTATGCCAATAACATGTATTTTTCATTACGGTCTCGAAAGGTCTCGAAAGGTCTCGAAAGGTCTCGGGTAGAAAAACCGAGACCGCGTCTGTCGAGACCGAGATCGAGACCGAGATCTAAATAGCGGAGACCGAGATCGAGATCTGCAAATTGGGTCTCGAGATCGGTCTCGAGACCGAGACCGATCTCGAGACCTACATCACTGCACGATAGAAAAGCTGAATAAAGTTGATGAAGAAAAAGTGGCTAATGAAGATGACATTCCTGAAACTGATTCTCAAACAGCACAAACAGAACAGAGCGATGAAATTTTAGATGATATTGTTGAAGAAGCATCTAAGCTCTTTCTAATCCAACATATGCGTTGTGTTGTACATACATTGCAGCTAGCAATAAGAGATGGATTGAAAGATCGCCATGCAGCTACTCTGATAGGCAAGTTGAGGCAAGTAGCCACTGCAGCCAGGACCTCTAAAATTGATGCTATTATCCAGAGACGTGCAGGAAAGGGAGCTATTTTGGACCAAGCGACACGCTGGGGGAGCACATATATGATGATTAAGCGTTTGCTTGATCTAAAACCCTTCCTAGAAGACATTGATAATCCCAATGTTTCACTAACTGAAATTCAATGGAGGGAGGTTACACAATTAGAAGCTCTGCTTGCTCACCCTTATACTGTCACCAAAAAGTTGCAAGCAGAGGATTTAACTCCTGGTACATTCCTATGGGAATGGAAAAATTTATTATTTCGTCTATCCCAAACTGGAGGATTAATTGCTGATGGAATTGTATCCTCAATGAAGAAAAGAGAGGGTCTGCTACTGGAAAAGAGATCTTATTAGCTGCTGTCTACATAGATCCAATGAACCGAATTTTGTTGACCGAAGAACAAATTGTTAAAGCAAAAGAGGCCCTCTGCGAGGTTGCAATTCGCATAAAAGGGCTATTACCTGAAAATCCTGAACCACAGGATGAAGATATGAGTAGTAAGTCCCTCTCATCCTCTTCAAATGATGAAGAATTAGACTTTCAAAAATATTTAGATAAAATTGAACGCTCAAAAGCAAAGCGTCGCCGCTTAAACGTGCATAGGCAACCTTTTGATGTTAAACTAATGAAATTTAAGCAAGATTTTTTTGATGGCCTAAAAGAAGTGGGAAAAATATGATCGCTCATCTAAACTGACAATACAAGAAGTCATCCCCGCATATCCAGAGATTTTAAGAGATACAGCTATGATAGTAACAGCCATGCCACCCACTCAGGTCAGTGTGGAGAGACTGTTTTCCGCACTGAAAATAATTAAATCAGATTTAAGGGCTTCAATGAAAGAGGATCTGGCAGAAGCAATTCTGTTCCTAAGAACAAGTTATTCGTAAATTTTAGATTTTCACCCTTGGCCTTAGTTTAATAAATTTTGCAGGAATACTTTTATATTTTTGATTGCATTTAATGAAATTTTTATTTTGTCATAGTCTTAAATTTATTTATTTTTTTTTGTTTTATGCTCAATGAATTTTGTTTTTTCATAAATAAAAAATAAAAAAGCCATAATGGCATCGCTACAACCATTAGACTCAAACTTTGCAGGTTATGGGTTTAAAAAGTAGCCTGATGATTCACGTGGTGGTGATGAAATGCCTCTTGTGTAATTATCATCATAGCAGATTTAGAATTAATATACCTTCGGAGTCGGATACACAAAAAATTGACGAGTCGGAGTCGGTTTTTTATGTGCCGACTCCACAGTAGGGTGGATCACTTTTCACTTTTTTTTAAAAATTATAGCTGGTCAAAGTTTTTCCCATGATTTGGTTCAGTGGAAGTACACTGACACCATTTTTACCAAAATCGATCAATATTTAGGGGTCGCGCATCGACCTTGAAAATTTCAATTTTGGAAATTTGGCCAAATTGACAATTTTTTACTGAATAAAGATAAATCATCAAATGACCATATTTTCTGAATCCTCTCAGTGAAAGAAATCCTCTCAGATACTTACCAAGTTGATAGGACAAGTAGTTTAGAAGTTATACTCACCTTGAGATAGCATTCAAATTTAAAATACCGTATTTGTCCCCGTACCTCCATATGCTGTCTGCCATTGTCTGCTTTTTAGGATAAGATAAAACGAATAAGGAAAGATCAAATGTATTTTGTATTAAAACGGTTTACCGATATCACTAAAGGCACTTACTCCGGTGCCCCTAACTAGGTTCAAAAACTGTATGAATCGTGGTTAGAACACACGTCATCTTAAGGCGTGCGCCATGTACTCTCTCTGCTAACTCCCTTTCCCTCTGCGCTACGTCATCTTGGCAAGTGACGACTTCTTGAAGTCACCGAGTTCTTTCCGGCTCTTTTCCACGAGCTGAAGAAGACCCTGCAGCTGTGACTCGTCTTTTGTGACAGTGTTCGCGTAATCTTCTATCAGTTTTATCCCTCTCTCTGCCACGTCGTTGGTAACTTTCAGATGCGAGATGACATTCTTCAGATCACAGTAGTTCTTATCTTGATCCCACTTATTCACCGGCAGAGTGAGCCACGTAGACGCGCACACCTGCAGGCCTGTGAACACGAACCACGATGACTCATCGATCAGGTCCGGAAGGCGCGTCGTGTCATCAACCGAGACGTTGTCATACGTGAAGTCCTCGGGCACAGCGAGGCGGCACAGCTTCTTTGCCATCTCGTGCTTCACAGTGTCTTCCACTTTGTCACTGCAGAGGGCGAAAACGACGGTCTGAGGCCTCAGATACCACAAGTGCCGCCTGATCACTGCCAGTGAAGCCTCTGCAATCTCGCGATCCACAGCCCTGTACTGCAGAAGACGCTGGTACAACACAAGGTCATTCAGCGGGGCATCAGCTGCGACAGGAGCCGCCAGCCAGGCAGGTGCGTAGAGGAGTGCAGTAAATAGTACCACTCTCTGAAGTTTCTGTACCAGCTCGTCGTCGAACTCCAGCTGACCGCTGAACATCAGGAGCTTCGTGTAGTAGATGATCTGAAACGAATACGCACTGTGATGTATAAATACCGATACCACTCCATATAAGTTTGTTTAATGGTAAATTATTTATCTTATTTTTTTCTGGTAGGGACTTCAAATGGCTGTTTGCAGAAGGCAATACAATATTTAACTTCTAATTCAAAATACCAACCTTGGCCATCCACCTCGCATGATGGTAGGCTCCTGGGCGCATGAAGTGTGTGCCACGACGTGGCTGGGCCCCGAGTACCAGGAGTGTAATCTCCGCCACTTCTCGGTAGTCTTCTCTGACAAGACCAGAAGCGGTGCCGAGGAACTTGACTGCCTCATCTCGGAGCTCCATCAGCCACGTCACCTCCGCCAAATGCTCGATCTCCAGCTCGCGATAAGTCGAGAGGTCGAGCTTGTCCCACCTGAAAGGGGAGTTATGAAAATATTGCATGAAAACGACTGAAGTTTCCCTTTTCGACTGCTATTAACATCATTAGTAGAAGGACGCTGATATCTCAATTGCTCTGAAGGCAAAAAATCATTGGAGAAAACAAATGCGCCTTAGACTTGAAATTCACCTTCTCCTCAGATACTGGAACAAAGGTTCAGTTGGTGCTGTGGTTCTTCCAAACGCGGTGATGACCACTGCCCCCACGATGAGCTCCATAACGTGATGGCGACAGCCCAGCTGGAAGAGCGGTTTACCAAGCATGTTCTCCAGCCGGACCACCGCACCCTGCACCCTCCCCGTATTGGAGGAAGTTGTGTCGAAGCACAGTCCAATCACGTTGTTCTCGCATCCCCAGTCTTTGAGAGCACGAAAGGTCGCCTGGGCCTGGGACAGACCGGTGCCGTCAGCAACAGTCGGAACGGCCAGCAACTTTCCTTCTGTGCATTGGGGAGCTCCGGAGATGAGAATCGCCTGGCGGTGCTCCAATGATCCAAGAGAGTCCTGAAACGTATGTCATACATGCCAATCCATTATCGTCCACTGGAATATGTCAATCCACTGTCGTCACTGGAACATGTTAATTCACTGTCGTCCACGGTGAGGGCAAAACTGACCTTGATTACTTTACCGTCCCAGTGGACGACAGCATGCCTCGGAGATACGAAGGATTTCTGCACAGCTGTCGACACTTCACAACGATGTGCCACTCTTCCACGGCGAGACGTGTCCTTCGAGATACTGAATTTGTCCAGGTCTGCGGGCGGATCTGCCGAACGTAGGACTGCCGCCACGACACTTGCCACCTATGTGCGAAATTGAAAGGAAATTGACAAGGATGCGTATGGTTTTTATGTGACAAAATAATCACTAAATTTTCCGTCGTTACGTCTATTATTATATCTTTGTCAAGGAAAGATCATTACTGATATATACACACCTGATTATTGGACATCCGGAAGCGATCAGCCACTTCAATAACAGCCGGTGCATTGAGGATGCGGTGAGGAAGGCTGATTGATACAGTTGATTCTCTCGGCTGTCGGTATGGTGGTTCTAGCTGTGATTCGGAGTTGCTCGATGATCTGCTTTCTATAGATTCATCGTCGCTCTCAGCTTCGGTTCCTAATTTCGTTTTTGAGGTGCCTGGCTCATCACGAGATTGTTGTCTTGAGAGTTGCCGTTTTCTCTTGACAACGAACACTTTATCATTCCCACTCATTGTTGCCTGGCGCAGGCCCCGTTGATCCTCATAAAATTTAATATCTTCTTGTTTGTTGTTGTCTGAGAGCAGTCGACTTTTCTGTATCTCTTCAATAGCATCGGGAGCTCCGATGTCCCAGAGCTTGTTCAGATTTTCTGAAAACTTCTCCCTGCCTTTTCCCGCGTCACTGTCTCTCATCTTGCTCTTCTGCAGCGAGCGCCACTCTTCCCACAGTAACTCCAGTTTTCTTTCGCAGTTACGCCTCGTGATCGTCTTTATACGTGCCATGTTCCAAAATGCCAGAACATTGGCCACCGTGTCTTTTACGGCGGCCTTCCTGTCAGTAGTTTCCTGCTTGGCATAGAAGAAGTACTGGAGAACTTGATGGGTGGTTGGCAATTTGGCACCACCGATCGAGGAAGATGGCTGACCAATTAAGAAGACGTCCGTGGCTGACCTTAGAGAAGGTGGTGCTGTTGTTGCTGCTTTCTCTTTTCCAGAATAAGTAACTTTCAGAGTCTTCCCACTCCTGGGTGTTAACAGTTTATCCATTGTACTAAAGTCTAGACTTATCAAACAAGAATCAATTGACAAAGTTGATCTGTAAAAAGAAAACTGTGATTAGTAAAAATATTGGTCATAGACATAGCGTGTGTGTGTAATTGGGATTTTAGGATGCGCCAGCTACTGATGCTATGATTATGTCCATAACGGGGGACAAATACGGTATTTTTAATTTTAATGTTATTTCTAGGTAAGTGTAACTTCTAAACCACTTGTCCGATCAACTTGGTAAGTATCTGAGAGGATTTCTTTCACTGAGAGGATTCAGAAAATATGGTCATTTGATGATTTATCTTTATTCAGTAAAAAATTGTCAATTTGGCCAAATTTCCAAAATTGAAATTTTCAATGTCGATGCGCGACCCCTAAATATTGATCGATTTTGGTAAAAATGGTGTCAGTGTACTTCCACTGAACCAAATCATGGGAAAAACTTTGACCAGCTATAATTTTAAAAAAAAAGTGAAAAGTGATCCACCCTACTCCACAGCCCTGCATGAAGGTCAGGGACCAGGAACAGAGACAAATATACGAGGCATTTTATATTTTAGGAGAAAACACCATTTCAAATATTAAGCTGTCCTACAGTATGGATAGCTTTATTTTTAACATTTTAAAATATTTTAGGGCAAGTTCGGGTGGTGACCGGCTGCCAGATGTACAGGATTGATTTTTACTTAGATTTCTCCTCTTGAATGTTTGAAATCTGGGCAATTTTTTTGCCTTTGCCAACTGCCAGATGTACGACAGCCACCATCTCTCTGTCCGTGATTATGCCTTAACACAGTCATTTTAACTTCAACTCTTCCGTGGGATGGAAGTTTTATAACTTTTTTAGACATTTTAACTAGTTTATGGCTTTGAAAAGGGCTTGGTTTTGACTGGCCGAAATTAATTAGCCTTTTTAAACACTTTTATAATTTTTTCCTTGCGGGTTTGTTATATATATATATATATATATATATGCGCCTCGGTGGTGTAGTGGTTAGCGTCGCTGACTACGAATCCATCGGTCCCGGGTTCGAGACCCGGTGACTGCAGCCGGCGCGCAGCAAAACTCAGCTGTTCATCCTTCCACACAATAAAGAAAGTGGTTGGTAGATAAATTGGTACCCTGGGTGGCCTAGATGCTGGGATGCTGGTAGGGCGTGGTTCGGATTCCACGTTAAACTAGGTTCAAGGTGGAGTGAAAAGCTTGACCTTCGTCAGAATGAACAATTCCGGCGGAAGCAAACCAAAGGTTAAAGGTTATATAATTTAGGGGTGGTCGAAGTTGGTACCAGAAAGCGAATAAACATCCGGTAGTTGTCGTTTCATCTATGAAATGTGAAAATCACAAAGAAATGCATTTTGATAAAAGATCAGAATGCGAATTTAGCTTATAAGTTTTTAATTTTTTCTGTTGTCGCTTCATGCGTAAAATCCCGTATGCGGCATACGCGCAACCAAAACAAAGCAAACCCAAAATTATTAAGTTGTTTCTATAAGCATAAATATCAACATTTTGCTTGTATTTTTATATAATTATTAATTATGCATCTTTATTAAAAAATAATGGTAAAATATTATATTTCCTGTGACCGTTCACGCTTATTTCTTACATATTGCTATTCGCATTAACACTTTTCATTATGTTTCAGATTTTCCGATGTAAATAATGCCGAAAGCGAAAACAAGACACCTGACCCGAAAGAAAAGTGAAGAAAAGTATGGAGGTGGTCCTTGTGAATTATTAATGACTAAAAACGCGGATTAGATCACCCCTTAGCCTCCTAGTCTCGAGTGTAATCAATTTTAACTCCTTAAGCCTATCCTGGTACGACTTCGACGGAATCATCTTAGTTGCTCGTCTTTGAACTCTTTCGATTTTGTCTATATCTTTTCGCATATGCGGATTCCAAAATTGGATCGCGTACTCTAAATGGGGTCTAACTAATGATTTATAAAGAGGAACAATAATATCGCGCGATTTGTACTCAAAATTCCTAGCTATAAAACCTAACACCTTGGTTCGCTTTATTGATCGCTGCTGTACTTTGTTTCGCTACTTTTAAGTTACCAGCGACTATAACTCCTAAATCTTTTTCCTGCTCTACGATTGCTAACTGCTTCCCTGACATACTATACGCAAAATTACCGTTACACAAACCGATATGTAAAATTTTGCACTTATCAACGTTAAATCTCATTTGCCATGTGAATGACCAATCAATGATTTTATTCAGATGTTCCTGGATTTTACCTCTATCTTCGTCATTAATCGCCCTACCACCCAACTTCGTGTCATCCGCAAACTTTGAAACTGTACTGACTAGGCCGACATCTAAATCGTTAATATATATTAGAAAAAGCAAGGGGCCCAATACAGAACCCTGAGGAACGCCGCTCGCTACATAAGCTACGACTCCGCTCCATCAACGACCACCCTCCCTCTGTTTCCTACCTCGCAACCACTCTTCTATCCAATTTATTACTACACCCCTGATTTCATGAGCCTTAGTTTTTTCAATGAGTCTTTTGTGCGGTACGGTGTCAAACGCTTTTTGAAAATCTAAATACACTACATCAACCGCCCGATGACTATCATAAACTTCAACCACGCTTTGAAAAAATTCTAAAACATTAGATAAGCAAGATTTGTTTCGCCTAAAACCGTGCTGCGTATTTCTAACCAAGTTATGCAATTCTAAGTGTTCGACTATACGATCCCTAATTATTGATTCCAGTAGCTTACTACAATAGACGTTAAACTGATTGGCCCATATATAATTTCCCGCCGCACCCATGTCGCCTTTCTTAAAGATAGGTGTTACATTTGGTAACTTGAAATTATTTGGTACGCACCTCAGAAATAGATGCATCAAAAATCTTTGTTAGCGGCACAACAATGCTATCTTATAATTCTTTTAGTTGTATGGGATATATGGAATCTGGCCCCGGTGATTTACGCATTTTCATTTTATCAATATAGCGCATTACCTCCATTAGCGCATTATCCAAAGTATAACCATTATCAAAAAGTATTATGTCTATGACCGTAGGGATATTCGTAACATCTTCTACAGTAAAAACTGACAAAAAATTCGTTTAGCAAGGTAGCCATTTCCTTGTTTTCAGAAACTAGCTCTCCGTTAAAAATTTTCAACGGCTCCAAGACACTTTTTACTGGATTCCTATTGTTGACGCATTGAAAGAATCGCTTGGGGTTTTCTTTGCCGTCACGAGCTATGGAGATTTCAAATTCGCGCTTGGTCTTTTTTATTACACTTTTCCCTTCACGCCTAAGAGGTATGTAGTTGTTTCGTAACCACAAATTGTCTTTATCGCACTTATGTAGCCTATAAGCCCAATCTCTACTCTTTATAATATCTCCTACTCCAGAAGTAAACCACAAGGGCTTGTTGTTTACTTTCGCATGCTTAATTTTGTACGGTACACATTCCTCATTTATAGTCCTAAACACTGTTTCAAAACGATTCCCACGTTAGTTTTGCTTTGGAGATCCCCATTACTTTTTCCCAATTGACCTGTGACAATTCATTTCGAAATTTACAAAAGCATGCGTGCTGGAAGTCAGGAATTTTAATCGAGTTAGCTGGTTTCGAGTGACTTACTGAGAGGACAAACTCTACAGAATTGTGATCGCTATTGCTTAACGGTTCTATTACTTGAAGATTCATGATTAGCCTATCGTCCGTAGTTATTACTAAATCTAGAATACGGTCCAATCTCGAAGGTTCCCCAACCTTTGGAATAAGAAAGCTATCCTCGAGAAAATTAACTAAACGTTTACCTTCCGCGTCTCCCTGCATTGTATCGTAATTCACGTTGGCGCAATTAAAGTCATCCATAACTAACGCCTGCTCACTACCTATTATTCTCTTTATTTCACTATATAACGCTTCGTCCGTATCAGCTGTTTGATTTGGGGGCCTATATATAACGGCAAGTTTGAAATCATTCAATTTAAGTTCTGCAAGAGTCGAATCTATCGGTTCTGGAATTGTGTGCTTTACTTGTATAACGTTCGCAATATTATCTTTGATATACAACATAACACCGCCTCTTCGCGTACCTATTCTGTTTTTAACAAACAGTCTATAACCTCTAATTCGATACTCCCTTACAAAGTCACATGTTTCAGTGCTAACCCACGATTCATTTATCGCAATTAAATCATAGTCTTTACAAGCAATTAAAGAAAAAAAAATCCTTCATTTTATTTTGTAAGCTACGAGCATTTAAGGATAGAACCTTCAAATTGTTTGTAATTGCGACACCTTCGCGAGCACAGGGGAAATTTGAGGAAATTACGCCGGCAGCCTGAAAAGAAGAGACAGTATTATGGAATAGTCTTCCTAAACGCGCAGCTCCAGCGCAATTAAGATGAAGTCCATCTCCGAGGAACAAGTCCCTCCTGCCGTAGAAACTGCTCGAAAAAATTCAAAAAACGCCCTCCTTCCTGTTGGCAGAGAGACTTTAGGTTATTGTTGATATAGGTCGCCTTGCTGTAGAATTCGCTACGTTGGATAATTCGAGAAGTATACCTGTTAAACAATCTTATTAGTTTTTTCCTTTAATCGCTCTAGTAAGTCCCTGTACCTAGCCAGCAGCTCTTCCGATCTAGAATTTAAAACGTTATTAGTACCGACATGAATAACATACGTTGTGTCTTCAGAGATTCCGTCTGTAAAATGGTCAACATTATTAGTTATGTCTTCCACCCTTGCACCAGGGTAGCAGTAACGGCGCCTACTACGAGGGTTTCTCCCACAGAATTCCTCGAGCTCTCCTCGAACAATAGAATCGTCAACGAGTCATATTTCCGGTTCATCACCATCTTCGAAACCTAAAACAGAACTTATTGTTTGTTATTACTGGTAGCCAAGTCTTAGGTTTTCTGAATGAGGCTCCATTACGCACTTGAACGAAGGATTGAGAACTAGGGGAAGAGTGAGGGCTATTAGTAGGTACTATTTATATTATTAGGAGAAACTGAGGCAGGAGGGGTCGTAACTGGAGTCTCAAGGCCGCAGAGCTGGGCACTTGCGTTTTTTTTTGCGGTACTGCGGTACTACCGCACTACCAAACCGGTACCGCATAACGCAGTACCGCAAAAAATGCGGTAGCGGTACTGCTGTACTTTCAGCGATCCTTTGCGGTACTGCGTTATGCGGTACCGGTTTGGTAGTGCGGTAGTACCGCAAAAAAAACCGCAAGTGCCCAGCTCTGCCAGTCAAGGGATTCTAATTTTGCCGTCGGGAGCATCACCCTTTCTTCAAGCCTCACCCTGGCCTCCCTCTCACGTTCTAACTCGTTCCTCAGCACTTCCATGCTTGAGCACCACCTGCAAACTAACTGTTCATTATTATTAGCCAACGTAAACGCTAAGAATATATTTCATTCAGAATTCATCAGTGTAATGAAATGGTTGACCACCAATAAACTCTTCCTAAATACAAGTAAAACAAATTTCATGATTTTTACTAATAAAAGAAATGTATATCTTGATGAACTTAATGTTAATAAAATCGCCATAAAGGAGTGTACTGTAACAAAATTTCTTGGTGTAATGCTAGATAAGAATTTGCAATGGAGTGATCATGTAAATTATATCGCGAAAAAGATTTCAAGGAGCGTTGCTATAATGTTCACACTTAGAAATGTAGTCCCCAAACAAGTTTTATTGACTCTTTATCATACTCTTGTTCTTCCTTATATAACATACTGCACCCTTGTTTGGGGAAACTCCGCTAACAACGCATTAAATGGTATCTTTGTCATCCAAAAACGAGCAATAAGGTTATTATCTGATGCTGATTTCCTTGATCACGCTAGTGCATTATTTAAAGAGCTAAACCTACTAAAGCTCAATGATATAACCAAACTGGCACATTTTATTTTTATTTACGAGTGTAAGAACAAAATCATTAATTTGCAATGGGTAAAAAGATATTTTGTAACTCATCAAGAAATCCACTCATATCAGACCAGAAATAGAACAAAGCTTGTTATACCTCAATTTAGATTGTCTTCATCTTAAAAACTACCTATTTTCATTGGATTGAAACTGTGGAATGACTTGCATGCCGATATAAAAAATATTGTGAATGTAAATTTGTTTAAAACCAAGTTGAAATCCCGATTAATAATGGCATACTACAAAAATCTAAGATTAATGTCCACTAATATTGTTTAATAGTGTCCATTAATATTATTCAATATTGTAATACATGCGAAGGTACAATTAAACACCCTGTTCAGTGCTTCCCTCCAAACTCGTAGAGGTAATTCTAAAAACGAGAATACCCTGAAAGACATTATAAATAAAGTGTCGACCCCCCAGGATAATGAGAATAATATTACCTTTTACGTTACTAACTTCCATAGAATACCGGTAATCTCTATGGGTGACGTAAACGTCTCGGTGCTCCTCAAACAGTATAATGAGGTACAAAAGTCGATAGTTGAACTGAAACACCAACACGTGGTGTCAAATCAGAAAAACGCGATTTCGATAGAACAGTTCCGGTCAGAGTTAGATGCGTTGAAAGAGACCTCCCAAAGCCCAGTTACTCGGAAGTAGTTCAGCAAGCCGCCAGATCTCCAAGAAGCGCGTCGGGCAGCGAGGGAAACGAAATCCCCGCCTCCAACTCCCCCGCTGAAGGTGGGGTGGAAACGCAGCATGCAGGGGTAGCGGTCAACCCCCCTCCCGTTCAGGAAAGGACTCCTGCTCCCAATCTCACAATGAGGAACAGGGACGGTCCAATGCCGAGAGTCGAGGCATCATTGCCCTCTTCCCTGCCTCCCACTGCAGAGGAGAGGTGTTCGATTACGCCTCGCTCGGTACGCAGTTCCCCCCCCCCTCCCACCGAAGAAAGAGAGGCACGCGCGGCCGTCAGGGTTTAACCACCGCTAACAGACCCTCCACCAAGCCACAGAGTAAGGGAGGGGACTCCTATCCCCCAAAGGTTGTGCCATCCATCCCCCAGGCAGGCGAACCCTGCCTCAGAGAGATCGAGGGAGCAGGATGGGTGGGTAACTGTTAATAGGCGCCCGTCCCAAAGGTCTCCTCAACCGGTCTCCGTGGCGAGGCCACCGATGGAGAACCTCACCCTATTTGTGTCGCGAATTCAGCTCTCGAATGAGGCAAGCGATATTCGACACATGATAGAAGAAATCATTGGTGAACACAGTATAGTGATAGTTAATAAACTAAACACGAAATCTCCATATTATAACTCTTTTAAAGTAATAATTAAAGGTGTAAATGCGCATTTCAACCTGTATAATATGAGTCAATGGCCAGACTATTATTGTTAAGGAGTTTATTCACTTTTCCAGATTTGATAACGCAAAATAATAATAATAATAATAATAATAATAATAATAGGCACCCTAACGGTAATGCCTGAAAGTTGTACTGTGTATAATAATAATAATCTTACTAATAATAAATTTTCTATCAGTCATGGCGGATAACTTGTTGAAAATAGTATCATATAATGAAAGGTCAGTGAGGAATTCGATTGTAGATGTTCATAAAATCTGTGACAATGCAGATTTGATACTCCTGCAAGAGCAGTGGCTACCTAAGCAAGAGCTAAAATTCCTCTCTACCATCCATGATGACTTTATGTACCATGCGTCATCAGCAGTAGACTTGTCAGATGAATTAATGTACGGTAGGCCTTTTGGTGGTGTTGCTTTCTTATTAAGGAAAAATTTGTCAAAACATATAAGATTTTTAACAAGCGATAACGTAAGGTTGTTAGGCAGTGAATTACAAGTGAACAATGATTGCATATTAATTGTAAACTGCTATTTACCATACAACAATGGCAGTAATCTAGATGAATACATTGATTTGCTGTACAAAATTAAGTCATTATCAGATAACCCCAAATATTCTCACTGTATAATAATGGGGGACTTTAACGCATATGTGAACTCGGAATTCTTTGGAGAATTGGGTAACATGTGTGAGCCGGCCAATTTAAGTATATGTGATGTAGATGTATTAGGGGTAGCCAGTGGTAATTTTACATACGTTAGCGATATGAGTGGTACCACCAGGTGGATTGATCATTATCTCACTAGTAATAAGCTAAAGGATCGAATTGTTAGAGTTCATATTTTGCATGATTTCCTTCTTTCTGATCATAGACCATTAGAAATATTAATTAACGTTACCAATTTATGCGCAACACGACTTAACAAGAACTCAATAGGTAAGAATAATCGCGTCGATTGGTCCAATGTTAATATGCAGCAGAGAATAGAATACAAAGACAGAACAAGTCACCTCTTTAATAATTTAGAAATTTTGCACCTTGCCTGTAATAATCCTTGCTCAAATGAAGCCCCTTCATTAAATCTTACAACTATCATACTAAGGTTATTCCTGGATGGAATGATTTTATTGCCCCCCTGAAGAGGGAATCGAGAGACGCCTATGATTTGTGGTGCTTTCATGGTAGACCCAGAAGTCGGGGTCAGTATAAGGCGGCCATAAGGCGATGTAAACAGGAAGAAGAATCTATTCGAGCATCAAAAGTCTGTGAAGCTCGCATAAATAACGATAACAACAAATTTTGGAAATTTGTTAAGAATCAAACGGGTGTCAAAAATGTCCTCCCTCCGACAATCGATGGGGTGTCGGGGTTGGATGAAATTGCAAAGCTGTGGAAAAACCACTGCTCTAACATTCTTAATAGTGTGAGTAGGGATAATCTTAAGATTGCAGCGAAACGATTGTGGGAGGGACAAGGGAAAATACTTTGATATCATTTTCTGAAGTAAAGAGGTTAATTAAAGAGTTAAAGACTGGTTCTGCGTCAGGGGTAGATGACTTATCGAATGAGCACTTAAAATATGCAAATGACGTAGTATGTCTGCATATATCATTGCTCCTATCAGCCATGCTTGCTCATAGCTATATCCCGGCAGAGTTCATGAGGGTATATATCTTGCCCCTGGTCAAAAATAAGTACGGAGACATTCTGTCCAGCAATAATTACAGGCATATTGCTGTCGCTTCCTGCTTCTCGAAACTACTAGAAAAACTCTTGTTTCTCCGATTAAATGATTTCCTATGGATATCTCCTAATCAGTTTGGCTTTAAAAGGTCCCACTCAACTGACCTGTGTATCTATGTACTTAAAGAAACAATATCTAAATACATTGACAGTAATTCAACCATTTATAGCTGTTTCCTTGATATAAGTAAGGCATGTGATAGGGTGAACCACAATATTTTATTTGCAAAACTAGAAGACAGGAAGGTTGCCATGTACATATTAAATTTATTGAAATTTTGGTATTCCCACCGATCTTTCGCTGTTAGGTGGGGCAATGTACTATCCGATAAGTCTCCTCTTGCGGGGTGAGACAAGGCTCCTTGCTCTCCCCTATGCTGTTTAGTGTGTATATTGACGGATTAATTGCTTCACTTAACGAGGCAACAGTAGGATGTTGTATAGATAACAAGGATAAATAACTTAGTTTATGTCGATGATATGGTGTTAATAAGTCCCTCTGTTAAAGGTCTGGATCGGCTACTAAATGTCTGCGAAGTGTATTCGCAGAAACATGATATTCTTTTTAATGTTACAAAAACTAAGGTTATGCAATTTCATCCTAAAAGCTGTAATCAGCCAGCTGATATAACGCTTAAAATGAATGGTGAAGTAATTGAGGAAGTACAAGAGTTTAAGTATTTGGGTCAAAACTATTACCAGCTCCTTGAGTGATGACTCGGATATAAGAAAACAATCTCGAAGCCTGTGTACTAAAGCGAATATGACCATAAGGAACTTTCGTTTCTGTACAAGTGAAGCTCAAGACACACTTTCGTACTTTCTGCAGTAATATATACGGTCAGCAACTCTGGGTGAATTATAAAAAAGGTTCTGACAGAACCCTAAATTTGCTGTACAACAGGTCTTTTAGACTTACATAAATTACCCCCCGAGATGCTCAGCTTCGCAAATGTTTGCTACCCGCAATGTCCCGAGCTTCCCGGAGGTAACAAGACGTGCTCAACACAGTCTAATGCAAAGAATTAAAAAATCAACCAACCCGATCATCGAAGCTATCCATGAGTCCTGCCATTTATCCTCTAAGGTCTAAGCTATAGACTTCTTGGTACGAAAACGTCTGTCTGTAGCTCCACTTAACTTCGACAGTGCAGTATTATTTCTAATCAATTGTATATATTTCTATCCTTAGTATATGAACTGTCATTGTATTAATAATAATATTTATCATATGGACTATAGTCTGCCAATAAACCTTTTCACTTAACTATTAATAATACTTATTTGTTTATTTATTATTGTTAATTTATAACAACTAGCTGCTTATTTTTAATAAGAGCCCAGTAAAGCCTAAAGCTTAAGGGCCAAATTAAATAAAATAAATAGTCGAGCTTCACAATTATTCATGTCATTGTAAATTGAAAAAAAATTATTTTATTATTAATAAAAGTTATTCTAAAAAAAAAAAAATTCCTTCACAGCGACTGCAAGTACTTGACGGGGTGCCATGCTATTTAAAAAAAAAAACGTGTTTCGAAATTAATAAATTACAACGTAGGTCTACCGCGTGCTTATTGTGCCGCAAAAATGTTCTTGAAACGCAGAAACAAAAAAACATATATATACTGTACACACACACACACACACACACACACACACACACGAGGCCCAGAGCTTTTCAATGTCCTTCCAAAAGTGAGGAATCTCCAGACTAGTATGGGCGCAAAAGGAGAGAATGCAATGCAATTGTTGATCAATGTTGCAAGATGTGCAACAAAGGGGAGGGTTATCCCCCAAGTTGCAATGAACTCCCCGAGCTTGGGGAGACCTCTTTGGCGGAGGTGGGACGTCCTCATTCCCCAAAGGAGGAGAGACGAGTGTTCGCTTGACAGGAGCCAAGTAAGACTTCATCCGAGCGCCCGCTGTCTTATAAGATCCTAATCAGCCAGCTGGCTTAACTGGCTGAGTTGCCAGATTGGGCTATTTATTTAATTAAAGCATATATTCCTAACAGTTGGCTTAGAAGGCGTAAATGGCTTGTTCAGGTGTACATTAATAGGGTTGAGTTGGCAGATTGCGCTATTTAATTAATTAAAGCATATATTCTGGCTTTCCGCCAGTTGGTTTAACCAGCCAGTTGATGTAGAATACCAAGAAGGCAGATATATGTGTGTGTGTGTGTGTGTGTGTGTGTGTGTGTGTGTGTGTGTTTTACCTTTTCAACTGCCAGATTGCGCTATTCAGATATTCTTGACAGTTTCAAAATCCGTCAGTCGGTTTAAAAGGCAGCCATTTGGTATAATTAAATAATAATGTCGTTTACAACCAAAAGAATTAAATAAAACACCATTACATCATTGTTTATTTAGAAGAATTATTGGAATCAATTTCACGAAATATATAGAAAATAAATATACAATCAAACGATGGAATATATATGATCATAAAATAAAAAATAATAATAGCATAAGAAATACGAACGAGGAATGTGTATATTATATGTGTATATATATATATGTATATATATATATATATATATATATATGTATAATATATATATATATATATATATATATATTATATATATATATATATATATATATATATATATATATTATATATATATATATCAGAAAATATACAAAACGATGTAGTATAACCATCAATATATTAGTACAGGAAAAATATATAACGGGTGTGCCAT
The DNA here is from genome assembly GCA_023014485.1 of Bathynomus jamesi. Taxonomy (NCBI): domain Eukaryota; kingdom Metazoa; phylum Arthropoda; class Malacostraca; order Isopoda; family Cirolanidae; genus Bathynomus; species Bathynomus jamesi. Next base: position 632,139 of record JAJOZX010002020.1, on the reverse strand, counting down.
AAAAAAAGGGTATATTTTAAAAAGGCTATAAAATCAACATTTTTCATTTAATTTTAATAAAACTTCTACACAATAAAACATGTATTTATCTTTATGCAAACAAGTTTCCAGACTAAAATATCGAATAATTCAAATTCTGTCAACATTTAACGAAAGTATGATTTTTCTACTTAACATGCAAACATTATTAAACCTTTTTAATATTTTTTATAAAAATAATTTTTAACGTAAAATTTACCTGAAATTATTAAAAAAATTGTTCGAAATGCTTTCCTTCCATTTCAATAACTTTTGTATTCTTGGCCGGAATTTACGCGAGATCATCATTCAAAAATGGGAAGAGCTTCCACAGGAACCATAGATGAATTCCGGGCAAGAATAAAAAAAATTATTGAAATGGAAGGAAGGCATTTCAAACAATTTTTTTAATAATTTCAGGTAAATTTTACGTTAAAAATTATTTTTATAAAAAATATTGAAAAGGTTTAATAATTTTGGCATGTTAAGTAGAAAAATCATACTTTCGTTAAATGTTGATAGAATTTGAATTATTCGATATTTTAGTCTGGAAACTTGTTTGCATAAAGATAAATACGTTTTATTGTGTAGAAGTTTTATTAAAATTAAATGAAAAATGTTGATTTTATAGTCATTTTAAAATGTACCCCTTTTTTTGTATGGCACACCTGTTATATATAGTTATATTAAATAATTAAATATATTGAAAATAATAATAAAAATAAAAATAATACACAAAATGAAGTATAATCTGCAACATAGTACAGAAAAAATATAGATATACAAAATTATAATAATTAAATATACTGAAAATAAATATACATTAATATACTTTGTTCTACGGCGCAAAACACTAAACTCACACGTGATCGAGTCTACAGTCATATCATTATTGCTTTGCACTACGCGGTAAATACGACTAAGCATTATTTAACCACTCGAGTTATACAGATACCTACACTCGATATAAATGGCCTTCATATCATTCAATACTAGTTTTGTGCCCATTTTACATTCGGTTGGGGAGTTATCTTTAAACATGGCTAGAATACAATCAAAAGCACGCACAAAGAAGTCATCGTTAGCCACATCATTATTAAATACAAGTTTATAAACACTCCTTTCCAATCGAGGGTTTTTTCTTACCGTCTCAAGCTTTTCAATCGTGAACTCTTCTTCACTCTGCATTGCGGCAATTGAAATAATCTTCCAAGTCGTAACGACAGCTACTCATTATATAGAGATACAGCTCTTCAGGGTGAACAGTGTAGGGGAGCTCTGCCCTGTACCGCTCAAGTGCTTTGTACCAAAGTTCGGGATATTTTGAAGTCTAAATCTTTTAAGCATCCAGCTTTAGACCATTCTCACCTTGGTCATTCCTACATTCGATAAATCCGTCGAGCAGAGCGGTGTCAAAATGAATTATATCCGTAACACGCGCGTCTAATATAGGCTTCAGCTTGAGGAATCCCACAATTTCAAACATTCTGTCGAGGATGAATCGGTTTCTCGTAGGGACAAGAACGTTATTATCAGATGCATTCTTCCACATCAGTCGTATATCAATGCATGGCTGATCGTTATTTATACACAACGCGCAAACAACGGCATATGAGGGCGCAACACTAATCTGTTCTCTTCTTGTACCTACACCTGCAGGTATTTTATAGCGGTCCTCACCCCACTTCTCAACTATCACTAAGACTCTTATTCATCTCCTCAACACTTAAATAAATAACATTACGTTTGTTTGCTTGCCTCCAAGTCATTTCAAGTACATAGTTAATGGCACCAATTTCGCGCCTGAACACGCGCAATGACTTCGTCACAGACACATCGGACACGGCATTGAGAATGCTTCTTAAAGGAAGTTTCATCTATTCGAGTGCACGTCCAGTCGGTTCAAACTCTGAGATGACTATGAGCAACCGGTGCCCTGTTTAGCTCCGGGAACAGGCGTCGAGGAGTCACACGGGTGAAACGTGTACGGGTTTGTTCCAACATGAAAGTCAAGTAATACTTGTGCCCCATTATACTGGGTAATCAGAATTTTACAGCTACATGAAGCAATACCGGTTTTAATGTTTTATCACTCCCCAGAAGGGGAGTATTTAACCTTTCTGTTAGACAATCGATACTCATCTCTAAAGTCCGTTAAAAACTCACACAGGCCTTTAGCCACAACCTCACTACAAACCTCCTCATGATATATATTAATATAGTGGTAAAAATACTAAAGATTTCCCATGATGACAAGATTTACACTCTCAACCGTAGGGTACGAGTACTCGGTATGATGTGACATGACGTAATATTGCTTGTCACACCACTCATCAACAAGACTCATTTTATCCATAACCGTTGCTTAGCTTCTGCACGTGTTGTTTCTTCTACTTCACCTATATGCGAGCTTTTATAAAGACTAGGTCTACATACTTCAATACATTGCTTGTACCACGAAATCCTACAATGCCCTCGCCAGAATACCCATACAGTATTTGAACATCTTGTTCCTTCGCACGGTTCAATGTAGCCTTAAAAGTATCAAAGGAGGGTGGAATAGTGAGTCTTTCAGTATCCACCACATCTTCACACTTTGCCGAATACCACTTCATAAACGTTGAACACCCAATATTAAAGGTAGCCATTACTATTTTTCGTCTACGCGAGAAAATACACGTCTGCGATCCAGTGCTTGCAGCGGACAACTGAGCACGCCTGGGTAGAGATATGCTCCGTTAGTGGCAGGAGTCACGTGACCACCCTTACAGTGGGCGGAGCTTAGGAATGTACACACCCACGCACGCAAAGGAGAAACTAAAATCTTAATTGAAGCAAATATACGTAATAAACATATCGTTAACAATACCCATATATATATATATATATATATATATATATATATATATATATAAATACAATCAAGGATTAAGGTATCCAGAGGGTACAGTATCATAGGTACCAGGCACCTGGTAACGTATGCACCACCACCATACTCATCCTTGATCTCGTCAGTTAACTCTCCGAGGAATTCCCCATGTATTCACCGTCCCTCGCTGTGAATATCACTATTTGTGTCAGTGTACAGCACCCTCCTCCCAAGAGAGTGCAGTAGTCTCCAAAGCTTGATGCGGGCGTAGGCCGTTGTGAAGCTGGCTACAGGTATGTTTGTTACCCGTGAGTATCTGTGCCCTGTTCGGTGATGATGGACTTTATTATGTATTACCCACATTCACGATCTCCATAACCTCTTTATCGGGAGCGTTGACATAATCCCAGACTTCACTATAACTTTGTGCTAAATGAATGTTCCCTTTGCCTGTATTCTGTGCAAATTTCCCCAAAAGACTGTTTAGACACAACTTTGCGCTAGAGCGCTTGCCAGGATTCTTAACAATTTGGGAATGGTCAAGCTGTATACCTTCATGGGCACGGTAATGCTGAATATAAGCCGTTTTTTTCATCTTCGGTATCAACCCCTCGCAGATATCCCGATGCTTCTACCTTATCCTTTAAAAAAGCGTTTATATATGGCGTGAAAAGGTTGGGTAGCTTCTGAAACCTCCACATCTCATGTACCTTCAATATTCTGTACCCATGGCGAACGGCAGGTCCAGCTCAGGCTTGTATATAGTATATACACCTCTGATCTTACGCTGGTTGGTTGTATGGTTACCAATCACCGTTGTTCTCCTCTGCGCACTTCACGCACAGGGGAAAACATGAGCATCAGCAGTCCTGTCTTCCCACTTTATGCCGCGACAGTTGAAGTCTCCTAAAACTACACACACCTTATCCCCTAGCAGGCTACGGAGTTCGGTGTACAGGGCTGTATCCTCCTCGGAGGAGGAGATGCGGAGGTCTGTACACCAAGATTAACCTATAGTTCGTCCCTCCCACGTTCAGATCGACGCCAAGCAGCTCCCGTTCCGACTGGAACTGACAGTCAACCGGACTCAACGTGTCCCTGACGTATATTAGTACCCAACCTCCCTCCCCACGGGTGCGGGCTTTGCGAAACATTCTATACCCGGGAATTTCGAACTCCCCAACGTAGTCCCTACGATCAGTATGAATCCAGGACTCGGTGATAGCAACGATATCCTGGTATTCTGATGCTAAGAGCGCCCGTAGCTCGCAAAACTTATTCCTAATCGACCTAGCATTAAAAAGCATTGCACGGAAGGAGCCTTCCCTATTCTGACCATCCCCTAGCACGACCAGTTTCCCGAACAGCTAGGGCTGTCGGGAGTTGAAGAGCCCTTCACCAACGAGGGGGCAACTTCCACAGGAGCCTGAGCCCCCTCCAACGTGGAAGGAGGGTCACCCACTTGTACCTGGACACACCCTTCAGTTGAAGGTACGCCCGCCACCGGCTCAACATCATTCATCTCTCGCAGGTGGGGGCCCGTCATCTCTCCCCGGGCTCGATCACCACCATTCTGTATAGGTGCCGGTCGAGCAGCGCGCCTAGCACACCTTTACCCTTGTTATTGAGGTGGACACCATTCCTCTGGTAAAGGTCCCACCTACCCTAAAATGAGAGACAGAGACCAATGGCAACGGGTGCCAGGGAAAATTTTCTACACACTCAAATAGTGTGCAAGATTTGGTCTAACCTTTTTTTTAAATGATCCACAGAGGAACTGTTCACAACTTCTGAAGGTAAACTGTTCCACATGTCACAGATCTTATACGTAAAGTAATTCCCACACACACTAGTCCTAAACCGTTTCAAATCCAACTTCCAACCATTGTTGCGAGTTGGGTTATCATTTAAACTAAACATGCTTCTAAAATCGACATCGTTGAACCCGCGTAAGAGCTCGAAAACCTCGATGAGTTGACCGCGCAGCCTCCGAGTTTCCAGCGAAAACAAATTCAGGGCGTGTAAGCGTCGATTGTAGCCCATATGCCTAACGGAAGGGATTAACTTTGTGGCCCTCGCCTGCACTTGCTCCAGCCTCTCGATATCTTTCCTCAGGGTGGGCGACCAGAACTGCACAGCATACTCCAGGTGCGGCCAAACCAGGGAATTGTACAGAGAGAGCGCAATCTCCTTGTTCCGAAACTGAAATTGCCTCCTGATATAACCCAACAGCTTCTGGGCTTTCTTTTCCACCTCTACGCACTGTTTCGTAAACTTAAAGACGCTGCTAATTAGCACACCCAAGTCCTTCTCCAAATCAGTCGCCTCGATATTACTCCCCAACATCGAGTAGTCCCCACCAATACCCAGCGCGCGCACTTTCACCATTAGCCGGCGGTGAGGTACCTCATCAAAGGCTTTCTCAAAGTCGAGATAAAGTATATCAATCGCCCTACTTTTATCATACTCACTCAACATGACGTGGAAAAACTCGAGCAAGTTGGTGAGACACGACCTATGTCGTCTAAACCCATGTTGGGAGTCCCCAAGCAGCTTGTAGGAATCCAAATGGTCAACGATCCTATCCGCTATTATCCCCTCTAATAATTTACGGTACCTACAACTGAAGTGAGACTAATGGGACGATAGTTCCCTGGACTTTCGTGATCCCCTTTCTTAAAGATAGGGGTCACGTTGGCTTCCCTCCAGGCACCAGGCACCTGCCCCGTCTCCAACGATTTGTTGGAGAGAGAGAGAGAGAGAGAGAGAGAGAGAGAGAGAGAGAGAGAGAGAGAGAGAGAGAGAATGCAATTTGACGTGATTGCTAATTATAAATTTTGGTTCTTTTCTGCACACTTCTTGTACCAATTTTAACCATTTTCAGAATGATAAAGATGATCTTTTTTCCAGAACTGTACATATATAGGCTTTCCTTTGCTTTCGATGGCTTCAGCCCGAATTGTTCATCCTGACGAAGGTCAAGCTTTACACACTACCTTAGACCTACAGCTTAACTAGCAACCACTAGGATATACAGGGTTCCTATTTATCTACCAGCTGTGGAAGGGTTTACAATCCACCTTAGACCTACTGTTTAACCAGGAAATATATATATGTATATATTTCCTGGTTAAACAGGATCATCTTTATCATTCTGAAAATGGTTAAAATGTATATACAGGGGTTAGACAAAATAATATGAACACCCGCCGATTTCACCGGTTATCTTTATGGACTGCTCAGACACACAGTAAACGGTCAAATGACTGGCAAACCTATTTAAATGAGTAACAGAGAGTGTATACGTCATGTTATAACCCTCACGTTGTTTTTACAGATCTGAGTGAATTATGAATTAGCAGTTATGAAAGACCTGTCAGACTTCCAAAGAGGGCAAATTGTCGGAGCGCGGATGGCTGGTGCATCGGTGACGAAAACCGCTCAGATGTTCAATGTATCCAGAGGAACTGTCTCTATGGTCATCTCTGCATACCAAAACCATGGAAAGACAAGCACCGACAAATGAAACAGTGGACGCAAGAAGAAGCTGTGTGATCGAGACCGCCGGGTGCTAAAGCGCATTGTGACAAAGAACCATAAGACCACAGCTCCAAAAGTGACTGCAGAGCTTAACCAGCATCTTGCAAGCCCGGTATCGACCAGAACTGTACGTCGCGAGCTCCATGGAGCTGGATACCATGGGAGGGCTGCAATTGCCAAACCCTTCCTTTCGCACATCAACATTGAGCGGCGCAGAAAATGGTGTAATGACCATAAGAATTGGTCAATGGACCGGTGGAAGAATGTAGTCTACTCTGACGAATCCTCCTTTACGCTATTTCCATGTTCCGGTTGAGTTTACGTCTGGAGACAGCCTAAAGATGCTTATAACCCCGACTGCCTGACCCCAACCGCTAAGCATGGAGGCGGATCTGTGATGGTTTGGGCAGCAATATCGTGGAATACTCTTGGCCCAGCTGTAGTACTGCATGGTAGGATTAACGCCCAGGTCTATCTGTCAATATTGGCTGACCAGGTCCATCCCATGGTCCAAACGCTGTTTCCCAATGGCGGCACCGTCTTCCAGGATGATAATGCACCAATCCACACCGCTGGGGTCGTTAAAAACTGGTTTGAAGAGCATGTTAGTGAAGTAGAACGCTTGGATTGGCCTCCACAATCCCCGGATCTTAACATTATCGAGCATCTGTGGTGTCAGTTGGAGCAGCAGGTCAGAAGCCGATTCCCACCGCCGGCGTCTTTGGAGGAACTGGAGCAGGGTTTGCTCGAAGAATGGCTCAGGATTCCTCTAGCCACTGTCCAAAAGCTGTATGAATCAATTCCCCGATGCATTGCAGCTGTTATTGCCGCTAAAGGAGGACCAACTCCATATTAAGAATAAAAACCGCCATTTATCAAGGTGTTCATATTATTTTGTCTAACCCCTGTATATGTGTGTGTGTGTGTGTGTGTGTGTGTGTGTGTGTGTGTGTGTGTGTGTGTATATATATATATATATATATATATATATATATATATTATATATATATATATATATATATATATTAGGGTGTGACAGTTGCCCCAACTTTGTCCTACAATGCTGTTCAAAATTTTGGTGTTGCATATTGACATAAAAAATACCCACGTGCAATTTTTTGAAGATTCATGCATATTCGAGTGAGCACCAGCAATTTGAAAAATAGCGATTTTGCTTATACGGCATACGCGCCTATATATGAGATTACACAACCATCATAAGGGATATTAACACAAATCATTTGCCTGTCTTAATTAAAAGCTGTTATCACTAACACAAAAAAGTTAATCATTCTTATTCTCTCATGGTACATTAAGGGGTATTATCATATATTCACAAGGTATTATTTCTCTAGAGCAAGAAACCATGATTTCTGTTCAGAAACAGATGATCATTTGTGCTGATTAGGAACGCGGAGTCTGTCATTTTCAACTACTTGAAGGACTTCTTGAAAGCACTCCTCATCCCTGGCAACATTAAGAAAGTCATGGCAAAGTTTTACACCACGCTCTGGAGCATCATTGATGACCTGAAGCTTGTCCACAACCCGTTTCATGTTCAGGTAGTCGTCATGATCCGCCCATTCACTGGCTGGACTGTGGAGAAACTGATAGGACATGCCTAAAATGGTGAAGAACCGGCTTGAGTCAGGCCCAATTAGGTCCACCAGGGCAGTGCCACTTTCTGGGACAGGGGGAAGATATGGCTTTCCATAGCCCCCATGATTGAGTCCCACTCTCTTAGTAACTTCAGTGCCTTCATGGCAAAGAAGGACCTTCCTCATCTCCTCTTTTGTCCTTTCTTGTACTTGGGATGAGAACAAAGCAAGTGGGGCCAACTCCTCAGTTAGGTACCAAGTGTGTCTACCGAGTGCCACACATGCTTTGTCAACTATTGTGGCATCATATGGGGCAAATTCAGCCAAGGTTTCGACCAAATTCAAGTCATTCAGTGGCGCACTTGCTGGAACGGGGCAAACAATCCACCATGGGACATAAACAGCAACTGTGAACACAGCAAACAGTTCTAACTTGCTGATTTGACTTTTAGTCACAACCTCGGCTTTGGGAAACTACTCTTTGATCTGGCCTGACAAAAGAACAATCTTGAGAGTATAGAGCAGTTTAGCCATCCACCTTGCTTTGTGAAGTGCGCCGGGGTAGACCATTGTGAAGTTCACTGGCTCGGATCCTTTAGTTACAAGCAGCAGACAAAGCTCTACCAGCTCCTTGTAGTCGCCACGTGTAAATGGTTGGGCTAGAGATTCACGGAAGAAGTCAGCCATCTCCTGCTGGCGCTCCTCAAACACTTCAGGCATTGCAGGGTAGTAGTATTTCTTTTTTTCATTGTACGCCAGTTGAGAAATGGTTCTTGAACCTAGAAATGCAATTATTGGGATTATTGTATTTCGTACTAATCTATAATATTGTTTTAGGGGTATTAAGATTGATATGATCGACCATTTGCTTGGTGTTAGTATATCTTATAAGTCTAATAAAAGAAATTCCACTAAATTTGTTCATTAGATAATAATATTCCTTGTTATTTTGTAAAGCTTATGACTCACCTCTGGAAAACCATTATGTTTGGACTTGAAGAGCCCTCCACTTTCAAGCAATCCCAGCAAACACCTAGGATGACTTCGCCCACATGCCTGCGACAGGCACACCAGAATACGGCACACTAATTCCTTTCGGAGGGAGACGCAAGCAGCTGTTTTTGTCCTGAAAAAAAAATGTAATTGTAGTTTAAGGCCACCATTTCAGGCACGTGCTTTTTGCAGATTTCTGTTAAATCATTCACTGTATTTTGGTATTAATGTCGTGATAAACTCACGCTGATGTTTGAAATAGGTTTACCTGTATTGGATGAAGTTGTGTCAAAAACCATACCAACGACATTCTGTTCACACTCCCAATCGACCAGAAGTTGTTTGGTTGCTGTTCATATCAAGTCTCCTTGAACCAGGCCAGCTTTTTGAGTCAAATGCGGAAGAGGTGGGACTCCAAGAAGCTTTGTGCCATTGACACCAGACACAAGAATGGGCAGGCGGTCATCAGTGCCTTTGGAATCCAGTGTGTCCATAAGTTTACCATCCCAGTGCACCAGTACTTTGTCTGATGGTTGCCATTCATCCATGATTTTTAAACTTATTTCTGACACGATGGAAGCTCGGTATCGGTGGGCCGTCCTTGCATTTAGACTCAGCTTTGATGTATCTCCACCACATGCAGATACAAGGGAGTACACAATTGCACTCAGCTGGGTCGGCGAGATGTTGTTTCGAACACTGCATGAAACAAGTTCTGCCGACTTCAGAATATCATGGGGCACAAAAATTGAAACTCCCTCTTTCACTGTTCTCCGATGTTTTCTCTTTGGTTCAGCAGTGCTGGCCTCATCAATGTCATCGTCCTCATTAGAGCTAATAGGTGAATCAATATCAGCCTGTACATTCTCAGCATGATCGCATTGCTCTCTCTCTTGTCACTTCTCTTCTCGCATCTGCCTTTTCTGAACCTTTTCTGCGAGTACTTTGTTTACCCCAGAGTAGGTAGCTACTCTGTCACTTAGCATGCTTTTCATAAAGAGTATGTCAGTATCGATGGCATCTTGTTCGGCCTGAGTTTTCCCCTTTTTTGCAGCCGCCATGTCTTTCAACACTGTGTTCGTATAAAATTTCATCATCAGGCTCAATTCTGATTTAAACTTCATAATTCCAGGATCATCAGCCCGTCTTCTATCCTCATTCTTTTTCATAAGCATCATGTAGTCTTTGTCATAGTAAGTTTTAATCACTCGGCCAATATTGTTCCTGCCTGTAATGGTCGGGACATTCGCCTTCTGGTAATGCAAAAGCACATTGTCAATGGTGGCAGATAAAGCCTGGTCCCAATGCATATCCCGAAGGTTTGCTACCAGACATAGTAAGACCTGCCTATTAGTTGGCAGTTTGCAGCCCTTTATTTCCTTTTCTTCTTCTCGGGGTACGGTGCCCAATAACATTCTGACATACTCATCATCTTGCCATGTATCCATGATTAAATTCTCTATTCACAACATCAAATCACTGTCAAGGGAAAAGAAAAGAGCATCATTAAAATTAAATGCAATAAAATAATATGTGGAAAATTTGTGGGTCAGCGTTCCAGACCCGGAAATGAAAATCTGATAAAATGTGCTATTTTCACACTTATTTATGAAGTTCATAAGCTGAAATAGCAATACTTGCTGGTAGAACGGTGCTAGCTCAAACATGCACCAATCTCCAAGAAAATTTACAGGGGTGTTTCCTAGATAAATACACAACACTAAAACTTTGAACAGCATTGTAGGACCATTTTTTGATTTTTGGAGGGCAATGGTCACACCCTAATATATATATATATATATACAGTGTGTCCCAAAGAAATGTATACCCACTTTGTTTGATAATACCAGCTATGAGGATAATAAATATATTACTGTTTATATGTTTTTAATAAAGAATTTTCTCCTGAATCTAAATATGTAATTATTTTTATTAAAAATTGAAGAACAAAAAAGTTACAGATGTTTAAATTAGAATTATTTTTCGAGACTTCATGTGCAATATTTTCTAATATTTTTTTTTATGGCCTGGCCTACCTTGTAACCGACTGTTTGAGATACTTATGTTTAGTGCCTAGCTTAGCCTAGCCATTTCGTTGAGTTCTAATTAGGCAAGACTACAGTTTGCTCTAACCTTATCTAACATCTTATAACTCTGCGACGTTTGTTCTTTTCTAACGACAATTTGAACATCTTAGATAAAGTGTCATTTAACCATGGAATTGTGAAATTTTTTGAATTAACTAATAATTACAACATTATGCTCAATATCAACACTAAACATAAGTATCTCAAAGAGAGTCGTGTTAAAATATTAGAAAATATCGCACATGAAGTCTCGAAAATAATAATTATAATTTAAACATCTGTAACTTTTTTGTTTTTCAATTTTTAATAAAAATAATTACATATTTAGATTCAGGGAGAAAATTCGTTATTAAAAAAACATAAAAAGTATATATTTATTATCCTCATAGCTGGTATTATCGAACAAAGTGGGTATACATTTCTTTGGGGACACGCTGTATATATACACAGTATATATATATATATATATATATATCTATATATATATATATATATATTATATATATTATATATATATAATATATGCATTTACTGCAATGACCACGCAGTATATAAATGAATAGAAACGACGTAAATAAGGAGCGTCTCTGCACACAGGGAAGAGAAATAACGAATAAATGAAAAATGAGGCGAACCGCCCGGGAATCGAACCCAGGGCCTTCCAATTGCCGGTTGGATGCGCTACCATTACACCACGGACCTCGATCAATCATAAATCGAAATTCTCCTACATAGGGCAGAAACCAATGCCCTGAGAGGGCACCCTCGCAAATCGTGAATATGTACATTTAACTGCAATGACCACGTAGTATATAAATGAATAGAAACGGCGCATCCAACCGGCAATTGGAAGGCCCTGGGTTCGATTCCCGGGCGGTTCGCCTCATTTTTCATTTATTCGTTATTTCTCTTCCCCGTGTGCAGAGACGCTCCTTATTTACGTCGTTTCTATTCATTTATATCTGCGTGGTCATTGCAGTTAAATGCACATATTCACGATTTGCGAGGTGCCCTCTCAGGGCATTGGTTTCTGCCTATGTAGGAGAATTTCGATTTATGATATATATATACTACATATATACAGTATATATATATATATATATATATATATATATATATAATATATATAATACAGTATATATGTATGTTATATATTATATTATATATATATATATATATATATATATATATAAGCACACCGGACAAAAAATTAGTCACCCCTCTCAGAATGTACCTAATAACGTGTGACGGCGCCTCTGGCCTTGATAACCGCACGAATCCGGCGAGTTTAGTAAACGGAGGTACGCCTGCTGGTTCAAATTCATCGTCACTGGAACGAGAGGGCCCATTTCGTGGTACGAAAAACATCCCCAGAACATCACGGAACCACCTCCAGCCTGAACAACACCTTCGACGCATTCAGGATTAAAGGCTTCATTGGACCTGCGATGTACTCGTCGCCTCCCATCATTGGAGAACAAACAAAAACGGGACTCATCGGACCAAATTACACGTTTCCAATCTGCCGCAGTCCAGTTTTTGTGCCTCTGAGCCCATTTATAACGTGCCAATTTGTGACTTGCTGTTAACAGCGGCCTCTTCCGTGGTACCCTGCTCCAGATGTCCATCGCATGCAGTTCTCATCGCAATGTCCGTTCGGAAATTGGTCGCTGGAGAACCTCATTGGTTTCTTGGAGCAATTGTTCTCTGGTTTGAAACGATTTGCAGTTACTAGACGAGAAACATGGCGGCGGTCCCTATTGTCGAGAATTGTTTTCCGGCCACAGTTACACCGTCGATTTTCAGTTGATTGCGAACTACACCACTCTTTGTAAACTCGCTGGACAGTACGCGTTGACACACCAACAAATTGGGCTACTTCAGACATTTTGTGTCCGTGGGCTCTGCCAAACATGATGGCTCCTTTTTGCCACCGAGTAACGTGCCTGTAGGCACTGGCGAATTAAGCCAACTGGTTGATTAGGGGCTTATGAGACAGCGGGTGCTCAGAAGAACTCTCAATATGCGCTTGGCTCCTGTCAAGCGAACACCTCTCTCCTCCTCCTTTCTCTCTTAGGTTAAGTATACCCCTTTGGGGGGTGAGGCCATCCCTCCTTCTCCCCAAAAGAGGTCTTCCCCAGCTTGCTGGGGGAGTTCATTGCAACCCATCCCTCCTTCTCCCCAAAAGAGGTCTTCCCCAGCTTGCTGGGGGAGTTCATTGCAACTTGGGGGATAACCAGTGGTGTAGTCCAGAGGTAACGCAAAGTAACGGCGTTACCCCACTAGTTTTATTTTACTTTTAGCGTTGCCCTACTGGTTTTATTTTACTTTATATTTTTTATAAGCACACCGGACAAAAAATTAGTCACCCCTAATAGCACCGATAGTAGGAAGTTCAAGGTCACACAGAGGTGGTGAAGAACAAAGTGTGTGTTGGATATAGTCTGCAAAATGGGTCGTGAGGCAGACATTACTCAGTGGCAAAAAGGAGCCATCGTGTTTGGCAGAGCCCACGGGCACAAAATGTCTGAAGTAGCCCAATTTGTTGGTGTGTCAACGCGTACTGTCCAGCGAGTTTACAAAGAGTGGTGTAGTTCGCAATCAACTGACAATCGACGGCGTAACTGTGGCCGGAAAACAATTCTCGACAATAGGGGCCGCCGCCATGTTTTTCGTCTAGTAACTGCAAATCGTTTTCAAACCAGAGAACAATTGCTCCAAGAAACCAATGAGGTTCTCCAGCGACCAATTTCCGAACGGACATTGCGATGAGAACTGCATGCGATGGACATCTGGAGCAGGGTACCACGGAAGAGGCCGCTGTTAACAGCAAGTCACAAATTGGCACGTTATAAATGGGCTCAGAGGCACAAAAACTGGACTGCGGCAGATTGGAAACGTGTAATTTGGTCCGATGAGTCCCGTTTTTGTTTGTTCTCCAATGATGGGAGGCGACGAGTACATCGCAGGTCCAATGAAGCCACAGACTCTGGCAGAACTTCGGGACCGGCTGATGAACGAGTGGCAGCAAATCGATGTTCAGTACATGCACAACCTCGTAGAGTCTCTGCCTCGCCGGATTCGTGCGGTTATCAAGGCCAGAGGCGCCGTCACACGTTATTAGGTACATTCTGAGAGGGGTGACTAATTTTTTGTCCGGTGTGCTTATTTTTTGCCATTTCTACTGAACATTTTTGTAATACATACTCTTTCTAACTATATTTCTTTCCTAACCCCTTCAATTTCAACATGTTTTTGGGAATGTACATAAAATGTAAAAACGCTGTAGAATTTTATAGAAACGCTATATAAGAAAAATTGTTGTTGCATTACCCCACTGAAGAAATTACGACTACACCACTGGGGATAACCCCTCCCCCATAGGTGCATAACCTCTTGCAACAGTTCCTTTGCAATAGTGATCAATATTTGCAGCTGCATTGCACTCTCTCCTTTTGCACCTATGCTACTCTCCAGCACACCAACCTGAATAACTTCAAGAACCAGCTGGACAGATTCCTGTGCAAAGTCCTTGGCCAGCCATGAGTCGCTGGCTATGAAGGCAGATCAGATCAGATACCTAGCAATTCCCTCCACCAAATCCAGGAAATGAGACAGGATGCTGCAGAGGGATCAACAGCAGGTCAATCCAGAACCATCATTCAAACTCACCTAAAGTGTATCAGGTGGGCAAAAAAAGAAAAAAAAAAGGGAGACCTCGAACTTTGGCTGTAAAATCCAAAGTTATGAACAGATTTCAATATTTTTTTTACACCCCACAACTACGTAAATTTCCTATACAGTGAGGTGATTTCAAAGGAAACTAATGAAAATTATGGATTTATTGAACATTTCTTTATGCCACTGGAAATTCTCCATTTACACTACTACTGCATTGTTGGGTCAGCAAAAAAAAATAGGAGACCTTTTCAATCCTTCATATCTCAGCAAATACAGTACATAGAGCCATGAAATTTTAGTATGTTAGTACTAGGTAATTTTATGGTTTGTATGCCATCTTTTAGCATTTTAGCTGAGAAACTGGATTTATGCAAATAGTCCAGAAAAATCTTGGTAATCATAGGTTCAAGTTGATAATTAAAGCGATTTTAATTAACATAAACCAATTGCAGGAGGTATGGACAAGCTTCTCAAGAAAATCAATGAAACAAGAGATATCAGGTAGTGGTATTAAATTTGGCCACCAAACATTCCTAATTTAAATTCTGTCGATTACGACCTCTGCAAAAATTTGTCACAGAGAATTTATCATGTCAAAGTAAGAAATGTCACTCATTTATGACAGCTTCTTCTGGAAAAATGGGATGAGCTACTACAAGAATATATCAATAAAGCCATAGATGAGTTCCATCCTAGACTGAAAAAGGTTGTAGAAGTTTGTGGTAAACATACCAAGCAGTTTTTTTGACATCAAGGTAGCACCATATGTGAGCACTTTGTAACCTTTTATCTGCACATACAATGCAGTAGTAGTGTAAATGGAGAATTTCCAGTGGCATAGAGAAATGTTCAATAAATCCATAATTTTCATTAGTTTCCTTTGAAATCCACTCACTGTACAGGAAATTTACTTAGTTGTGGGGTGTGAAAAAAATATTGAAATCTGACCATAACTTTCAATTTTACAGCCAAAGTTTGAGGTCTCACTTTTTTTTGCCCACCTCATATATACGTGTATATATACATATACAACATATACATCAGACATGGGGTCAATTACTATTACTAAATTATTTTAATTTTCATCTATTACTATTACTTGGTCATCTATTACTATTACTTTTGTATGTGGGGTACTTCACTCATTTGAAAAGGATCTTTATGTCTATTTAAATACAATTGGAAGCAGTGTGTTAACAAACAAACACTATTTCAGACTCAACATGTACAAACATTATACAAGAGGTCCATAGAAGATTAAGAGATAGTTGTCTGGAGCACTGACTAAGTAGGCCAGTGAATCACTGTGTATAATGAACATACAAATGCTTATGCCAATGCTTCCAGATTTGAGATTTATAAAATATATCAGAGACCAGTCCACTAACCATGCTTCTATTATCTTATTGACTGACTCACCAAACCTAGTGATAAATCTAAATACAAAATTGCGAATGACACACACAGTTAGGCACCTTATTGACTACAAACAGCATACTGACAAGAAGGAGCACCATTTACAAATCTTGGAGTCCTTAATAAACTCCTAAAAATATTATTATATGCAACATATAATTTTCTCAAATTACACATCCTGTAGTTCCACCACCAATAAGCTATATACAGGGTGTACATAAAGTCAGGATCTATTTTTGTGAAGCACTTGGAAATTATATGGAATTCAATCATAAAATGATAAAGTGGTAACATTTATTAAATAATTAAGAATAGGATTCGACGTGACGCCCATCAGTATCCCTGCACAGCTCAAATCGTTCTGCAGCATTTCTAAACACATTCTGGAGCATTTGCAGGGTTATGTTATCTGCAGCAGTTCGTATATGTGTACGTAAGTTTTCAAGACTCGTAATCTTCATCTGATAGACGTGCGATTTGATAAAGCCCCATGCAAAGAAATCTAAAGGGGTTAAATCTGGTGATCTCGCTGGCCAAGGTCTGTTGCTTCCGCGTCCGATCCAGCGATTTGGAAAATGTCCATTTAGATAATCCTGAACAATTTTGGCATAGTGACAAGGAGCACCATCATGTTGATAGACGACGGTACTAACAATCCTATCCCCGTCGTCTAACAACATGATGGTGCTCCTTGTCACTATGCCAAAATTGTTCAGGATTATCTAAATGGACGTTTTCCAAATCGCTGGATCAGATGCGGAAGCAACAGACCTTGGCCAGCGAGATCACCAGATTTAACCCCTTTAGATTTCTTTGCATGGGGCTTTATCAAATCGCACGTCTATCAGACGAAGATTACAAGTCTTGAAAACTTACGTACACGTATACGAACTGCTGGAGATAACATAACCCTGCAAATGCTCCAGAATGTGTTTAGAAATGCTGCAGAACGATTTGAGCTGTGCAGGGATACTGATGGGCGTCACGTCGAATCCTATTCTTAATTATTTAATAAATGTTACCACTTTATCATTTTATGATTGAATTCCATATAATTTCCAAGTGCTTCACAAAAATAGATCCTGACTTTATGTACACCCTGTATATTGGAGTTCAAAAAGTTTTGAACAAAATCAACTTTACATCTAATGTATACATATGAAATTTTCTAACCAAAGTATTTCCCTGAGCATATAATTGTCTACATTGCCTTACAATATCACAGTCACCTGAAAGACTATCTGTTAACTAGTATGTAGCCAAGATACTTAGTCTGGGTTACTTCTGACAGTGGCATACCATTCAATTGAAATTCAGGAAATTTTATATACTTGTAGGCCTTGGTCCTCATAATCATAACGACTTTTAGCAGGATTATATTTTGTCATTATCCTTCCCATACCTTTCACACACCTTCTAAAGTGTGCTGAGCCCTTTTACAGATGGAGAAATAAGAACTAGATCATCTGCAGACATCAGATGATTAACAATCATTGTACCAATATAGCAGCCTATTTTACAGGTGTTCAGCACAACAGATAGATTATCCATATAAACAGTGAATAAGTAGGGGGAGAGCAAGAGCATCCCTCCCTGTCTGACACCATTGGTCACAGAGAATGGCTCTGAATTAACCTCACCCAATCTTACAATCATTGTCTGGTGATTATACCAGAATATTAATATACAGACCAAGTAACCAGGTAAATCACAATTTACAGGTTTCAGGAATAATTTGTCAGGATTAATCGAATGCTTAAGAGGCATCCAGGAAACACAAAAATACATTAGCATCTAGAGTTTGGTATTTACCAACTGCATTCCCAGCATCCTGATTCACTAAGGCCCCTTGAGCTGGTGATGTAGTAGTATCTGGATTCAGGGATCCAGAATGAGGCTGAGAGGGGCAGAGGGCTCTGCACTCATGGATCCAGGATGAGGCTGAGAGAGGCAGAGGGCTCTGCACTCATGGATCCAGGATGAGGCTGAGAGAGGCAGAGGGCTCTGCACTCATGGATCCAGGATGAGGCTGAGAGAGGCAGAGGGCTCTGCACTCATGGATCCAGGATGAGGCTGAGAGAGGCAGAGGGCTCTGCACTCATGGATCCAGGATGAGGCTGAGAGAGGCAGAGGGCTCTGCACTCATGGATCCAGGATGAGGCTGAGAGAGGCAGAGGGCTCTGCACTCATGGATCCAGGATGAAGCTGAGAGAGGCAGAGGGCTCTGCACTCATGGATCCACGATGAAGCTGAGAGAGGCAGAGGGCTCTGCACTCATGGATCCACGATGAAGCTGAGAGAGGCAGAGGGCTCTGCACTCATAGATCCATGATGAAGCTGAGAGAGGCAGAGGGCTCTGCACTCATGGATCCACAATGAGGCTGAGAGAGGCAGAGGGCTCTGCACTCATGGATCCAGGATGAGGCTGAGAGGCAGAGGGCTCTGCACTCATGGATCCAGAATGATGCTGAGAGGCAGCAAAATAATAACATATTTGTTTCAACTAAATCATTACAATTTCAGAGACTGTAGGTTTTCATAAATTTTACTTTACTGAAGGAAAAATTTGCCACAATATTAGTTCACATACATGTTTATTTTAGTTTAAAGTAGATTTAGTTCATTTTTCAGTTCTTTGTTCACCCAATATGTCCACTGCCACTGTAATAGAAAAGTAATAGACTATTATCTATGACTTTACCTTCTATTACTATTACTACTAGTACAGTTCCCGCCGCTTCGCTGATGGTTAGACAGGCTAAACTACAAAAAAAGAACCCAGCCGTGAAAATTTTGAGCTTCACATTGTGTCAACATTTCTGAATCTGGTATCTCCCAAAACCTCCTCACCCCCATTCATACAGCTTGGGGGCTAACCCCCTCCCCAATTACCCCCACCCCTCCCCATTACCCCACCCCTCCCCCATTGCTAAACTACAGAAAAGAACACAGTCATGAAAATCTTGAGCTTCACATTGCTGCCCGTAATACAATTTCTGAATTTTTTTTACAATTTCTGAATTTTTTTCTCACAATTTTTTCTCACAATTTCTGAAAGTGTGACGGACAGACGGACAGACAGACGGACAGCTCTCTTATTATATTATAGATTACAGCCAAAAGATTATGATCTATTACTTGAAAAATCCTGTAATTGTCTATTACCATAAAGTGGGGCAATTGAGACCAAAGTGCCTTCCTCTACAAAAATCTATATTATAATAAGAGAGCTGTCTGTCTGTCTGTCTGTCTGTCTGTCCATTACACTTTCAGAAATTGTGAGAAAAAATTGTGTAAAAAAAATTCAGAAATTGTATTATGGGCGATATTGTGAAGCTCAAGATTTTCATGACTGTGTTCTTTTCTGTAGTTTAGCAATGGGGGAAGGGTGGGGGTAATGGGGGATGGGTGGGGTAATGGGGATGGGTGGGGTAATGAGGGATGGGTGGGGTAATGGGGATGGGTGGGGGTAATGGGGATGGGTGGGGGTAATGGGGATGGGTGGGGGTAATGTGGGTGGGGGGGTGAGCCCTCAAGTTGTATGAATGGTGGTGAGGAGGTTTTGGGAGATACCAGATTCAGAAATGTTGACACAATGTGAAACTCAAAATTTTCACGGCTGGGTTCTTTTTTTGTAGTTTAGCCTGTCTAACCATCAGCGAAGCGGCGGGAACTGTACTAGTATTAATAAAAACAAAATTATATAAGGTTTCTCCTTTTTTTTTTGTGGTAAATGTAGCATTAATGCCTTGTGCACCTTTTATATGTTTTAATTTAATGATCTGTTATCAATATACACATTATCTGAAGTAATATATTGTCTTCTTGTTTTAGGTGATTATTACTCTTTGAAATCCTAAGACCAATACAGAAAAATTTATACCAGCTCCAAGGTAAGCATTTAATGAAAACATAAATGCAATTATGTATGGTAGTTTATTAGTTAATGGTAGTTAATTCCACTGGGGCAATTGAGACCAAGTGTACTGTACAATACTTTTTGTGACCAAATGTACATTATTTTACAATGCTTTGCAGGATTAATTTTCTAAAAATAATATTAATTCTGTACCATATCTATTTATTGTAATAGCATTACTATTTATAATAGTATTGATTATTTACTTTGATAGTACTGTATACAGTATAATATTATAGTAATTAGTTCATGTAAATCGAGTTGTTAGGCTATGGTGCATTATTATTAATCATTGCTTTTTCTGTTCCCAGGATGGTGCATAATTACAAGAACAACAACACTGGCCACATGAATTACTCTGAAGATGATGTAGCTAGGGCACTAGTAGCTATCTCCGAAGGTATGCCTCAATGGTTGGCTGCTGTGACATTTAAAATCCCTAAAACAACATTGCAGCAAAGATGCAGTGGAAGATTGAAATCCCCTCAAAAGATTGGTCGAAAGACTGCATTCCTTCAAGGTGAAGAGATGTCGATAGGCCAGAATCTAGCGGCTCTAGGTGACTTTGGATTGGCTTTCGATATCCACGACATGCAGATGTTTATTCAGGATCATCTTAACCACCATCAATGAACTATCATGAAATTTAAGGATAACCTTCCCGGGATTGAATGAGCATATGTTTCCTGAAGAGGCATTCTGATCTGCTCTCCTCTCGGATGTGTCAGAACATCAGCCGTAAATGTGCTTGCTGTGACTGAATCTGTTGTATCAGAGTATTTCAGGAACTTAAAAGTGTCAATTGATGGTGTGTCTCCAGCAAACATCATCAATTATGATGAGACGAACCTTACGGATGATCCAAAAGGAAAACTACAAATATTTAGAAAGGGAATAAAACATGCAGAATGGATCATGAACACCACAAAAAGTTCAATGTCCATTATGTTTGCCATAACCGCTAATGGTGAGGTGTTGGACCCATATGTCGTGTATAAGGGTGAGTGCCTACGAGATTCATGGGTTAGAGGTGGACCCATTAATGCCTTTTATAATCGCACCAAGTCTGGATGGTTTGATGGTGAAGTTTTTATGGACTGGTTTGAAAGGGTAGCGGTACAATACATTCGTAAATTACCTGCCAATGAGGTAAAGGTTGTGCTCGGAGATAACCTGCCTTCACATCTTAATTTTGAGGTAGTAAGACTATGTGAGGAAAACAACATCAAATTGGTTTCTTCCACCTAACTCCACACACCTCCTGCAGCCTTTAGATGTTGCAGTGTATGGCCCATTAAAGAATGTGTGGAGGAAAGTAATAACAGAATGGAAGGAAGGAGAGGGGAAACTCATGACAACATTACCGAAATGGTGCCTACCCAGGCTTCTTTTTAAATTAATAATTAATGCAGAGCATGGATGACAAATGGAGTACTCTCTCTCAGGGTGGATTCAAAGCCTGTGGGATATATCCTTTTGATTCTGAACATGTTTTACAAAAACTCAAAGGATGACGCTGCTGATTATTCAGGAAGGGAATTTGTCAGTCCAGATCTCCTGTCCTATCTGAAAGAAAAGCAGGAGACAAGTGTGAGGCATTGAGGATCTACCCACGGTCGAAGTTGCCATGTTCCATCTGGTCAAAGTGTAACTTTGGCAGACCTAGATTCAGGTGCAGGTTCTTCAGGAGTACAACGCAAAACTGTTGCTAGGCATCTAAGGATGGAATCTGATTCTGAAAAGGACACTGACAGTGACACTGATGACAATGACTTTGAGGTACAGGATGAGGGTGTAACAATGGAGGAGGAGGAGGAAGACAATAGTGTAACAAATCTTGTTGCAGGAGATTATGTGTTGGTGAAATTTGAAGGAGGTAAAGTTCCTCATCACTATGTAAGTAAGCTTACTGAAAAGGATGGCGATGCATGGATTGTCAAATATTACAGAAAAACTGAAATAGTGAGACCTGGTAAACATATAGAAGATTCTGTGGCCTTCAAGTTACCTGAGGAAAGTGATGTATCGTTAACAGAGGAGAAGGACATCGTGATGAAAGTGAAAGTGCATGACACTTACAAAAACAAAGTAGTAATGGAGAATGTGTTTGGAAATAAAATTGTACGTTAACACATGGTAGTTTTATATCAGAAATTATGTTAAGATGTTTGAAATAGTATTAGTATAATATAGTATTATGTTAGAAATAGTATTATAAAAGGAATTGTGATTGTATTTTTTTATTACAACAGGTATTTTGTCACCTTTTTTTAAAAGTCCAAATTTGGTCTCAATTGCCCCAGAGATGAGGCAATTGAGACCAAATTTTCAAAACTGTTTACTACAGAGCCAAGATTAACTATGAACTTGTACGATACTTTAATTTTTATGTAATTAGCTAATATATACATATAATTCCATTAAATGATTGAAACTTAATAACTCTTTATTTTATGTTTACATCAATCATGAAAATGATAAAAAATTGGTCTCAATTGCCCCACTTTATAGTACTATCATTATTACCCCATGTCTGAAATACATACATATACATACATACATATGTAAAAATGAACCATAAATAATTCCCATATTCCTATATTATCTTATCCTCCATGTAATTCTTGTATTCATTTATATAGTCTCTGTATCCATTGTAAGAAAAAGTATCCATTTTAAAAATTCATGTGTTATATGGTTCATGTATAATCTTATATATTTAACTTTATATAATGCCTATACTCATATGTATGTACGTGTGTGTATTCATTTTTACATAAGGACCAAAATCGCCCAACGCGAGTTTGGATAAAATATTTGATTCACTTTCTACTTTGCTAAATAATTGGTGACCTGTTGTTTTTTAAAATCTCATAATCATTTTTTAGATTTCGCTTACTAAGGAATCCTGTTAAGCTTTGCAATGTTCACATTTTGTATATGTTAACCCCTCCATCTATGGCCCTGGGGTGGTTCGGAGTTGATGGGGGTTCTGGTTAGGAGGCAGCAATGGATATGTTACTTGCAGTAGTTTCTTCTATACTACTCTCCGAGTTCTTCTTTAGTGGCTCGGAGGATTCTGAGAGGCTTATTAAATTCTTTGAGGTTTCTCTCCGATTCTTCTTGTAGCTTATCGGGAGATTCTAATGACTAAGTTTTCTGAAGAGAGCACGGCTCGAAGGAGAAGATAAAGACTTGTTCTTACTGTGTTTTACTTCTAAACTGTTACAGGTAATGCTCAGCCTCGTAGTTGGTATCAGAACAAACATGGAAGAAATTGGTGGGCTTTATATACCCCAATTCTACTAACATCATCATTATTAAATGTTGAAGAGGCTGTATTATTTTTGCACAATATTTGAAAATAAAGTAAATCTTTTAGCTGTGTAAGGTTTAAACGAATAAACAAGATATTTGAAGATGAAGCCATATTTTTATCTTAAACTGCGTATTTTCAGATCTGGTTATCATGATCTGCCAAGTTAACTAAAAGTGGAAATTGAACTATGCATCTTTACACTAAAATATGCATATGAGTAAAAATTAAAGGTTTAAGATTTACAATTAAATGCTTAGGCAAGACATGACTTCAACATTTATAATGAAGAAAGAATGTATACAAAACATGACATGGCAAAAGTTACTCAGGATTCATTATTCAGCTAAATCTAAAAAAATGATTATGAGATTTTAAAAAACAACAGGTCATCAATTATTTGGCAAAGTAGAAAGCACATCAAAATTTATCACAACAGAAAAATAATAATAAAAATACATAACAGTATTGCCGATTCGACATTCCTTATGGCGACATAATGTCGGGTCGGACATTGAGTACATTGTAATTTTGGTCTACTGTAACTATAATTATAATTATCAATTCATTTATTATCATTAACTACAATTTCATTAAAGTACATTGACTACGTTATTTAGTACATTACATCATTAAGTACAGTTTCATTAAAGTACATTACATTATATTAAATTAAAATATTACAGTTAATTATAATTTCATTGAAGTACATTACATCGTTTACCATGGTTAGATTATATGGTTATTAGTACAACACAAGTACATGAGACATGACATACATGATATAACATAACGCATGATAATATTATAAATTTGAAATCAAAGCAAGAGGAGGCATTTTAACCTTCGAGTGTTCGAATATGCAAGTTCGCGAAATTCGATCACTTACACTCAGCATTTTCGAGTTCATCTCGGGAGGTCAAATAATTAAAAATAGAAATGAAAAAATAATACGAGAACGTTTTTTAGAACGAAGGCAAAAGTTTTGCATTTCATAGATTAACACGAGTAAAAATAGACTGATAAGTTGATAGGGCATAAGTAGACAATAGGTAGATGAATAAAGGATAGAGGTCAAAAAAGAACATGAATTAAGATGAATTAGGGAAATACAGTAATGAATAAAGAAGTATAAATCGAAATTCTACCCAAAAACTCGCTTAGGCGATTTTGGTTTCTTATGTAAAAATGAACATTCAACATAAAACTATACGAACATAAGTTCTGCATGAAGACAATGAATCCATATAACGATGGTGTAGGAATTGTTCATTGTTCACTTTTTACAGTACTCTCCCCTTTTAAAATGATATTTATACAATAATTTAATAGGGTACCATTAATACAATACAAATGAGAAAATAACATTCTAACTAATTCAAGTTAGGTGATGAATTTTTCTTTACATTACAAGTTTTATACAGAACAAGTGAGTTATTATATAATATAAAGGAATTCAAAGATTAATACTTTAGTTTAGACAAACAATTTAGACAAAGAATGATATTGTTAAATTTTTCTGGGGGAAAAATTACGTACATAATGAATAGAGTAGATAAAAATGGAAAAACGTAAATCGCACAATTTATAAGCTAATTTTTATTGACTATTGTAGGTAAAAAATAGAATTACGTAATGGATGATGTATAGACCTGTGGTCTAGTGTGTATTTTTGTGTACTAGGTATAAAGGGTGTAGCTGATAATTTCGAGAGACAGATTTAGCTGATAGGATTGTTAAATTAACTGTATAAATACATGAATGCAAAAATTGATTACGACTAAATCGCATAGTTGGCATTTACGTAATGAAATAGTTTTATTGTGATATTCAATGATTTGAGTATGAGGTTTGTATATATAGTATATATAGTGTGCATGCATTTTTATTGACTGTTGTAGGTACAAATCGAATTACGTAGTGGATGATGTATAGACCTGTGGTCAAATGGGTATTTGGGTGTATTAGGTGCGAAGTGTGTATTTTACAATTTCGAGGGACAGCTACTCACGATTAATTGAACAAAAGAAAATTAAATACAAATTAAAAAACATAAATCAATTATGCATTTCAACGAGCTAAATACAATTTTATAATATTCTAAAAAAAATAAAAGTAAATTGAATCATAGATGAATTTTCAATCAGGAATAAAAAGTTATTGAAATGAAAGGGAAGCATTTCGAACAATCTTTTCTTTTAATAATGTCAATTGAATTTTATATTAAAAATTATTTTTTATATAATAATAAAAAAAATATTAAAAAGGTTTAATAATTTTTGAAGGTTAAGTAGAAAAATTATACTTTTTCGTTGAATGTTGATAGAATTTTGAATTATTTGATATTTTAGTCTGAAAACTTGTTTGCATATAGACAAATACATCTGTTTTATTGCGTAGAAGTTTTATTAAAAATTAAATGACTGAAATTTCATACGGGTAAATTTCCCGATCGTACAGAGCAGGATAAATTAGGTACATGATCGATTAATTGTTACACAACTATTATTATCATGTATACATTACAATGATTACCAAATCATTACAAACAATTGTAAAAACTGTTTTGGGTTACAACAACAAAATGTCATTTCACCTATATATTTATATACGCAATATGACATGACAAGAAAAGACAGATAGGTCAATTTTCTTCTCACAAACACCAAAAAGGTTGAATTAAATTCTTTTGAACAACAAAAAAAAAGGTTGAATTAATTCTTAAATTACATTTTTTTTTAAATTACAAGGAAAAAGTTGAATTCAATTGACTGCATTGAAAACTTCGACTTGGGACTTGAAATAAAAATGACTTGGAATGAATCACTCTGACTTGGAATAAATAACTCTGACTTGAAATAAATCTCTCTGGGGCGGTTGTCCCTCTTGGATGCAACCTATTGAAACTGAAACTTGATTTGCAACTTATTTGCAAATAAAACTGACTCGAAACTACTTCGAGTATCTTTATAAATCTCTGGGGTGGTTGGCCGTTTTGGCGCAACCTTCTGACTTGACCTCTTATCAAGTATTCTGAACTGAAAATGAAACTGACTTGAAAAACTGACTTCAAAAAATGACTTCAAAAATGACTTCAAAAATCTCTCTAAATCTGTAAACTCTCTGTAAACTCTCTCTAAACTTTCTCTCTCTTAATTTGCAAGTCAATTCAATTCCATAATTGAAAAAAATTTGCAAACAAAAAAATATAAAATGTAAACAACATTTCACTCGAATGTACATGAAGGTACGATACTATTATGTTTGATACATAAAATAAAATTATACTATACTGAATATAATTGTGACAATTGACTTCTCTTACAATTGACTTCTCTTACAATTGACTTCTCTTACAATTGACTTCTCTTACAATTGACTTCTCTTACAATTGACTTCTCTTACAATTGACTTCTCTTACAATTGACTTCTCTTACAATTGACTTCTCTTACAATTGACTTCTCTTACAATTGACTTCTCTTCAATTGACTTCTCTTACAATTGACTTCTCTTACAATTGACTTCTCTTACAATTGACTTCTCTACAATTGACTTCTCTTACAATTGACTTCTCTTACAATTGACTTCTCTTACAATTGACTTCTCTTACAATTGACTTCTCTTACAATTGACTTCTCTTACAATTGACTTCTCTTACAATTGACTTCTCTTACAATTGACTTCTCTTACAATTGACTTCTCTTACAATTGACTTCTCTTACAATTGACTTCTCTTACAATTGACTTCTCTTACAATTGACTTCTCTTACAATTGACTTCTCTTACAATTGACTTCTCTTACAATTGACTAAAATATAAAAATGTAAAAAACATTTCACTCTAATGTACGCGAAGGTACATAAAATAAAATTATACTATACGAACTAGAATAGTAAAAAATAACTGAAAATAACTGTGACAATACTGTTTTCAATAAAAAGAGTGTATCACTGGTGTCTGTAGTGTTCACTGTGTTTTTTGTTAATTCTGGCTCAATACTAAATATTAATTGTTAATAATAATGATTTTTCAAATGTTTTTTTAAAAAAGTTTTGTACTTAACGAGATTCCTATGGCGAAATCCTATTGAGGTGTGTCCTGAAGACGTGTCTGGCTGGCCACTTGTTCCTAGATGACAAGTAGGCGTGAAGAACTTGGAGTCGTAACGCACCAGTTCACGGGTGGATGTGACGAACTCGAAGTCGTGACACGCCGGTCAACTGGGTGTTGGTTCTGGTTCCAGGGTCTGGAAGACTGGAAGAATCCTGGAGTCGTGAAGATCCTGGTTAAAGGGTCTGGAGGACTGGAAGAATCCTGGAGTCGTGGAGATCCTGGTTAAAGGGTCTGGAGGACTGGAAGAATCCTGGAGTCATGAAGATCCTGGTTAAAGGGTCGCCAGTTGTTAAGATCCTCTTCTTCTATGTGTTTATCCTGATGCAGGGTAATTTCTATCTTGGCCAAAGAGTGGCCTCTTCTTAAAATCTTCTTGTTAAAATCTTCTTCTAAAAATCTTTTTCTTATCCTGGCAAAGGGTCGCCACAATGTTAACCCCTCTGTCTATGGCCCTGGGGTGGTTCGGAGTCGACGGGGGTTCTGGTTAGGAGGCAGCAACGGATATGTTACTTGCAGTAGTTTCTTCTATACTACTCTCCGAGTTCTTCTTTAGTGGCTCGGAGGATTCTGAGAGGCTTATTAAATTCTTTGAGGTTTCTCTCCGATTCTTCTTGTAGCTTATCGGGAGATTCTAATGACTAAGTTTTCTGAAGAGAGCACGGCTCGAAGGAGAAGATAAAGACTTGTTCTTACTGTGTTTTACTTCTAAACTGTTACAGGTAATGCTCAGCCTTGTAGTTGGTATCAGAACAAACATGGAAGAAATTGGTGGGCTTTATATACCCCAATTCTACTAACATCATCATTATTAAATGTTGAAGAGGCTGTATTATTTTTGCACAATATTTGAAAATAAAGTAAATCTTTTAGCTGTGTAAGGTTTAAACGAATAAACAAGATATTTGAAGATGAAGCCATATTTTTATCTTAAACTGCGTATTTTCAGATCTGGTTATCATGATCTGCCAAGTTAACTAAAAGTGGAAATTGAACTATGCATCTTTACACTAAAATATGCATATGAGTAAAAATTAAAGGTTTAAGATTTACAATTAAATGCTTAGGCAAGACATGACTTCAACATTTATAATGAAGAAAGAATGTATACAAAACATGACATGGCAAAAGTTACTCAGGATTCATTATTCAGCTAAATCTAAAAAAATGATTATGAGATTTTAAAAAACAACAGGTCATCAATTATTTGGCAAAGTAGAAAGCACATCAAAATTTATCACAATGGAAAAATAATAATAAAAATACATAACAACAGTATTGCCGATTCGACATTCCTTATGGCGACATAATGTCGGGTCGGACATTGAGTACATTGTAATTTTGGTCTACTGTAACTATAATTATCAATTCATTTATTATCATTAACTACAATTTCATTAAAGTACATTGACTATGTTATTTAGTACATTACATCATTAAGTACAGTTTCATTAAAGTACATTACATTATATTAAATTAAAATATTACAGTTAATTATAATTTCATTGAAGTACATTACATTGTTTACCATGGTTAGATTATATGGTTATTAGTACAACACAAGTACATGAGACATGACATACATGATATAACATAACGCATGATAATATTATAAATTTGAAATCAAAGCGAGAGGAGGTATTTTAACCTTCGAGTGTTCGAATATGCAAGTTCGCGAAATTCGATCACTTACACTCAGCATTTTCAAGTTCATCTCGGGAGGTCAAATAATTAAAAATAGAAATGAAAAAATAATACGAGAACGTTTTTTAGAACGAAGGCAAAAGTTTTGCATTTCATAGATTAACACGAGTAAAAATAGACTGATAAGTTGATAGGGCATAAGTAGACAATAGGTAGATGAATAAAGGATAGGGGTCAAAAAAGAACATGAATTAAGATGAATTAGGGAAATACAGTAATGAATAAAGAAGTATAAATCGAAATTCTACCCAAAAACTCGCTTAGGCGATTTTGGTTTCTTATGTAAAAATGAACATTCAACATAAAACTATACGAACATAAGTTCTGCATGAAGACAATGAATCCATATAACGATGGTGTAGGAATTGTTCATTGTTCACTTTTTACATATACACTCTCTTTCGTTATAAACAATGAGATCATGTCTTGCCTAAGCATTAAAATTGTACAACTTAAACCTTAAAATTTCACTCATATGCATATTTTAGTGTAAAGATGCATAGTCCGATTTCCACTTTTAGTTAACTTGGCAGATCATGATAACATCAGATCTGAAAAGTCGCGGGTTAAGATAAAAATATGGTTTCATCTTCAAATATTTTGTTTACTCGTTCAAGCCTTACCACAGCTAAAAATTTTACTTATTTTCAAATATTGTGCAAAAATAATATAGCCTTCTTAGCATTTAATAATAATAATAATGTTAGCAGTTTTTGGGTATATAAACCCATTCAAATTCATCCATTGTCATTCAGAAGCTAATTCAGAGGCTGAGCACTACCTGTATTTTTTAGCAGTAAATTTACAGTGAAGAAACTTTTTATTGTCCCCTTCGAGCCTTGCTCTCTTCAGAAAAACTTAGAAAACTTTCCAGGATACGCTATAAGAAGAATCCGGAACCTTCAGCATTTAGATTGCAAATCTACCAGAGTCCTCCGAGCCACTATAGAAGAACTCGGAGAGTAACATAGAAGAAAAACTACTTCAAGGCACCTATCCGTTGCTTGCCTCCTAAACCAGAACCCCCGTCAATCCGAACCACCCCAGGGCCATAGACGGAGGGGTTAACAACTGGCGACCCTTTAACCAGGATCTTCACGACTCCAGGATTCTTCCAGTCCTCCAGACCCTTTAACCAGGATCTCCACGACTCCAGGATTCTTCCAGTCCTCCAGACCCTTTAACCAGGATCTTCACGACTCCAGGATTCTTCCAGTCCTCCAGATCCTTTAACCAGGATCTCCACGACTCCAGGATTCTTCCAGTCTTCCAGACTCTGGAACCAGAACCAACACCCAGTTGACCGGCGTGTCACGACTTCGAGTTCGTAACATCCACCCGTGAACCGGTGCGTTACGACTCCAAGTTCTTCACGCCTACTTGTCATCTAGGAACAAGTGGCCAGCCAGACACGTCTTCAGGACACACCTCAAAAGGATTTCGCCATAGGAATCTTGTTGAGTACAAACTCTTTTTTAAAATAATTTCTAAACATTTGAAAAGTAATTATTATTAACAATTAATATTTAGTATTGAGCCAGAATTAACAAAAAACACAGTGAACACTACAGACACCAGTGATACACTCTTGTTATTGAAAACAGTATTGTCACAGTTATTTTCACAGTTATTTTTACTATTCTAGTTAGTATATTATAATTTTATTTTATGTACCAAACGTAGTACTGTATTACCATACCATCACGTACATTTGAGTGAAATTTTGTTTACATTTTTATTTTTGTTTGCAATCTTTTAAAATTTCCCCGAGTTAGGCAAATTGTTGTGCATTATTTTTTTAGATAGTGTAGTTAGGAAAACCCCTTAAGTGATCATTCCATGAATTAAGATCGGTCAAGCAGACCTAATTAGAACATTAATAAGTACCTTCACATATGAGCGATTCAGACGGTGCGCTTTCTGACATCGAAGAATTACCTACACCCATTTTTCCACCTACCCGCGCCCTTCAAACATATTTCCAAACACACAAGTCAGTATGTCTCAGTCTCAAACCCCCGCCCCAGCATATATTAACTTAGGCAGATTAGTAAATCTCCCTCATACTGTTTTAATTTTTAAGGGGACCATAGATAATCGTTTTGTGAACCGCGCGTAAGACCTTGGGTTGAGTCTTTAGAGCAACATTTCTTACGCGAGAATATTACCGATGATGATATAAAAATCAGAGAAGCAAAAAGATTTATTGACCCTAAAGAGGGAAATGCCCATGACACAGTCACTTATGTCCCATCAATTAGCGAAGCTATAACATGGGACGATTTTAAACAAAACCTATTAGAATTTTTTAAAGAAATAACCCTTGCACAACCCTTAGCCACATTAGAAGCAGTCTTCCAAGTTAAATGGAAGAAAGAGGAACACGAGGATTTAAACAATTTTATTACACGTACACACAAACTTGTAGGAGAAGCCCTCCGGGCCGCAGAAAATGCATGTGGCATAACTTTTACTTCGAAACAAAGAAATCTAATAGTAGCCACAACCATTTACCAAAACTTACCCGGAGCGCCTAAAAAAAAAGTTTCAGGAGTTTTTAAATGTTGACAAACCTGTCAGTGTAGCCATAAACAAAACACGGGAACATCACCCCGATTTAGCAAACCAAACCTACCGAAAGGGTAGAGAAACCCCTGTACAGTATATTCAGCAGCAGCCACAACACCAATACCAACAGCAACAACAACAACAACAACAATATAAACCAAGGCAAATACAGGGAACACCCCAGAAACAAGCCCCCCAAACCTAGAATACACGCCCTCCTCCACAGTGTTTTAACTGTGATAGTTTCGGGCATAAGATAAGTCAATGTAATTACCCCTCGTATTGCTCCCACTGTCACGAACATGGTCATCGCCGTGGCGATCGCCAAAAGTGTGCTGATAAAGCCCCTGCAGGGTATAGACCCCACTTTCAGAAACCAAACCAACCACGTCCCCAAAACGTATCCCAAAAGTCAACCAATCCCCAGAAACCAGTCCATTCCCAGCCTCAGTCGAACTACCAACCCAATAAATCACGACCACAGGGTCACCCACACTCTTACCCCATGTATAAACCCCAATACAACCAGCAAGGTCAACTAGTTCGGTACGTAGAAGTACCCGGGGAGGAATCATTTTCCCCAGAGAACAGTTTTCAAGAACACCCTTCAGCGTATGATATCCCCGTAGAATATGATCCAGGTCCTCCCATAGAAGACCATGTGATCCCTTTTTTAGACCCTACATTGGAGGCAGCAGTTCAACCTCCTCCCTCCTAAATTACAGTAGTAAGCCCAGATACGCACACAAACTCCCCATCAGGATAATAGGTGCGGACTTCTTAGATTTAATAATAAATTGTAGTACGGATAACCAAGATTTAACTGCTCTCCTAGATACAGGAGCACATGCAACGTTAATTAAGAAACAATGCGTAGATGAATTACTAGAGAGTACCAATTATAAATATGAACTTAAGGCACCATCCTGCCAACTTAGAGGAGTTACGGGTACACCCATACCCACATATGGAGAAATTGAGTTATACTTAGAAATTGGAAACGCGGTATACCCCGCGAAATGTTGTATAGTGGACACAGTCGCCACCTTTCAGACAGACATCCTACTAGGGATGGATTTTTTTAACCGGAATCAATGGGAGATTTACCCAGCCAGAAAGTTAGTAAAGTGTCGAAATAGGACACACCATCTCCGCGAGGATGACAGACAACTTAATGCTAATAGACTTAGCTCAGTTCAGATTTCCGAAAGAAATAAGAAACCCCCTCTACTTGATAGCAGATCAAGATGGCCGGTTGCATCCAGAGGGACAACCGCTCCAGAAATCAGACCCCAGGGTAATCAGTTTCAGTTGTTGAATCCAGTTGGATCAACCCAGTCAGCTTCCAGTCAGTCAGCTTCCAGTCAGCCAGCTTCCAGTCAGCCAGCTTCCAGTCAGCCAGCTTCCAGTCAGCCAGCTTCCAGTCAGCCAGCTTCCAGTCAGCCAGCTTCCAGTCAGCCAGCTTCCAGTCAGCCAGCTTCCAGTCAGCCAGCTTCCAGTCAGCCAGCTTCCAGTCAGCCAGCTTCCAGTCAGCCAGCTTCCAGTCAGCCAGCTTCCAGTCAGCCAGCTTCCAGTCAGCCAGCTTCCAGTCAGCCAGCTTCCAGTCAGCCAGCTTCCAGTCAGCCAGCTTCCAGTCAGCCAGCTTCCAGTCAGCCAGCTTCCAGTCAGCCAGCTTCCAGTCAGCCAGCTTCCAGTCAGCCAGTTTCCAGTCAGCCAGTTTCCAGTCAGCCAGTTTCCAGTCAGCCAGTTTCCAGTCAGCCAGTTTCCAGTCAGCCAGTTTCCAGTCAGCCAGTTTCCAGTCAGCCAGTTTCCAGTCAGCCAGTTTCCAGTCAGCCAGCTTCAGTTCAGCCAATAAGGCAAATTTTAGTCGCCGAACCAGAATCAGATTCACAATTTTTCATATGCCCTACCGAGCATATAACAGTAGCACCTTATGAGAAGATTTGTTTCCTAGCAAAAGTAGTTAACAGTCAAGGAAAATTATTAGAGTCAGAGCGTACTCTGATTACAGAGAAAAGTAATTTCAAAAGAGATGTTCTTATTGCCCAAGTCCTTAGTCAGAGTCAGAATTCAGCTATCCCTGTTGTTTGTTTAAACAAAGGAGAAAGACCTATAGAATTAACTTCAAATCAGAAAATAGGAACTGTTTCCACAGTAGAAATAGATTCAGATTTCCCCATCAGTACGATAAATCGTGTTTCCAGTTCCTTAGAATTAAAGCCTTCAATATTAAAAGAAGAATATAAGAAATGTCTGAAGCACTCCCTTCAGGAGTCACCAGCTTTACAGGATCCCAAACTAATGGAATCACTTCTCAATTTCCTGATAAGAAATAAAGATGTGATTGCCCTAACCGGAGATCCTCTGGGCCGAACTAATTTGGTCCCTTTTGAAATCAAGTTGGAACCCAATTCCAGACCCATTTTCATTCCTCCCTATCGGGTTCCACATTCTCAGTTAGTCACTATTGAGGAACACATCAAGGACATGTTGGAGCAGGATGTCATTCAGCCTTCAGCTAGTCCCTGGTCCGCTCCTATGATTCTCGTCTCCAAAAAGGACGGAACATCTCGCCCTTGTATAGATTTTAGACGCCTGAATAACATTACCATCCCAGACCGTTTCCCGATTCCAAACATGCAGGAAACAATTCTGAACGTAGGGAAAGCGAACTTTTTTTCATCCCTCGATTTAGCATCAGGTTATTGGCAAATGGAGGTCAGTCCCGAATCTCGGGCAGTGACTGCTTTCTCCACTAACCGAGGCCATTACGAATTCCAGGTTTTACCTTTTGGAGTCCGAAATGGGCCTGCTAATTTCTCTAGGTTGATGAATATAGTCCTTTCCGACCTATTAGGTGTCGAAGCTCTTGTGTATCTTGACGATATTATCGTCTATAGTTCGGACATAAAAACACACTTTCAACGCCTTCATAATGTGCAATCACATTTGAGAAAAGCACACCTTAAACTGAAGCTTGCAAAGTGCAATTTTTTACAAGAATCCCTGGTATACCTAGGATTCCTACTCTCGTCCACAGGAATTAAACCTGATCCAGCCAAACTCGAAGCCCTGGAAAGATACCCTGTACCCAAGACCATCGACGACGCCCGTGCATTTATTGGTTTTGTCGGATTCTATCGGAACTTTATCCCCCAATTTTCGAATATTGCTAAACCCATTACTAATTTGTTCCAGAAAAATTCGAAATTTAACTGGGAATCCGATCACCAACATGCCTTTGAAACTTTAATTAATAAACTAACCTGTCATCCCATTTTACAATATCCTGATTACACAAGACCCTTCATCATAGCCACAGATGCTTCCTCCTATGGACTAGGAGCCGTCCTGTTACAGGACGTAGACGGTGTGGAATTACCCATTGCTTATGCCAGTCAACTTCTCTCTGCACCTCAACGGAATTATTCCACTACGGACCGAGAGGCCCTAGCGGTATATTGGGCTTTGAAAAAATTCCGAAATATCGTCTATGGCTACGATGTAACCATCAAGACTGATCATAAGCCACTCACGTACCTCTTCAAGGACAAGCTACTTGAAGGACGATTGAGTAGATGGGCTCTGTTGATTCAGGATTTTGCAGCGAAAATCGTATACAAACCGGGAAAACTGCAAGTTATTCCAGACGGATTGTCGAGACTCAAGCCCGACGCCTGAGTGAATAAAATAGGACTTCTTCCTGTGTTCGACTACGAGTGTCTGCAATACTCCCAACAACAGGACAAACACACCCAAAACCTTCGGGCGCGCCTGGAACAAAAGGAACCATCGAAGGTAAAAGAACAGTACAACCTCAAAGATGGGCTCGTACATTTCAGGAACGAAGATGGAAATGACCTCGTGGAGATACCAAAGGATCTCGTTGATATAGCCATTGGACTTTGTCACGACTCACCTTTTTATGGACACATGGGGCCGGATCGCACCATCAAAAGTCTTTTGGAGCAATACCATTTTCCCGAGATGAACAGAACAGTACATGAATACATCGCCGAATGTCCATCGTGTTTAAAGCATAAGGGCAACGTACCATCCACCGCTCCAATGCATAAATATCCAGTATGCCAGAGGCCCTGGCAAAGAACTGGAATGGATATACTGGGACCATTTCCCAAAACATCAAAGGGAAATCAGTACATCATTGTGTTTACGGACCACTTCTCGCGTTACAGCGAAGTAGCCGCCATTCCAGATCAGACCTCGGAAACTGTGGCAAGAGCCCTAGTGGAACGCGTCATCCAAAACCATACCACTCCTTCCATCCTAATCTCGGATAACGCCCGTAGTTTCACTTCCAAACTGTTCGAGTCACTTTGTAACATGTGTAGAATTAAAATACACACATTGTGGCATACCACCCGCAGGCAAACGGCTTAGTGGAAAGACACAATCGAAAGATCTTGGAAGCCCTGCGCCACGTTGTCGATGCATCCTCCCGTACATGGGATGATTCCCTTCCCATGGTACAAACAGCCATCAACAATGGCTATAATGTGTCCATCGGGGACACCCCTCATTTCGTTCTATATCACTACGACAAGCGTCTACCTTTTGATTTGCCCGACCAAACCGACCCGGCAGTCCTAACATCTTCCGAAATGGCAGAAGCAAATCAGCAACTAGCTGAACGATCTTTCAAGATTTTTGACATAATCCGCTATGCCCTCGACCAACGAAAACAATCGCTTCCTTCACTCCCTTTCGGACAGATTCACATACCTTGAATCCATGTTAGCTCAATACAAAGAACACAAACGATATCTAGAATTAATAGAAATAATGAACATACAAGTAACCCTAATCGATAAATACTTACAACGAATAACTACGATTCATTCCAAGGTTTTGCGTGCAACCCAGCTAGCCCATGAAAAAATCACTCTTTCCACCCTAATACCATGGGAAATACTCCAGTCCTTGATTCACACTGCCCAGTCACAATTAAAATTATCACCCATATTCCCACTCAACCACACTAATTACCCTCAATTTCTAGAATACACCTGGACTGTACATGGACCACGCCCCTACACATACCTCATAATTATACCATTTTTCGATTTCCTCACTTATGACGTATATAGATTTCACCCTTTCCCAACACCCTACCAAAATAACTCTAATATCTATCGATTGTATTTACCCACCGTACCACCTTACCTTTTCCTCACCAAGATCTATCAGCTTATTCTATGATGTCAGATAGCGACGTCCGGCATTGCCGATTCCCGCAACCAAATAAACAACTCATCTGCCCTCCACTCAAACCAGTTATTCTTCCCACTACTAGGTCTTGCTTTGTCGATTTAATTCGTGACCGGCATGCCCCCGTATGTTCATTTAAAAAATTTCATTCCCCTAAAACCATCCAACTACGAATTGGACCAGACATCTGGGTTTCCTTCGCGAACAGGACTGCCGCTACCCTCGAATGTCCATCAAATTATTCCCTCATTACAATCCCTATGATTATTCGGCTACCAATTGGTTGCTCCTTGCGTTCAAAAGCCCTCCAAATATACAACCCTATAAGGTTACCCTTAATAACTCATACCCATTTCCGTCGCAAATTAAATTTAAACCCGTCATAGAGATCTTAAATCTCTCCATAAAACCTGTAACCATCCTACCCGAACTGCATGCCCCTGAATGGAATGATCAATTGAGCCGGTTTAAAATTTCGGATGATAACCAAAACCTCTTACAAATACTACAACCGGTAACCATTTTCTCAACATCTGCCGTTAGTATCATTATTGTGTGTGCTATTATCCTCGGTGTATTTGTGATGAAAAGATCATTCTGGGAACAAAGAAAACCCAGTGACACGGAACATGAAACTATTTATGCACGACCAAGAGTGCTAACCAGACCACGTGAACTAGACTTAAACCACCCGACTTATGTTGTATATATAAATCTGTATTATAAAACCAATAGTTATCATCTAGTTAGCCTTAGTTAGGATGTTACGTTATTATATTAATATCATTCTAGAGGAAAGAGCCCTGTAAAAATGAACCATAAATAATTCCCATATTCCTATATTATCTTATCCTCCATGTAATTCTTGTATTCATTTATATAGTCTCTGTATCCATTGTAAGAAAAAGTATCCATTTTAAAAATTCATGTGTTATATGGTTCATGTATAATCTTATATATTTAACTTTATATAATGCCTATACTCATATGTATGTACGTGTGTGTATTCATTTTACATAAGGACCAAAATCGCCCAAAGCGAGTTTGGATAAAATATTTGATTCACTTTCTACTTTGCTAAATAATTGGTGACCTGTTGTTTTTTAAAATCTCATAATCATTTTTTAGATTTCGCTTACTAAGGAATCCTGTTAAGCTTTGCAATGTTCACATTTTGTATACACTCTCTTTCGTTATAAACAATGAGATCATGTCTTGCCTAAGCATTAAAATTGTACAACTTAAACCTTAAAATTTCACTCATATGCATATTTTAGTGTAAAGATGCATAGTCCGATTTCCACTTTTAGTTAACTTGGCAGATCATGATAACATCAGATCTGAAAAGTCGCGGGTTAAGATAAAAATATGGTTTCATCTTCAAATATTTTGTTTACTCGTTCAAGCCTTACCACAGCTAAAAATTTTACTTATTTTCAAATATTGTGCAAAAATAATATAGCCTTCTTAGCATTTAATAATAATAATAATGTTAGCAGTTTTTGGGTATATAAACCCATTCAAATTCATCCATTGTCATTCAGAAGCTAATTCAGAGGCTGAGCACTACCTGTATTTTTTAGCAGTAAATTTACAGTGAAGAAACTTTTTATTGTCCCCTTCGAGCCTTGCTCTCTTCAGAAAAACTTAGAAAACTTTCCAGGATACGCTATAAGAAGAATCCGGAACCTTCAGCATTTAGATTGCAAATCTACCAGAGTCCTCCGAGCCACTATAGAAGAACTCGGAGAGTAACATAGAAGAAAAACTACTTCAAGGCACCTATCCGTTGCTTGCCTCCTAAACCAGAACCCCCGTCAATCCGAACCACCCCAGGGCCATAGATGGAGGGGTTAACACATATATATACACGTGTGTGTGTATATATATATATATATATATACACAAACTCAGAATGGTCCCCTGAGAGGTCCCCTGTGTTTAAACATATATATATATATATATATATATATCCCCGCAAGGGGGTTCTAAGCTCGTGCTCTTGAGTGCTCTTTGTGCTCGTTTGTATGTGCTTGTTCCTGGAGGTTTCACGTGCGCCCTCCCAGCCCTAGCACCCAAGGATGATGGGGCTCGACCCTGCAGTCCTTGGTCTTTTTCCACTTCGACTGTCCCCTCCACCCTTTCTTTTTCCTCTGTCTGTCCTCTCACTTTTTCTTTGTTTTTCCGCTGAGATATGCCCTTTAAATAGAGGCGAATCGGTTCTTCCTGAACTAAAATATATATATATATATATATATATATATCTATATATATATATATGTAAAAATGAACAATGAATAATCCATATTCATTTTTACATAAGAAACCAAAATTGCCTAAGCGAGTTTTGGATAAAAATTTTATTTGTAGCTTCCTATTTTTGTTTGTGTCACAACCCTATGATCTACCATTTCTGTGGTTTAGTCGTATCTATTTTCCATTTTCATTGTTATAGAATTTATTATAATTAATTATGATTGTCTTCCATCTCACCCTCGACCCTAGATTATGCATACACATTGCATGTAACAGGATTGGAACCCGCAGTTGTACTTCTTAGTCATTGATACCCACTCTTTGTCTCTAATTCGTTCATGTAAATCTTCCTAATAATGATTTGTACTATACGTACAAATTCAATAACTATGACATCACATTTTCCCATCATTAATTTCCCTTCATTATATCTCTAGTATGCAATGTATGAAAATTCTTTATCATCATAATAAAAACTGTACACTCTATAGAAGTCATTATTTATATGTTATGTAGTATAAATATAACTATTATTCGACCATATCCCCACCCCCATACGTCCATATTTTATCTTGATCATTATCCTATATAAATTTTATTAAATATTCATTTTTACACGTGTCAATCTATGAAATGCAAAACTTCATGCCTTCGTTCGAAAACGCAAAAATACATTCTCGTATTATTTTTTTCATTATTATTTTTTATTATATCACCTCCCGCATTGAACTCTAAAATGCTTAGTAAGTTATCAGATTCCGCTAACTGGCAGAATCGAACGCTTCAAAGATAAAAAAGTCTCCTTTCGCTCGATTCAAATTTATAACTTTATCATGCGTTATGTTATATCATGTGTGTCATGTCTCATGTACTTGTGTTGTACTAATAACCAAATATAATAACTATCTAGTATAACCATCTAGTATAACAATATATATATTTTTTTTTTTTTTTTTTTTTTTTTAGTTCAGGAAGAACCGATTCGCCTCTATTTAAAGGGCATATCTCAGCGGAAAAACAAAGAAAAAGTGAGAGGAAATACAGAGGAAAAAGAAAGGGTGGAGGGGACAGTCGAAGTGGAAAAAGACCAAGGATGACAAGGACTGCAGGGTCGAGCCCCATCATCCTTGGGTGCTAGGGCCGGGAGGGCGCACGTGAAACCTCCAGGAACAAGCATGTACAAACGAGCACAAAGAGCACTCAAGAGCACGAGCTTAGAACCCCCTTGCGGGGGTATAACCATATATAAATATATAAAAACACTAAGAATGGTAAATGACGTAATGTACTTTAATGAAACTGTAATTAATAATAACTTGTAATGTACTTCAATGAAACTGTAATTGAATGTAATGAATTAATATATAATGTAAGAATGCACTTTAATAGAACTGTAATGGACAATCATAAGCGAATGTGAAGTAATCCATAATTGTAATGAACCAAAATTAATACGTACTCAGTCATGTACTTAATTTGTACTTAGTACTATTACGAAATGATATCGCCTTCAGAAATGAAGATTCGGCAAAATATACGATTAGTTTTTTATTTTTATTTTTTAAATTTTTATTTGGAATCTTTCAAACATCTGATCATGTGTTTAAAAGGGGGAAACTTAACCTTCAACTGTCTTCCCCCAAACATTTAGGTTTATATTATACATGTATTTGTAAAATTGGAGCACTTCATTACGAGCCTCCCTTATTAGCAGCCTCGCTGTGAGGGGGCAGAGGCCCCTTGCCTCCTTAACTTTTTAGATTCCGGCCTGAGCCATGGTCGAAAGAGGTCGAACCTCTACCCCTGTAAATTCAGAGCACTAACTGTAAATTTTTAAGAAGTAAATTAGAGTAAGAGAAACTTTTTATTTTTCCCCTCGAGTAGGGCTATCTTCAGAAGAACTTAGTCAATTAAGTCGATAAGTTATAAAATAAAAATCGATAAGTTTAGTACCAAGAGAAAGTATCAGAGTATTATAGCAAGAGAAGAATTAATAATCGTCGACCCATAAAGCGAGAGAAAGAGACAACCCAAGCACCATAGAAGATATTGGCATAACAGTCTGGCGAGTCTGTAGCCAAGAGTTTAACAAGAGGCGACCGAAAAGAATTAGAATGTTATAGAAGAAATATCTGTTGCTGCCTCCTAACTAGAACCCCCGTCGATCCGAACCACCCAAGGGCCATAGACAGAGAGGTTAACAACTGGTGACCCTGCCCCAGGATAAAAAGAATATTTTAAGAAGAATATTTTAAGAAGAGGCCACTCTTTGGCCAGAATAGAAATTACCCTGCATCAGGATAAAACCATTTGACCGGCGTGTCACGACTTCTAGTTCGTAACAAACACTCTTGAACCAGTGTGTCACGACTCCAAGTTCTCCATGCCTAGTTTTCATCCAAAAAGAAGTAGCCAGCAAGACACGTCTTCAGGACACGTCTCTAAGGATTTTGCCGTAGGAATCTTGTTAAGTACAGAGTTGGTTTTTTTTAAGAAATTTGTAAACATTTGAAAAGTCAGCATTATTAACAGTTAATATTTAGTATGGAGCCAGAATTAACACAAAACACAGTGAACACTTCAGACACCAGTGATACATTTTTTTTTAGTGAAACAGTAATTTTCACAGAAGTTAAAAGTCACAGAAGTTAAAAGTCACAGAAGTTAAAAGTCACAGAAGTTAAAAGTCACAGAAGTTAAAAGTCACAGAAGTTAAAAGTCACAGAAGTTAAAAGTCACAGAAGTTAAAAGTCACAGAAGTTAAAAGTCACAGAAGTTAAAAGTCACAGAAGTTAAAAGTCACAGAAGTTAATTTCAGAGTTAATTTCAGAGAGTTAATTTCAGTTATTTTCACTATTATATTCAGTATAGAATAATTTTATTTTATGTATCAAACATAATAGTATTGTACCTTCGTGTACATTCGAGTGAAATGTTGTTTACATTTTATATTTTTGTTTGCAAATTTTTTCAAATTATTGAATTGAATTGACTTGCAAATTAAGAAAGTGTTTACAGAGAGTTCAGAGAGTTTATAGAGTTATAGAGATACTTGAAAACAGTTTAAAGTTAGTTTCAAGAATACTTGATAGAGTTCAAGTTAGTTTCAAGAATACTTGATAGAGTTCAAGTTAGTTTCAAGAATACTTGATAGAGTTCAAGTTAGTTTCAAGAATACTTGATAGAGTTCAAGTTAGTTTCAGAATACTTGATAGAGTTCAAGTTAGTTTCAAGAATACTTGATAGAGTTCAAGTTAGTTTCAAGAATACTTGATAGAGTTCAAGTTAGTTTCAAGAATACTTGATAGAGTTCAAGTTAGTTTCAAGAATACTTGATAGAGTTCAAGTTAGTTTCAAGAATACTTGATAGAGTTCAAGTTAGTTTCAAGAATACTTGATAGAGTTCAAGTAGTTTCAAGAATACTTGATAGAGTTCAAGTTAGTTTCAAGAATACTTGATAGAGTTCAAGTTAGTTTCAAGAATACTTGATAGAGTTCAAGTTAGTTTCAAGATACTTGATAGAGTTCAAGTTAGTTTCAAGAATACTTGATAGAGTTCAAGTTAGTTTCAAGAATACTTGATAGAGTTCAAGTTAGTTTCAAGAATACTTGATAGAGTTCAAGTTAGTTTCAAGAATACTTGATAGAGTTCAAGTTAGTTTCAAGAATACTTGATAGAGTTTCAAGTTAGTTTCAAGAATACTTGATAGAGTTCAAGTTAGTTTCAAGAATACTTGATAGAGTTCAAGTTAGTTTCAAGAATACTTGATAGAGTTCAAGTTAGTTTCAAGAATACTTGATAGAGTTCAAGTTAGTTTCAAGAATACTTGATAGAGTTCAAGTTAGTTTCAAGAATACTTGATAGAGTTCAAGTTAGTTTCAAGAATACTTGATAGAGTTCAAGTTAGTTTCAAGAATACTTGATAGAGTTCAAGTTAGTTTCAAGAATACTTGATAGAGTTCAAGTTAGTTTCAAGAATACTTGATAGAGTTCAAGTTAGTTTCAAGAATACTTGATAGAGTTCAAGTTAGTTTCAAGAATAC
This sequence comes from Bathynomus jamesi, assembly GCA_023014485.1. Lineage (NCBI taxonomy): Eukaryota > Metazoa > Arthropoda > Malacostraca > Isopoda > Cirolanidae > Bathynomus > Bathynomus jamesi. The sequence continues at coordinate 588,790 of JAJOZX010002020.1, read as the reverse complement.
TTGATAGAGTTCAAGTTAGTTTCAAGAATACTTGATAGAGTTCAAGTTAGTTTCAAGAATACTTGATAGAGTTCAAGTTAGTTTCAAGAATACTTGATAGAGTTCAAGTTAGTTTCAAGAATACTTGATAGAGTTCAAGTTAGTTTCAAGAATACTTGATAGAGTTCAAGTTAGTTTCAAGAATACTTGATAGAGTTCAAGTTAGTTTCAAGAATACTTGATAGAGTTCAAGTTAGTTTCAAGAATACTTGATAGAGTTCAAGTTAGTTTCAAGAATACTTGATAGAGTTCAAGTTAGTTTCAAGAATACTTGATAGAGTTCAAGTTAGTTTCAAGAATACTTGATAGAGTTCAAGTTAGTTTCAAGAATACTTGATAGAGTTCAAGTTAGTTTCAAGAATACTTGATAGAGTTCAAGTTAGTTTCAAGAATACTTGATAGAGTTCAAGTTAGTTTCAAGAATACTTGATAGAGTTCAAGTTAGTTTCAAGAATACTTGATAGAGTTCAAGTTAGTTTCAAGAATACTTGATAGAGTTCAAGTTAGTTTCAAGAATACTTGATAGAGTTCAAGTTAGTTTCAAGAATACTTGATAGAGTTCAAGTTAGTTTCAAGAATACTTGATAGAGTTCAAGTTAGTTTCAAGAATACTTGATAGAGTTCAAGTTAGTTTCAAGAATACTTGATAGAGTTCAAGTTAGTTTCAAGAATACTTGATAGAGTTCAAGTTAGTTTCAAGAATACTTGATAGAGTTCAAGTTAGTTTCAAGAATACTTGATAGAGTTCAAGTTAGTTTCAAGAATACTTGATAGAGTTCAAGTTAGTTTCAAGAATACTTGATAGAGTTCAAGTTAGTTTCAAGAATACTTGATAGAGTTCAAGTTAGTTTCAAGAATACTTGATAGAGTTCAAGTTAGTTTCAAGAATACTTGATAGAGTTCAAGTTAGTTTCAAGAATACTTGATAGAGTTCAAGTTAGTTTCAAGAATACTTGATAGAGTTCAAGTTAGTTTCAAGAATACTTGATAGAGTTCAAGTTAGTTTCAAGAATACTTGATAGAGTTCAAGTTAGTTTCAAGAATACTTGATAGAGTTCAAGTTAGTTTCAAGAATACTTGATAGAGTTCAAGTTAGTTTCAAGAATACTTGATAGAGTTCAAGTTAGTTTCAAGAATACTTGATAGAGTTCAAGTTAGTTTCAAGAATACTTGATAGAGTTCAAGTTAGTTTCAAGAATACTTGATAGAGTTCAAGTTAGTTTCAAGAATACTTGATAGAGTTCAAGTTAGTTTCAAGAATACTTGATAGAGTTCAAGTTAGTTTCAAGAATACTTGATAGAGTTCAAGTTAGTTTCAAGAATACTTGATAGAGTTCAAGTTAGTTTCAAGAATACTTGATAGAGTTCAAGTAGTTTCAAGAATACTTGATAGAGTTCAAGTTAGTTTCAAGAATACTTGATAGAGTTCAAGTTAGTTTCAAGAATACTTGATAGAGTTCAAGTTAGTTTCAAGAATACTTGAGAGAGTTCAAGTTAGTTTCAGAATACTTGATAGAGTTCAAGTCAGACAGTTTTATTCCAAGTCATTTTTATTTCGAGTCCCAAGTCAGTTTTCAATTGAATTCAACTTTTTCTTTGTAAGTTAAGAGAATTTAATTTAAGGAAACGTAATCTAAGAATTTAATTCAACCTTTTTTTTGTGTTGTAAAAGAGAATTTAATTCAACCTGAATTGACCAGGTCGCGTCTTTAGTTAACCTTTCTTTGTTTTGTTGTAAGAAGGAAATGGACCGATTTGTCTTTTCTTTTTCATGCCATTGTTGCGTATATAAATATATAGGTAAAATGACATTTTATTGTTTGTAACCAAAACAGTTTTTACAATTGTTTGTAATGACTTTGATAATCATTGTAATGTATACGTGATAATAATAGTTGTGTAATAATTAATTAATCGATCTTGTCCCAATGACTCCTTTTAAATTACTATGCTGAGGAACATGCCATCCCTCCATTTTGTTTCAACTCTTTTAATTTTTAAGTAGTGTGACAAGCAATCTTTTTTTAAAAGAGCAAAGTGCTCACGAAAAGATGTAATTGTCAATTTCAGACTTATACCCCCTGCTTAGTCACTCAATTCCCCCAAATGTCGTACTCCAAACTTTGTCTTTTTATTTTATTTTAACACCCCCAACCCCAGTTGAACCGTGTCAACCAGAGAAATGGTTCAACCATGGTTAATTCCTCTTTGGTACAATGGAACATAACCTCAATTTAGGTTAAGTGTTTTTTTATATTACAGTATATGTTTAGTTCATTATAGTTTATAATTGATTTCTATTTTCAATTTTTATATTTTTTATATTTTTTTTTATTCGATGAATACTGAGTAATTGTGTTGGTTGAATTTAATTAATTGTGTGTCAAAATATCAAATAATTCAAATTCTATCAACATTCAACGAAAGAGTATGATTTTTCTACTTAACATGCAAAAATTATTAAACCTTTTTAATATTTTTTTTATTATATAAAAATAATTTTTAATGTAAAATTTACCTGAATTATTAAAAGAAAAGATTGTTCGAAATGCCGTCCTTCCATTTCAATAACTTTTTTTATTCTTGGCCGAAACTCATCTAAGGTTCGATTTACTTTTATTTTTAAGAATATTATAAAATTATGTTTAGCTCATTAAAATGCATAATTGATTTATATTTTTAATTTGTATTCTTAATTTTTTTTAAATTCAATTATCGTACCGATACTTCTGGTCAATGTTAATGGTTATATAGTTCATATATAGCTAGGAATGTTACTAGTCAAATTTAATTCCATCTTCAAAATTTAATTTTTAAAACCGCTAGATTTACTTTCATTAATTGTAAGGTCCTCTAAGTTCGTTTTTTTTAATTACCTTATACGTGTAACTGATTAATTATGTAAAATCTATAATCCTAATTGAATTTTATTACTTTTGACACATATTCGAATTCATTTACGTTCCTTCCCTCCAGTCACTTTTGCATTAAAACTCGTATGCAAACATCATCATTATAATACATCATAATTATTGCTTACTATATATAAATTCTCGCTCATGCATTTATTCAGTTAATTTAACAATCCTCTCAGCTAATCTCTCTCTCGAAATTATAAGACACACACTTTGTACCTAATACACACAAATATACATTTGACCACAGGTCTATACATCATCCACTACGTAATTCGATTTGTACCTACAACAGTCAATAAAAATGCATGTATGCACACTATATATACTATATATACAAACCTTATGCTAAAATCATTGGATATCACAATAAAACTATTTCATTACGTGTAAGTGCAAACTATGCTATTTAGTCTTAATCATTTTTGCTTTCTAATATATCTTGCTCATGCATTTATTCAGTTAATTGAACAATCCTCTCAGCTAATCTGTCCCTCGAAATTGTAAGATACACACTTTGTACCTAGTACACATAAATACACACTTCACCATAGTTCTATACATCATCCATTACATAATTCTATTTTTACCAACGCTAGTCAATAAAAATTAGTTTATAGATTGTACGATTTATGTTTTTCCCTTTTATCTACTCTATTCATTATGTATGTAATTTTTCCCACAGAAAAATTAAAAATTTTAACCATATCATTGTTTGTCTAACTTAATTGTTTGTCTAAAATTAAAGTTTTAATCTTTGAATTTTTTTTATATTTTGTAAACAAGTGTCATTTTAAAGATTTGATACTCTGCATTGTACTCAACTACCCGAACTCATTCTGTATAAAACTTGTATTGTAAAAAAGAATGTCATCATCTAATATGAATTTGTTGGATGTTATTTTCTCAATTCTATTATATTGTATTAATTGTATTATATTATTGTATTAATACCATTTTAGAGGGGGAAACACTGGAAAAATGAACAATGAATAATCCATATTCATTTTTACATAAGAAACCAAAATTGCCTAAGCGAGTTTTGGATAAAAATTTTATTTGTAGCTTCCTATTTTTGTTTGTGTCACAACCCTATGATCTACCATTTCTGTGGTTTAGTCGTATCTATTTTCCATTTTTCATTGTTATAGAATTTATTATAATTAATTATGATTGTCTTCCATCTCACCCTCGACCCTAGATTATGCATACACATTGCATGTAACAGGATTGGAACCCACAGTTGTACTTCTTAGTCATTGATACCCACTCTTTGTCTCTAATTCGTTCATGTAAATCTTCCTAATAATGATTTGTACTATACGTACAAATTCAATAACTATGATGTCACATTTTCCCCGTCATTAATTTCCCTTCATTATATCTCTAGTATGCAATGTATGAAAATTCTTTATCATCATAATAAAAACTGTACACTCTATAGAAGTCATTATTTATATTTTATGTAGTATAAATATAACTATTATTCGACCATATCCCTGCCCCCATACGTCCATATTTTATCTTGATCATTATCCTATATAAATTTCATTAAATATTCATTTTTACTCGTGTCAATCTATGAAATGCAAAACTTCATGCCTTCGTTCGAAAATGCAAAAATACATTCTCATATTATTTTTTCATTATTATTTTTTATTATATCACCTCCCGCATTGAACTCTAAAATGCTTAGTAAGTTATCAGATTCCGCTAACTGGCAGAATCGAACGCTTCAAAGATAAAAAAAGTCTCCTTTCGCTCGATTCGAATTTATAACTTTATCATGCGTTATGTTATATCATGTGTGTCATGTCTCATGTACTTGTGTTGTACTAATTAACCAAATATAATAACCATATAGTAGTGATGTAGCGGATGTCATTTTTTTCACATCCGCGGATGCGGATGAGGATGTTTGATTTCAACATCCGCGGATGCGGATGTGGATGTCTACATTTTCGTTATTTTTTAGGATATATTCCAGATTTGTTGTGTTTAACGTATATAATAAGTTATTATATAGAGAGAGCTGTAGCTATAATGTAGTATAATTGATTAATTGTACAATAATTGCTGTACTTTTCTCTGAACATATAAAATAATATCAAGCATCTAACTAATATAGAAATCAATTAGTGAATTCGTCTGCAAATAAATTCATTATATTTTGTTGAGTTTCAGCCACAATTAGAAACCATAATTGTGTTACCAGGATGCGGGACGTGAACCCAACTCAAATGTACCCCACTGACCTCTTTCCCCAACCTCCACCCTTATAGAAAGAGATCTTTAATTAGCTTGATAACTATTTATATTAAGTTTAAAGTTTTATTAGGCATATTTATAAATGAGTAATTAAAATAAAGTAAACTAAGATGTTCATCGTTTAATGTTCAAACTTAATTATAGGAAGGTTATGCTTAAGGAACATTAACTTTTCTGCCTTTTCTGCTGCCAGTCTGTTTCTCTTTTCATCATATATTAATCCAGCACTGCTAAATAATCTCTCGCTTGGTACGTTTGTTGGAGGACAGGCTAAATGTTTCCTTGCAAGTTTACTCAAGTATGGATAGATATTCTGCGTATTTTTCCACCAACTAATAGGATTGTCACATGCAGCCAGGCGTTTTTCTTGGTGATAGCTCTCGATCATTTTTACTACATCTTTTGACATCGCGTAGGTCTCGTCATTGCTGCTTGACTCAAGAAACTGAGAGAGAGATTCTGTGATAGATTTGCTTGTTGAAGGTGTTGGTTCTGTCACTGAAACTTTTATTCTTTTGGTGGGTGGCGAAGCGACAGATTCAAGAGATTGAAGCTCTTCAACTGCTTTGCCAAGTGATGATTTAACTCGTTCTAATGTACTAGGTGAAAATAATTTAGCTTTGTAACGTGGATCTAAGTAGGTTGCAAGAGAGTAACTTCATACAAGAACAGCCTCTCGTCTTGTTGCTTGCATCACTTTTGCGCACAATGAACTAGTTCTATTAATATAGTAGAATTTGATAATTTCCGCTTATTAATGACATTTTATCTCAATGGTCCACATCCGCACGACATCCGCAGTCCAAAGTGCGGATGCGGATGCAAGAAAATGTGCGGATGTTCCGCGGATGCGGATGTGACCTACATCACTACCATATAGTATAACCATCTAGTATAACCATCTAGTATAACCATCTAGTATAACCATATAGTATAACCATATAGTATAACCATATAGTATAACCATATATAATATATATAAAAACACTAAGAATGGTAAATGACGTAATGTACTTTAATGAAACTGTAATTAATAATAACTTGTAATGTACTTCAATGAAACTGTAATTGAATGTAATGAATTAATATATAATGTAAGAATGTACTTTAATAGAACTGTAATGGACAATCATAAGCGAATGTGAAGTAATCCATAATTGTAATCGTAATTGTAATGAACCAAAATTAATACGTACTCAGTCATGTACTTAATTTGTACTTATGTACTATTACGAAATGATATCGCCTTCAGAAATGAAGATTCGGCAAAAATATACGATTAGTTTTTGTTTTTATTTGGAATCTTTCAAACATCTGATCATGTGTTTAAAAGGGGGAAACTTAACCTTCAACTGTCTTCCCCCAAACATTTAGGTTTATATTATACATGTATTTGTAAAATTGGAGCACTTCATTCTGTCACTTCATTAGAGCACTTCATTACGGCACTTCATTACGAGCCTCCCTTATTAGCAGCCTCGCTGCGAGGAGGGGGCAGAGGCCCCTTGCCTCCTTAACTTTTTAGATTCCGGCCTGAGCCATGGTCGAAAGAGGTCGAACCTCTACCCCTGTAAATTCAGAGCACTAACTGTAAATTTTTAAGAAGTAAATTAGAGTAAGAGAAACTTTATTTTTCCCCTCGAGTTGGGCTATCTTCAGAAGAACTTAGTTAAGTCGATAAGTTATAAAAGAAAAATCGATAAGTTTAGTACCAAGAGAAAGTATCAGAGTATTATAGCAAGAGAAGAATTAATAATCGTCGACCCATAAAGCGAGAGAAAGAGACAACCCAAGCACCATAGAAGATATTGGCATAACAGTCTGGCGAGTCTGTAGCCAAGAGTTTAACAAGAGGCAACCAAAAAGAATTAGAATGTTATAGAAGAAATATCCGTTGCTGCCTCCTAACTAGAACCCCCGTCGATCCGAACCACCCAAGGGCCATAGACGGAGGGGTTAACATATATATATATATACCTTACCTTATGAACCTTATGTTGTTTCGTGTGTTGGTCTCTCTTCACACAGAGGTCAAGCTGGTGGCCCCGCCTCTAGGTCTGGCCTGGTGGAGGAGCGAGTTACTTTCTTGCGCTCTCCACCGTACATAGCCAGGCACGCCCGGCTCATCTGGTACTGTCCTGAGCCAGGCATCCAGTCTTTTCTTGAAGACTTCAACTTTGACCCCCGTTACGTTTCTGAGGTCCTTAGGAAGCTGGTTGAAAAGTCTTGGCCCCCTGACAACCAAGCTATTTTCCTTCAGGGTTGAGGAGGTCCCTTGTCGTGCTTTAATTTGGGAACACTACACATTCTGCCTTTCCTATTTTCCAGTGTTGTTTGAATGGTAATTGGGTTTAGTTTTAGGTTTGGTACCAGTTTTTCGATCATTTTCCATATGTAGATTATGATGTACCTCTCTCTTCTTCTTTCCAGTGAGTACAGATTTAGTTTACGTAGTCTTTCCCAGTAGTTGAGTTCTTTGCAGCCATCAATCTTGGCTGTGAAATGCCTTTGCGTTTCTTCTAGTTTTTTATTTTTTCTTCCTTTTTATATGGGGACGTCAAAACTGAGCAGTATTCAAGTTTTGGTATAATCAGTGTTTTTAGCAGGGGAATCATTACTGTCCTGTCCCTTCTCTTGAACGTTCTTAGAACCTGTCCGGCGACTCTTTTTGCTTTATTTATCGCTATCTGATTTTGTGTTTCGAATTTCGCATCATCTGTCATTATTATCCCGAGATCAATCGCTTTCATGCTTCTCTGAATTTCCTGTCTATCTGGAGCATAATATGCAGTCTGTTTAAGTTCTTCTTTTCTACCATATCTCAAGAGCTGAAATTTCTCGGCGTTGAATGACATGTTGTTGTCTTCTGACCATTTGTATATTTTGTTCGTGTCCCTCTGCAAGGCCTCCACGTCATGTACATCGCTGATTTTTCTGCTGATCTTTGTATCGTCTGCAAAGGATGTTACTATACTATTGCTGTTTACTCCGCTGTCTATGTCTGTTAGCATGATAATGAACAGGAGTGGGGCCAGTACTGTCCCTTGTGGTACTGAGCTGCGTACTTCCGATTCTGATGATGATATACCTTGAATTTTGACGACCTGCAGACGATCACTAAGGAAGTTGTAGATCCATTTTCCCACTTTGCCTGTTATTCCCATGTCTTTAATTTTATGTCTATTATACCATGGTCACATTTATCGAAAGCTTTAGCAAAATCTGTGTATATAACATCGTAGTTGTCATTGCCTTCCAATGCATCTAGGATATTGTTGTAGTGCTCTATTAGTTGTGATAGGCATGATCTACCTGATCGGAATCCATGCTGATTTTCGTTGAATCTTTCCCGTGTCTCCAGGAAATCATAAATTTTCTCTCTAACTATTCTTTCAAATACTTTGGTGAGGTGGGACGTCAATGACACTGGTCTATAGTTCTTTGCTTGAGATCTGTCCCCTCCTTTATATATAGGGACAATGTTTGCTCTTTTCAAGATGCTCGGTATTTCCCCAGTGTCTAGGGATCTTCTCCATATCCAGTATAAAGGTGTAGCTATTTCATTTTTACAGTTTTTAATCAATAATGCGTTCCAATTGTCCGGACCTGCAGCTGAATGTAGTTTCATTTGTTCTATAGCTCTCGCTCGCTACATCTTCTGGTGTAAACTCAAAGTCTGTTATATACTCTCCTTGCAATTCCTCTTCAAAGAATGCATTTATGTCAGGAATCGCTTTGTCACTTTTTGGGGTACTGAAAACTGATTCATATTGAGCTCTCAATGTATCAGATATTTCTTTTGGATCGTCGGTTAGTTCATTATTTCCCGTCCTTAAGGGCCCAATAGCAGCGTGCGTTTTTGTTTTCCTTTTTGCATAGCTATAGAAGTATTTTGGATTTTCCTTTATTGCTTCTACCGCCTTTTCATCTTCCCTCTCTGTATGGTCCTTAATCAGGGCTTTTTATTTCCCTATCGATACCCTCCAGTTTTTCTTTTATTATTTTCCTGCCATTATCTCCGCAGTTTCCTAACTTCGCCTCCACTCTCTTTCTTTTGCGGAATAGTCTTCTCTTTTGCCTTTCTAGCCAGCTCCTCTTTCCTTTTGGCTGTGATTTTGGAGCATATTTTTCTAAAATTCTCAGCGTTTTTTCCTCCAAAGTTGTTAGCATTTCTTCCGTTGTTTTATTCTCGAAAATTGTTCTCCATTCTATTTGGGCCATGTTCGATCTGATTGCTTCCCAATTTATAGTCTTCGAGTTTAAGTTAAAGGCCCCGAATTTACTTCTTTCCACAATATGTGTATTGTCTTCTAATGCTGCCATCATATTTGTTGATATCTCGATTAAGTTGTGGTCTGAGATAATGGTTGGGGTTATTTTTATATCAGCAATCAAGTTCGTGTTATTCGTGAATACCAGATCCAGGCAGTTATTTTTTCTGGTATTTTCTGTTATCTCCTGTGTCAGCATAAACTCGTTTGTGAGAGCCATCAACATTTTTGCTTGTTCCTGATCTTCTTTTGTGCCCCCCTTGTCCTGGTGAATATATATATTCCTATTCACCTTTTTGTATTTTATAAATGGGAAGTTAAAGTCTCTGCAGATCATTATATTGGGGGATGGAGGGTTTATGGCCTTTATTAGCTTTCTAATGTCATCAATGGCCTCTGAGAATTTTTCGGTTGGGGTGCTTGGAGGTCTATAGATGACTATTACTATCAAGTTCAGTTTTTCTATTTTCACTGCTAGGAGTTCCACATAGCTGTTTGATTTACTTATTATCGTCTCTGTCATATGACCTTCCTGTACATATATAGCACAGCCACCTTTCCGTCTCGTCGTTCTATCCACTCTTAGTAAGTTGAAGCCCTCTATATTTATCTCTTTCTTATCAATACAATGTTCGCAGTTTTCACAATTTCCTTGGCAATCTTTAAGATGAGTTTCTGTGAGGCATGCGATGTCCGCCCTTGTTTCGTCCATAAATCCTTTCAGGTACGAAACCTTATTGAGTGATTGGTTTGGTCTTATTCCTTGAATATTAGCCAGGACAATTTTTATGTTCTCTGTTTTTTGTTGCCCCTTGTGCACTTCAAGTTCGTTTTCCTTCGATATCGCTTGATTTGTTGCTCTATGATCCTCCGAAAGAGATCCGTTTCCTCCTACTTGTATTGGTAGCTTCTTGCCTGGTAGCGATTTGGCTTGGGGGTTTCCAGCTGTGTCAACTGCATGTGGATGACATTTAGCATTCGTAAGGTGTCTGAGATATTGAAAAAATTTTCTTGTTCGCTTATTGTGTTCCTATTGTTGTTCCTATTGTTATTTTTATTCCTATTGTCATTTAAACTTTTTCCTTTGTTCGTTGAGTCCGTCGGGAGATGTTGATAGTAGCATTTATTCCCGAATTTGCAGGTTCCGTATTTTGCGTAAGTTCTGCAAATGTCCGGGTTGTAGAATTTACATCTGTCTCCAAATTTACAACGACCATTATTATAGAAGAAATTGCATATTGGGGGATGTTCATATATACATTGTCCTCTTTTAAATCTGCAATTTTCTTTTATATAATACCTGCATATAATTCCTTCCCCATATTTACTCTTGGCTTTTGTTTTTTGCTCCTTATTGGGGGACAGTTTTACTTCGTTTACTTGACTGCCCTCTTGTCTTGTGCTATTTGTGCTAGTTGTGTTTGTGTCCTTCGTTGCCCTTATGCTGTGTGTTGTCTTTACACTCTTTGTCGCCTGTGTGTTTTCAGCCTCATTTTGTGACGGTATTTGAATTCTTTCTATTTCGCCTTTCTCCATTTCTTCCATTTTCCACTGTTCTTTGTTTCCACTTTCCTCTTTCATTCTTTTCTTGTAGTCTCTTTCTGCTTTAAATACCGTAAAAGAGTTTAATTCGGTCAAGCAGTTCTCGCAGAAAATTTTTATTCCATTAAACCGCTTTGCATTCGTTATAAGGGAGATTTTTTCATCTCCCCATTCTAGGCATTTAAAATCAAAAAGTAGCTGACAAAAATCGCACCTGATCGCCTCTGTCTCAGCTGTTGCAGTTGTACAAATTCCACAGAGTTGCATGTATGCATTAATTTCCATGTTGGTGAAGTGACTCAAAAAAGGGGGTATTATGGGAGGTATTGGGTGGGGGATGACTCAAGCTGTGTGAGGGAAAGAATTTTCCGTTACTCTAGGGTAGGGGATGTGGCACGCTGTATACTTCTCACTGATTGGTCCTCTCGACCGTGGCTGCGGGGAATAATGGGGGGATATTTGCGGGCACTTCAAAAAACAAAACTTTCCTCACAAAGAGACTCGGAAAAATAACAAAAACAAATGCTGTATATATTAATTCACTTTTTTGGTATACGCCGTGATTTTTACTTTTTTAAAAAGAAATACCGCTATGCACTATCAATTAACTCAATATATAAATATATATATAATATATATATATATAATATATATATGATGAATAAAACCACGAAGGGAAAAGAAACACAAAGGGGTGCTCAAGCGCTTTCGTCTAATGACATCCTCAGGAACACTGGAGTGAAAGGACAGATCAAGGCAATATATAGGTTACAAAAATAAACATAGATACATACATACATACATACATATTCGAAAATTATTTCACAAAAGTAACACACGAAAAATATTTATGATGAATAAATCCTCAGTGTTCCTGAGGATGTCATTAGACGAAAGCACTTGAGCACCATTTTGTGTTTCCTTTCCTTCGTGGTTTTATTCATCACATATTCATATATATATATATATATATATATATATATATATATATATATATATATACATATATATATATATATATATATATATATCCCGCAAGGGGGTTCTAAGCTCGTGCTCTTGAGTGCTCTTTGTGCTCGTTTGTACGTGCTTGTTCCTGGAGGTTTCACGTGCGCCCTCCCGGCCCTAGCACCCAAGGATGATGGGGCTCGACCCTGCAGTCCTTGTCATCCTTGGTCTTTTTCCACTTCGACTGTCCCCTCCACCCTTTCTTTTTCCTCTGTCTTTCCTCTCCCTTTTTCTTTGTTTTTCCGCTGAGATATGCCCTTTTAAATAGAGGCGAATCGGTTCTTCCTGAACTTAAAAAAAATATATATATATATATATATATATATATATACACATATACATATATATATATATATATATATATATATACATATTATATATATATATATATATATATATATATATATATATATACCCCCGCAAGGGGGTTCTAAGCTCGTGCTCTTGAGTGCTCTTTGTGCTCGTTTGTACGTGCTTGTTCTTGGAGGTTTCACGTGCGCCCTCCCGGCCCTAGCACCCAAGGATGATGGGGCTCGACCCTGCAGTCCTTGTCATCCTTGGTCTTTTTCCACTTCAACTGTCCCCTCCACCCTTTCTTTTTCCTGTCTTTCCTCTCACTTTTTCTTTGTTTTTCCGCCGAGATATGCCCTTTTAAATAGAGGCGAATCGGTTCTTCCCGAACATAAAAAAAAAAAAAAAAAAAAAAAAAAAAAAATATATATATATATATACATATATAATAGTAAGCATAGAAAAAATTGTGGGAGGAGCAAACACATTTGTATGGGAAATTGACACTTTTAGCACTTCGGCCGACATTCAATATAAATTCAAATGGCTTGTTTATGAAACAGGTCACAAAAGAATAAAGAAATAAAAATAAATATAAATATAATTGGGGAAAAAAAAAAAAAAATTAATTACTAAATAGTGCCTTAGTGATCTATATGTCACAGCCTAAATAACCATAAAGAAATAAACCAACAAATAAAAAACCACAAATATATATATATATATATAGTAAGTAAAGAAAAATTGTGGGAGCAAACACATTTGTATGGGAAAATGACACTTTTAGCACTTTGGCCGACCTTCAATATAAATTCAAATGGCTTGTTTATGGTACAGGTCAAAAAAAAAAAAAAAATTACAAAATAATGCCTTAGTGATATATATGTCACAGCCTAAATAACCATAAAGAAATAAACCAACAGATAAAAAACCAAAAATTGTAAGTGGAGTCTACAAATTCAAGCTCAAAAGGGAAGTTTACAATCAATTTAATAGATGATGCCAAATTGATATATATGTCACAAAGAAATAAAGAAATAAACAAAACAAAAAAAAAAATAAAAAAATAATAAAAAATAAAAAATAATAATAATAAATTGAAAAATAAATTTTAAGAGAGGCACACCAATTTATAAGGGATGATGTCATCAAATCATTCAATAGTGGCTTGAAACGCATTCTCAAAGATCATAAGGACTTAATTCCCCTTTTTTTGTCCACTTCACCTGCTCTGCCTTACCTTTATGGTCTTATTAAAACCCACAAACCGGGTAACCCTATGCGCCCTATTATTAGCTCGGTGGGCACTATTACCTATAAACTCTCCAAATGGCTTGTTAATGTTTTGTCCCCCATTCTTGGAACTGTCTCTGATTCACACGTAAAAAATTCCATGGATCTCACTGAAAAATTGAATAATGTTCGCATTAATACCAACGATAGATTGATCAGTTTC
>JAJOZX010002020.1:402500-570000 GCA_023014485.1 Bathynomus jamesi | reverse complement strand
ACACACTCGTGTGTGTGTGTGTGTATATATATATATATATATATATATATATATATATATATATATATATATATATATGGTGACTCCAGCTCTTCAAGACTACTCAGGCTCTTTTTAAATTTTCAAGTCTAAATATGAGCCGACACTTAAATGCATGACAATAACTTAAGATTACACCGGTCTGCATGAAAATCAATTTCTTTATTTTGAGTTGTGATTCTGAAGCAGTTCGCTGCGCTGAATTCAAAAATGCTACCAGTTTTTTTCTATCACCCACAGTTTTAAAGTTATTAGTAAAACAATTTTGGGGCATTTTGTAATTTTTTACCTTTTTTATCTTTAATTAATTTCATTTTTTCATATTTTTCAGATAGATAATTCTAACATTACGTCTTTAAAATTTTAATAATGGCTTCTGGACCCATAGTCCAGACATATTTTGCTATATTTGTGGTTGGTATGTTGTTGTAAAACAAAGGACAAATGTAACGACCTTCATTAAAGAGCTTATCATGCTTATTTTGGAATTAAATTAGGAGATCAAGACAAAAGTTGGGCTCCACACAAGGTTTGTCTTACATGTGTTGCGGCACTAAGGAATTGGAGCAAAGGTAAAAAGAAAAGTTTGCCATTTGGAATCCCTATGGTATGGTGCGAGCCTAGAAACCATACCGACGACTGCTACCTCTGTTCTTGCAATGTTAAAGGTTATAATGCAAAGAATAAAGAGAGCCTTCAATACCCAAGTCTTCCATTTGCAATAAGGCTGGTACCCCATGGTCCAGAAGTTCCTATTCCCCGCCCACCCAAGAGTCTGGATCAATACAATTCAGATTCTGATTCAGCTCCAAATCCAGACAATGATGATGTTTATGAACAGCCAACAGCTGACCGAGATCCTAAACCATTAACCCAAGCTGAACTAAATGATTTAGTCAGGGATTTGAATCTGCCTAAGGACTCTGCAGAACTTTTGGGGTCTAGATCGCAGGAGAACAATTTATTGGCATCCGACACATACTTTGGAATAAGTCCTGAAATGTTTGCAAGTAAAGAAGGTAAATATATTTTGTTTCTTTCAGTTATTTTTTTATTCTTTCATAAACAAGCAATATGCTTGTCCAAAAGCTAGGAGCTATTTAATTCTGCTTTATTTAGGTTTTACTTTATCACCTAAAGATTTCGTGCTACAAGGGGTGTTGTAATACCTCATCTGTCCCCAAATGTTAACCACCCATTGATGGGAGGGGAGAGAGTATTGGGTCATTCCATGTCAAGTCAGCCACCTAAAACACTCACCCCTTTCAATTTTGCTCATACTTGGCACAATAGCAGATATACATGCCAAACTTAAATTCCCAAATTATTAGAGCTGACTGACCTTTGGTTACTGAGATACAAGGTCACAAAGTTGTGACATTTTGACCTTTTTTGCGTTAAATGACTATTTTCAAAATGGTGTAACTAAAAAACTATTAAAGCTAGAGCATTGATTTTGGTTTCATTTTAAAGCTCTTTAGTAGCCCCTTGTTTATTGTCTCTTGTTAAATATCTCTACTGTGAAAAATAAAAAAATCCCTTCAAAAGTTGACCTTTGACCTTGAATAAAAAAAAAATACCTTCTCCTAAAAAATTCAATTTTTTTACATTAATACCTTGAGTCATGTACAACAAAATCCCAAGAAGCTGTAAGTGGCTGATAACTAGTTCAATGTATAAAAAATAATGAATTCAAGCAACATTTTGAAAAAAGTCATTTTATACAAAAATTGTCAAAAAGTCATGACTTTGTGACCTTGTATGTCAGTAACCATTTTTGTCTAAGGTCAGCTCAATCTCTTACAAATACAACCCATATCTACATACTATCTGCAGCCTTCTACAAACAAGCAAATGCTTATTTTTAAATATTTGTTCTTTACCCACCTCACCTGTATGTTGTGCATGTATGTGATGGTTTTCAGTAGTTGACAAGATTCTTGTGGGCCACCCAATTTATTGTGATTTCTAGAAGAGAAAACAATTTTTAATGTATACCTAGATAGCTACCTAATTAACAAATACAAGTAACATATTAAAATGTACATACAATATGTATAGGTATAGTGCTCATTGATTTCCATTTATCACAACTTAAAATGTATGCAGTGTATATATAGTTACATGACCATTTTAATTTTGAATTCTTACCTTTCTGTGCTGTAGATCTGCCAAAGCTTTGGATGCCTTCAAAGTAACTTCTTTGCAAATCCTGTATGTTCGTCCATTAGTAGTAGATGCCTCAACTTGTGTTAGAATATCTGAATATGGTAAGATTAATTCATCTGGTCGACCAGGATACACAAATGATGGGTTTGGGCCATGAGGATGAAGGAATGTGACTTTTACTTCTCTATTCTCTGGTATCTTTTCCAGCACATATGCCACCCACCAATGGCCATCATATGCAGCAGTAACAAAACCATGTATTTTCTCCTCAGTCACAACTTCTTCCTTTTCAGTAACTTTCTCAATATTTGAATAATCTGATAATGAATAATGTTTAACCTTAAGAGAAGTCAATGAAACTGGCTGTAAATGGTGTAATTTCTGTGTACCAGCAATAGTCCTTGCAGTTGAGTGTCTTTCTTGGAGAAGTTGGCTTTCCTCTTCATGCTCTTTATTGGTTGAAAAATGACATTTTATATTTACAATATTTTCACTTGCAAATGTATATAACTGTTCTGCAGTAAGGATCTGTTCATCATAAGGTCGTTGTAGACTAGCTTTTGCAGCTAATCTCTTAACTGTGCCTCCAACACCATCACAGGGTCCCTTTCCATGACTTGTTGCAAAAAAATTCCATTCTGCCTCAATTCCAAAATCATCTCTGTGATGGCAAAGATTCAAAAAGTTTTTGCAGTTCTTATACTGTCCTGCACACCCATCTGAAAAGTAAATTATTTTGTGGATGGAACCGATGGATGAGATATTATCTTTTAGGAATTTTATCAGATGCTTTTGAAACAAATGTACAGCAACTGTGTTATGGATGTTACACTCTGAAATAATAACAAAGCTAAGGTGAGCAATCTCATCTTCCTTTTTATAGTAAATAACAAATGGATGTAGAGTAGCCATCTCATTGTTCCAGTGAAAGCTCTGAACCTCATCTTGAAGAATAAAGGAATAATTTTCAGCAAAATCACACACAGCAAGGACCTCACCATCTTTCAAAGACATTTTTGTTTCACGGTAATAAGTTGCTTGCATCTTTGTCTTGAAGTCATGTATCTGGTATTCTTTCAGTTGGTTACAGAATTGGTCAATATATTCATCTGTATTCAGTTCTACTGATTCAAGATTTGACCGATCTGTATTGGTCCACTTTTTAAAATTTATGATATCAATGAAGTTGTTTGTAAATATGTCCAGTAGTCTGTTTTTTAAATCTGATGGATCTCCACATTGTTCACATGAGGCAGCATTTCTGTGAGGCAGGATTGCATTCCATAAAGGCAACACAATGACGTACATTCTTAATAGGTGTGTCATCATTTGCAGTTAGTTTTTCTAATTCAGCTCCTACAAACATAAGTTTGGCATTCTGATGAATTGTACAGACACATACTGAGTGAGTTCCTGTTGCTCCAGCAATAACACACTGCTTTGGACGCAATTCTGCAAATTTACTGAATCCCACCTTAACCAAAGGATTTCTTTCTTTGAAAATATGATAGGCTTCTTTTAAATTGCAAAGTAAAAGATGCTTTTGCAAATGTATCCTTCCTCTTTCATTGTCAATGATACTACAATAGTCTTTCTTTCCTGGCATTGTTCTACTGATGTCTTCTGAAAGATAAAATGCTTTAATAGCGTCAACAGTATCCTGTTTAATTCTTTTCCCACCCTTTGGATTTGGGTCTGAAAGGACACCTTTTTCTTCAACTATTTTTTTAGCAATAGATGCTGTATGCCTTGTTGTGTTAAATTCTGAAGCAATTTTCCTAATGCTCCAACTTTTGGGCAATACAGTGAGGATTTTTATTTTATCACTTCTTTTAGTATTTTCATTTTTGAATTTTTCCTTGAGTTGATTTATTATTTCTAAACAGTCTACATCTCCAGATGGCTCCTTAAATTGTGAGTCAGAAATCTCTTTTCCTGCAACTGTTTCCATTCTCTTCTTAACTGTCTCTGTCACCTTGCTTAGTTTTTTAGCTCCATATGACTTTTGCTCTACAAGCTTTCTCTTTTTTATGGGTGATTCACCAATTGAAACAAAAGAAGCATTCAAAGTACACATCTCATGGTTTTGCTCTGAAGTTGATGCATCACTATTGTCAACATTTTCAATTTTCTCAAGATCTTCAGGTGGTTCACTACTACAAGAAGAATCATCATTTATGTCTGAATTCAAAGTGCCTATTCCTTTCTCAGGCAAGGACTCAAGATGTTCTCTACACTGCTTACAAAGTCTGTGATGTAGTGTTAAGTGCAGATCGGGAAACTTATTTACAAGTTCCTGTGGTACAATTCTCAAACTCTTCTTTCGACACTGACCTTTGTGACGCAGCAAAGGATCAGCACACTTCTGTTTCAGTTTTAAATGTTCCATGTTTGTACTCTGAAATCACAAAAGCACAAAGAAAATCCTGAAAAGAAAACAATGAACAATTAATGAATTATTAAATAAATTTTTATACATGTATTTAGTAAAAATAAATTAACTTTAACTTGAAGTCAGGAGTCAACTCTGTAAAGTTGACAGTACTTATATACTAGTTGGGCCTTTGGATCAGCGCTACTCCAGTAGATTTGGGGCTGTCGAGGGGTTTAACCCTGGTTGTCTTTTAAAAGACTTCTTTTGGCACAGGTCACAAAAAGGTTTTTGAACTAATAATGTTAAGTTGAACTAAGTCTTCACTGACACTATATCAGAACAGAACTTTTAAATAAATGAACTGACAAAAAAAATCTAAAATTGAAGAATGATGCCAACTTCATTTATTTTTTATACATTGAACTAGTTATCAGCCACTTACAGCTTCTTGGGATTTTGTTGTACATGACTCAAGGTATTAATGTAAAAAAATTGAATTTTTTAGGAGAAGGTATTTTTTTTTTATTCAAGGTCAAAGGTCAACTTTTGAAGGGATTTTTTTATTTTTCACAGTAGAGATATTTAACAAGAGACAATAAACAAGGGGCTACTAAAGAGCTTTAAAATGAGACCAAAATCAATGCTCTAGCTTTAATAGTTTTTTAGTTACACCATTTTGAAAATAGTCATTTAATGCAAAAAAGGTCAAAATGTCACAACTTTGTGACCTTGTATCTCAGTAACCAAAGGTCAGTCAGCTCTAATAATTTGGGAATTTAAGTTTGGCATGTATATCTGCTATTGTGCCAAGTATGAGCAAAATTGAAAAGTGTGAGTGCAAAAAGTGCCATTTTGTGGCTGAGTTGACATGGAATGACCCTATTTTGCTGGGAATGGGACTGGTTGTTATATATACAGGGTGTACATAAAGTCAGGATCTATTTTTGTGAAGCACTTGGAAATTATATGGAATTCAATCATAAAATGATAAAGTGGTAACATTTATTAAATAATTAAGAGTAGGATTCGACGTGATGCCCATCAGTATCCCTGCACAGCTCAAATCATTCCACAGCATTTCTAAACACATTCTGGAGCATTTGCGGGGTTATGTTATCTGCAGCAGTTCGTATATGTGTACGTAAGTTTTCAAGACGCGTAATCTTCATCTGATAGACATGCGATTTGATAAAGCCCCATGCAAAGAAATCTAAAGGGGTTAAATCTGGTGATCTCGCTGGCCAAGGTCTGTTGCTTCCGCATCCGATCCAGCGATTTGGAAAACATCCATTTAGATAATTCTGAACAATTTTGGCATAGTGACAAGGAGCACCATCATGTTGATAGACGACGGTACTAACAATCCTATCCCCGTCGTCTATCAACATGATGGTGCTCCTTGTCACTATGCCAAAATTGTTCAGGATTATCTAAATGGACGACGTTTTCCAAATCGCTGGATCGGATGCGGAAGCAACAGACCTTGGCCAGTGAGATCACCAGATTTAACCCCTTTAGATTTCTTTGCATGGGGCTTTATCAAATCGCACGTCTATCAGACGAAGATTAAGAGTCTTGAAAACTTACGTACACATATACGAACTGCTGCAGATAACATAACCCCGCAAATGCTCCAGAATGTGTTTAGAAATGCTGCGGAATGATTTGAGCTGTGCAGGGATACTGATGGGCGTCACGTCGAATCCTACTCTTAATTATTTAATAAATGTTACCACTTTATCATTTTATGATTGAATTCCATATAATTTCCAAGTGCTTCACAAAAATAGATCCTGACTTTATGTACACCCTGTATTTACCCTACATTATTATGTAAGCGTTACTGTAGTCTATAACAACAAAATTTATGGTTTAGCATGTGCAATCCAATGTTGGTCTTGATAAGATGGTTCACATTTGGGGATAAATGGGGGATTTATGACACACCCTGTAGTAAGAAAACCATGCGTGATAGGGAAAAACTAACTATATTTTTGAGATCAGCGCACTCAAATTATATAGAATCACCAACTAGTTTGTAAAAATCGATCAACAAGTTTTCAAATGTGTACTGGTGTTATCAATAAAATAAATAAATACATACCTCGGTAAAAAAAATTATTTGAATTTTATTTACTTGAACATAAAGTCCAAGCATCTTGGTTTTAAAGCAAATTCCTTTAATATTCGGTCATGTAATTCCTTTTTGCTTTCTAAATCAATAAGTATTTCTTTTTCAATTGAAATCCTAGCCAGGGACGAGAGCCGTTCTTGAGCCATTGTGTTTCTTAAATATGATCTAATTCGATCAAGAACAGAGAAACTTCTTTCATTTGAAACAGAAGTTACAGGTATGGTAAGGAGGAGCTGAATCAGCTTTGTGGTTTTCTTTTAATGATGACACTATGTCCTCCGTGGGTGGGCTATACTTCTCAGAATACTTATAATATTAAAAATAAATCAGATTATTTAAGAAAAGCGAACAACCTCACATTGTGGCAAAAATCAAACTGCACCGCCGCCCAAGGCAGTTGAAGGCACACTTATCGAAATGTAAAAAGTTACCATGTATCGCCAGAATTAAAAATTGTGCCTCTACAAGGCCGAATGATATAAGCCCCGAGTTGAAATATTTTTTTCTTTATAAAAAAAATTAATACAGTAGGAGGAAAAACGTATTTTATTTAATGAGAATTAGAAGGAGGACTATTATGTAACCGTATGCAAGCAAATAATTATTCATTAAAAGAACTTTAAATATACAATATTACTTATACTTTCTCAGGCGTAATGTCTTGCGCCCGAGTAAAGAATCTTGAAAGATTACACGAAAACTTAATGTGTCAATATAGTTTTTTTTATAGGGAGTAAGGGTATCTAAATGCGCTCAAAATTTGCTTGCGTGACGAAGGCTAGACAGAAAAATAGTAACATACTTCCAGCCAAAAACCATTTTTACAATTTGTATTTAAAACTTTTTTTTTTAAACTTAAATCTATAAATACACAATTTTATCTCTCATGCTTCTCCTTGCCCCTTGCTTCTCGGGCTCAGCCCGAGAAGCCCGAGTGCAGGAGTCGCCACTGATATATATATATATATATTTTTTTTTTTTGTATTGGGGCGTTTACCGCCATTTCCCGCTATACGCTAGCGGATATCATGGCGAAGCAGAATATGAGAAAGAGAAACGGAGACGGGGGAAAGGCACTAGAAGTGGGAGGACCGCGGATGACGGGTGAGAAGTCACCTAAAGCTCAGAGAGGCGAGATTGGGAGAGGAAAAGGAAAAGACGGTGAAGCGAGCATAAGACGTAAACGATCGGGGAGGGGGAAATCAGAGAGGAACGGGAAGGCGCGACGACGTACTGACGACAGGGTGGGGCATTCCACAAGGATGTGAAAGACAGTGAGGGGCGACTGGCAGGAGGCGCAACGAGGAGCCTCCTGCCGGGACATAAGATAGCCGTGCGTGAGGCGCGTATGGCCGATGCGAAGCCGCGCAAGGACGACCTCTTTGTGTCGGGAGCGGTGGAAAGAGGACGCCCAATATGACAGGCGGGGGCGGATGGACCAGAGTTTATTTCCGGTGGCATCGTCCCAGGACTGCTGCCATATGCGGTCGTAGAGGGACCGAAAGACCTGCACATAGTCAGAGAAGGGGAGCGGGCGGGGGAGGGGAGGCATCGAGGCGGCGGACCGAGCTGTGCGGTCAGCCGCCTCATTACCGGAAACACCGACATGGGCAGGAACCCAGCAGAAGGTGACCCGGATCCGGTGAATGGTGTGCAGGACATGGTACTCCTGTTGAATAAGGCGTACGAGGGGGTCCGGGGAATCATAGCGCTCGAGCGCTTGAAGGGCGCTCAGCGAGTCCGAAAAGATGGTACAGGAAGACCGCGAAAAACCCGATACCAGACGGAGGGCTTCCAGAAGGGCAAAGAGCTCCGCGGAAAAGATGGAGGCCTGAACCGGCATGGGGATACCCCGGGAGGTGACAGCGACGGAGAAGACGGCGGCCGCGACACCTGCAGGGGAGCGCGAGCCGTCGGTGTAGACGGGAACATCGTCCGAGTGTACGGGAAGATGGGCCAGAAAAGAAGACCGGAGGACGGTAGGAGGAGACTCCTTACGCAGGCCACGGAGCGCTGGCAGCGGCAGGCAGATAGGGGTGGTCAGCCAGGGGGGCGACAGGTCGAAGGAGAACGGCAGAATAGAGGGTGGGGGGATCCCCAGGGACGAAAAGATGTCGGC
The DNA here is from genome assembly GCA_023014485.1 of Bathynomus jamesi. NCBI lineage: Eukaryota > Metazoa > Arthropoda > Malacostraca > Isopoda > Cirolanidae > Bathynomus > Bathynomus jamesi. The sequence goes on along the minus strand of JAJOZX010002020.1, from coordinate 561,165 downwards.
CAGGGAGGCAGCGAAATGCCACGTGTCAGGCCGGGGTAGCGCCTGGGAGATCGCGGAGAAGAGTAGGGACCTCGGGAGGCGGCAGATGCGAAGGTAACACTTCGCCATGAGAAGGCCCCGGCGAAGGGGCAGGGGGGGGGTGTCCGCAGTCCACCTGAAGACTAGCGACAGGGACGAGCGGAAGGCACCCGACGCCAGGCGAAGGCCACGGTGGAGAAGAGGATCCAGCATACGGAGTGCCGGAGAGGAGGCGGAGCTGTAGACCACACAGCCGTAGTCGATGCGGGATTGCACCAGGGAGGTGTACAGGCGCAGCAGAGTACGCCTGTCCGCCCCCAGGTCATGTGGGACAGGTGACTCAAAAGGGAGAGGGTGCGGCGAGATGATTGCCGCAACCACCTAAGGTGTGGAACCCAACCGAAAAATTCATCGAGGGTCATACCCAGGAATCGAACGGATGGGACGAGGGGAAGAGGAGTGCCGGCAAGGGTAAGGGCGAAGGTATGCGACAGACGGAGGCGCCGAGGACGGAAAAGCATACTGGAAGACTTAGAGGGTGAGAAAGCATAGCCAACCGAGGACGCCCAGCGAACCACCGCGTTGATGGCTAGCTGAAGTCGACGTTCAGCCAAAGACGGGAGGCGGCCAGAGCAATAGATAGCCAGGTCATCGGCATAGAGGGAGCTACGAACGGAAGTAGGCAGGACCGTAGCGACTGTGTTCATCACTAGTGAGAAACACAGGACGCTAAGGACACTACCCTGAGGGACACCCTCCTCCAACGGAAAGCGGTCAGAGAGGGTAGAACCGATGCGGACGCAGAAAGAACGGCCGGACAAGAAGTTATAAATAAAGGAGGGGAGAAAGCCTACGAAACCCAGGGAGCGTAAGCAGTCAAAGACCGCGCTCCGCCGAGTAGTATCGTAGGCCTTCTGGAGGTCGAAAAAGACGGCGAGTACAAAGTGACGCCGGGAGAAAGCCTCCTGCACGTCGTGGCTAAGGAGGAGGGGGTCGGTGGTAGACCGGAAGCGCCGGAAACCAGCCTGGGTAGCAGGGTATTGGTCACTCGCCTCCAGAGTAAGGGACAGCCGCGAGGCGACCATCGCCTCCATAACCTTGCAGGCGCAGCATGTCAGGGAAATGGGGCGATAGTTCGACGGGAGTGAGGGGTCTTTATCGGGCTTCGGGATGGGGACGACGATGGACTCACGCCACCGGTCCGGGAATGAACCCTCCAACCAAATCCGGTTATAGAGGTCCAGTACAAAGCTGAGAGCAGAGGGGTGGAGGTGCCGTAACAAGTCATAGGGGATATTATCGGGGCCGGGTGCGGAGGAGCGTCGGGGGCGGAGGGCCTCCCGAAGCTCCGTCATGCGGAAGAGGTGATTATAGGGGTCATCCCTATGAGGTGGAAAATCCGGTGGGTCGCGGCGGGAATGGGGGGAATCGGAACTGGAGATGGCTGCGAAGTGCGCCGCGAGTGCGTTCGCGACGGCCTCCGGATCGGAGACGAACTCGTCGTCCCCGACCCGAAGCACCGGGGGTCGAGAGGGGACACGGGTCCCCTCAAAGCTACGCACCTTGCGCCAAACAGTCGAGGGGGCAGTCGAGGAGGAGATCCCGGACACATAACTCCGCCAGGAGGTACGCCGGGCCAGTTTCAGGACCCGACGGGCCACTGCCTTCAGGCGCTGAAACTCGATCTTGTGCTCCAGCTGGCGGGTCCGGTAGAAGCGGCGGCCGGCACGGCGCCGCTCCTGAACGGCATGGGAGCACTCTGGGGTCCACCATGGGACGCTTCGCGGCCTGGGGGAGCCAGAGGTACGGGGGATGCAACTGGCGGCAGCCGAGAGGATCTTACTCTCGAGGAAGGCGAGGGCCTCACTGACGGAGGGAAAGGCAGGAATTGATGGCGAGATCGCCGTGCCCCTCGCGTATGAGGCCCAGTCTGCTCGGGCGAACAGCCAGCGCGGGCGGACAGAGGTGGGGTGGAGGAGACGGGCCGGGGTAAGACACACTGGGAAATGGTCACTGCCGGAAGAATCCGGCAGGACCTCCCAGGTGAACTCCGTCACGATTTCGAGGGAAACCAGGGAAAGGTCGATACAGGTGAAACTGTCGTGGGCCGAGTGAAGGCAGGTTGGGGAGCCATCGTTCAGAAAGGTGAACTCGAGCTCGTCCATAAGGGAGAGAAGGGTCCCGGAGAGAAAGGTGGAGCAAACGTCCCCCCAGGCCGGGTCCCGACTGTTGAAGTCCCCAAGAATCAGGAAAGGGCGGGGAAGCTGAAGAATTAGGTCACGGAGAGAATCGGGTGGAGGGCGTACGTTAGGGGAGAGGTAAAGAGAGCAGACCGTGAGCTGGCCCCAAAGAAAGGCGCACGGCCACAGCTTGCAGGACTGTACGGAGCAGGAGGGGGCGGAAAGGGACGGAGCGGTGCACGAAGACCGCGGAGCCCCCCCTCCCCGCCCCATCGAGAGGCGGGGAAGGGAGCCCGCAGTAACCGGACACTCGAGGGAGGGAACGGGATCCCAGAATCGTCTCCTGAAGGCAGAAACACGCCGGACACCTGGAGGCCAGGAGAGAGGAGAGACTCTCGAGGCCTACCAGGAGCCCGCGGATGTTCTACTGCAGGAGCGAGGTATAGGGAGGGGTAGGAAAGTCAGCGTAAAGGATGGTTATGGGGTGGGTTTGCCGATCGGGCGGCCCGAGATTAAAGAGGGAATCGGAAAGCCCCGGAGTTCAGCGAGGGACGCCGAACGAGGGCGAAGGCGAGGGTCACCCCGACGAGGGGGCGATGTGGAACCAGACGCCGGCAAGTCCTCCAGAAGAGGAGTCTCCCGGACGTCCGGGGGAGAGCGATGCAGAGAAGGGGATGTGAGAGGTATCCAGAATGCCCCTCCCTTCACCGGAGGTGCGGGGGAGGCAGGACTACGAGGGGGAGTGGAAAATAATACCTCACCCAGAGGCATTGGCAGGTCGAGGAGAGAGATGGGGCGGGTCAAGCGCGGGGGCGTGCACGTCCCACCCACGCCGACCAGGCGGGCGAGTTCCCCCTCCAGTGGGTCCATCGACCGGGCCGGAGAGGGGTGTATCTCAGCCCCCACCACGAGGGCCGTCGGGGACCCCAGGGGGGAGCGTGCATAACGGTTGCGCAGTGGGGACGGTGAGGACACCGGGCGGTAGGGCGAAGGGGGCGTTTGTGTTTGGGAGAGGAAGGTGATGCGAGGCTTATGGCTTCGAACCATTCGGGGTCACCACTGGCGCGGCGCTTGCGGCCCCTACCCCTCCGTCGTGCGGACCGCATGGGTGATGGCGGGTCACGATCCAGAATGGGGGTGGCCGAAGGCGCCGGTGGAGAGGGCGTAGAAGGGGCAGGGGGGGTTGCCGACGAAGCATCGGCGTTCGCGGAGGGAGCACGTGGGGACGCGCTGGTAGTACGGGGAGCCGCGGTAGGAGTCCGCTGGGCGGCAGAGGATGGACTGGGAGTAGCGGACACGGTGGGTGGAGGCGCGTTGGGAACCGCCGGTGAGGACGGGGTCCGGGAACGGAGAGCCTCGGCGTACGAGGCACCACGCCGGGCCTCGCAGCCACGCAACCGGTCCCGCGCCTCCCGAGCGCTGAGAAACTCTGATGAACAGAGGGCCCGAACCTCCCTTTCAAAGAGGAAGGACGGGCAAGAGCGGGATGAAGCAGGGTGTGGTCCATGGCAGTTGGTGCAGGAAGGCGGAGCAGTACAGGGCAAGGGGTGGGGAGGGCCGCCGCAGCGCGCGCACAACGGGGCCGGCTGACGGCAGGAGCTGCTCACGTGGCCAAACCTATTGCACTGAAAACAGCGCGTAGGATCTGGCACGTATGGTCGTACTGAGAATTCGCACGCTCGTCTCTCACCAAAGCCCCAGAATACCGAAACGGGGGGCACCAGTGAGTCGAAAGTGAGGAGCAGGCGAGGAGAAGGGGCGGTTGGGGATCGCGATCTGTCGGGAAAGCGGTACACCCTCACAACACCCTGGGAGGCGAGGTCAATCTGGAGGTCTTCCACCGGGATGGGTAGAAGACGAGCAGCGTAGATTGTGCCCTGGCACTGATTGAGGCTGGGGTGGGGGGACACCGTAATCCCGCAGCCCAGGACATTGGGGATAGCGAGCAGAGAGGAGGTTTCGACAGAGGAACGCGACCTTATCAGAATGGAGCCATCCCTCTGAGGCCGAAGGTCAAAACGAGCCGTCCCCGTCACCCCATGGATCGCTCGAAAGAGGCGTTCATGGTTAGTCGGGAGGGGCTTGGAGGAGGAGGGGCGGAGGACGAGGAACTTGTCCACCGTCCTAAGGCCGAGCGAAGACGTCGGGCCAAACACCACCGGTACTTCGAGGGGACGGGGAGACGAGAAAGGCGGACGGCGACGTCGGGTCCCACGTCCCCCAGGGGCCGAGGGGGACGGGGGCGATGAGGCCCGACCGGAGTGGGAGGCGACCGGGGCCGCGAGCTTCCCACCTGAGGGCGAAAAAGCAGGTGGGTCTCCATCGGGACGTGGAATATGGGGGGGATCCAGGGGTCGGGGGGTCCACTGCAGGTCCATCCGCCACTGGCGGGGGTCGGGCAGCGGCGCCACGAGTCTGGGGAAGAGAGGGAGAGGAGGTGTCGGCAAGAAGAGCAGACGGGGTGGGCGAGGGCTGCCGACTGCCCTTACCAGACCCCAAGGTCCAAAGAGGTAGTCAGAGGGAGGTCAGATGCACAAGCCGGGTCGTCAACGAGGTCCATTAGATTTGTAAGTGTTTCCATAAAGAAAATTTTTATTGTTGTTTCGCTCCCGGGGCCGCGGGGAACCGATTACCCGGGGCCCAAGGGGACCAAGCGCATGCCGGCGGGGGATGGGTGCCTCGTCCCATGTAGGTACCCCCGTTTCAAAAGGGGCCCTTGCAGTGTCGAAAGTTCTCCCCCGCCGGAAGCAAAGACCAAGGCCCCCCAGGGTCCCAGGCCTGGGCACCCTACCAGCCAACTTAGTCCGGCCCCGGCCATGGGAGCGAGACCCCCAGCGACCAGCCCCGGCAGCCCACGGGGCGCGCGAAGTGAACAGAGAAAGCAGAAAAAACAGAGGGGGCAAGGAAGAGGGGAAAGAGGGGAAGACAGGAAAGAGGGGGCTGTAGGATAGCAAGGTATGCTAAAAGTCCACTTCGCAACCGGGTGGAGGACCCGGCAAGGCCCCCAGCCGCGGCTGACCCCCCTCGCCACATGAAGGCAGGAGCCCGCGGGCGATCCACCCCAGAAAGACCGCCCGCGGGGAGGGGGATTATATACGGTATATATATATATATATATATATATATATATATATATATATATATATATATATATCCCCGCAAGGGGGTTCTAAGCTCGTGCTCTTGAGTGCTCTTTGTGCTCGTGTGTACGTGCTTGTTCCTGGAGGTTTCACGTGCACTCTCCCGGCCCTAGCACCCAAGGATGATGGGGCTCGACCCTGCAGTCCTTGGTCTTTTTCCACTTCGACTGTCCCCTCTACCCTTTCTTTTTCCTCTGTCTTTCCTCTCACTTTTTCTTTGTTTTTCCGCCGAGATATGCCCTTTTAAATAGAGGCGAATCGGTTCTTCCCGAACTTAAAAAAAAAAATAAAAATATATATATGGTGTCCAATAAGTCTGGAACCATAGGGTAAAATAAGTAATTCATGTTTTTCCGTTTATGCAAGTGTCCATGATGTCTTTCAGTAAGGAAGAACGCATCTAGGTAATTCTGCTCATAGGAAATCGGAGTCAGAGGGAGGTCACTGAGGAATTTAACAGATTGCATCCGGACTATGGGCCGATAACACACAGCTGTGTCAGCAAACTTGTAGCAAAGTTCAAGGAAACGGGATCCATGGGAGATAAACCACACAGTGGACCTCCGAGGACATCCACCGATGATGACATAGCTGCTACCATCTCGTTCATTTCACAACCAGTCCCCAAAGTCTCTTCGGCATTTTTATTGCCATTTTTATCATTTTGCCCTATGGTTCCAGACTTACGGGACACTATATATATATATATATATATATATATATATATATATATATATATATATAAATTATTTCACAAAAGTAACACGTGAAAAATATTTATGATGAATAAAACCACGAAGGAAAGGAAACACAAAATGGTGCTCAAGCGCTTTCGTCTAATGACATCCTCAGGAACACTGAGGATGTCATTAGACGAAAGCGCTTGAGCACCATTTTGTGTTTCCTTTCCTTCGTGGTTTTATTCATCATATATATATATATATATATATATATATATATATATATATATATATATATATATATATAATACACACAGACTGTGCATGGAATAAGGAACTCTTGTAGGAAAATTAAATCCACTATATATACAGGGTGTTTCAGGAGGAAAGGTCAATACTTCAGGCGGCGATAGTATCGGTCATTGTGCGAAAAAAAGTTCTTATGAACATGTGTCTAATTCTGAATGGTTACGGAGATAGAGCTGTTTGAATCTACAAATACAAAAGCATTGTTAATGGTAATCAAGAAAGAGAAACCAATTACTGTTTCTAACATTTAATGTTTAAACATTGGCATTTTGAATGGTATCAGATACAGAAATGACAAATTTGTTACAGTTTACAATATGTTTTCGAAAATCCCATCAACCTCGATGCACTTTGCAACTCGTGTGCAAAGATCGCGTGTTGTTCGTCTGAGTTGATCTTGACATTCCTTTATGCAGGCAGCAGCATCCAAAATGCATGCGAGCAATTCGTCTCGTGTATCCACCTTTCTTTTGTAAACATGACTTTTCATCCACCCCCATAAACAATACTCTAACGGAGAGAGGTCTGGAGACCTTGGTGGCCATTGAATGGGACCACCACAGCCGATCCATCGACCAGGGAAAGTTTGATTTAGGTATTGCATCACCAGACGGGTAGAATGTGGGAGAGCTCCATCATGCTTAAAGTACATACCAGCATGTGTAGCCAAAGGAACATCCTCCAATAGTCCTGGCAATTCATTTTGCAGAAATTCTAGGTAACTTTGTCCTGTAAGACGATTCTCTAAAGTAATAGGGCCAATCAGCTGATCATCAATGATACCGCACCACATTGGCAGAGAAGCAATGTTGAAAATTTGTTTCCACAGTGGCATTTGGATTTTAGTCTTACCACTGATGAGAGTTACAAGTGTTGTTGATACCATCATGGGTGAAAGTAGCTTCATCAGTGAACAGTATTAATTGAAGCAATCAGCAATTAGCATTTACCCAATGACAAAATTCCGGTCGCATGGCAGCATCTCCTGGTTGAAGGTGTTGTACACGCTGTACATGATATGGATGCGAGCCTTCCTTATGTAATGTTCACCATACTCTTGTATGTGGTACACCGAGATGTGTAGAAATTCTTCGTGAGCTAGTAGTAGGATTACGCTCTACCAACTGAAGAATGTTTTCCACTTCATCCACATCTTGTTGACCTTCACATTCAGATGAAACATGAGCACTGGGAAGTGTACCAATCTCATGCAATGTGTTGAAAACCCTGGTAAACACACTTCGATCCGGAATTCTGTGGTTCAGAAACCATCGACGGTATTCTGCAACAACAGCTGTTGCACTTCCATCGCAAAAACCATAGACATACACCATATCTGCATATTCAGCATGTGGGAAGGTGTGTGGCATTCTTAACACTGCTTCAAACACCAAACAATGTCACTCACAACAGTCAGCTGTCGATTGGCTTATGTTACATGCTTACATTACAGCTTGCATGGTTCAAGGTTATAGGGGAGGGAAGGGGGAGGAAGAGCTGCGCGCGCATCAGATTCAAACAGCTATATCTCCATAACCATTCAGAATTAGACACATGTTCATATGAACTTTTTTTCTCACAATGACCAATACTATCACCTCCCAAAGTATTGACCTTTCCTCCTGAAACATCCTGTATATGAAAATTATTTCATGAAAGTAACATGTGAATAATATTTATGATGAAAATAACCATGAAGGAAAAAGGAAACAGAATGGTGCTCAAGCGTTTTCATCTCGTGAGATGGTGTGGTTAAGACCCAAAGTTTGGTGGGAATTTCCACAGTTAGGAAGGATTCCTGAGAGCTCCCAAACCCCTCAGTAGAGCCTGGGATGTCTCAGTAATTCCCACTGGGCCAGAGCTTTCTTTGAAAGCCAGGCCTTCGGAGTTACTAAAAATATTTTTCTTCTCTTTTTAATTGATTATAACAGATTTGAAATTCTCTCAGTATAGAGAATAATCAGAACCTTGAGGCAATCATATGCCCATTTCTAGAGATAGGAAAGCATCTCGCTTCTCCTTGATGGTGTGGTAGGTGATCCTATAGTCTTGTTTTTACCACTGGTGTTTTGTATTGCTTAACCATTAGCTATAAGGACTATGTCTAACATATTTGGATCACTTAAAAATGATCATGTAAATATCAATCATTTTTGAATGCCTGATTTCCTTTATAAAGACCTTGTTGAAAAACCTAACTTCAGTTATCAATATACATCACAATGGATTTTAAGCTTTCTCAGGCTGTGAACTAAATTGAACCTTTAACTGCCTTATGAGTAACATATTAATGCAAACACACATCCCAAAATTTTAGAACCTTAATTATTATTGTTGTTGTTGTTGTTGTTAATTTTGCCCCCTTTTCTGGCATCATTACACTCATGGATTTTTGTGGGTTCACTGACACCAGTGCTGGGGGATAATCTCTAAATGTTTTTGTTGGTTTTTCTCTTTATCAGGGATTTGTTTTTGGCTGGGATGTTTGCTTATTGAAGTGAATTTGGACAACGCTTTTTCTTCCCCAAAACCTGCACAAATGCTGAAGCCAAAGTTCACACACATTTTTTTTGTTATAAACATTGCTTTTGTTTGCACTGATTGAGCCAAGAATACCTTTAATGATTGTGATATGAAGGATAGTGTGTGTGGAGTATAAAATGACACATCTGGGACTTAGGTTTATACAATTTGAGTAAACACTCATTGACCTTGCCCTAGTGACTAATAATCTTTGTTTTTTTGCATTAGTTATGTAAGTTCCTTTTTTTCTGTAAGTCTTGTCTCCTTTGTGTGGTAATGGGCTGGTGATGGCCAATAATTTAATGGTTTTATTTTATGTTGACATTTTTGTGTGTGGTATGAGACTAATGTTTGTTTCTTTTGGTTTGTAGTAATATTTCTTTTGCCCAAGTGCTTAGTTGGTTCTGAATGCACATTGGTGTATGATCAATACAAGTGTTCATATTTTCCTTAGTTACCTATAAAAACTTGCCTGCTGATGCAATTAACCTTGTAAGTGTTGTTTTTTTTCCTTATTAAATTGGGCAAAAGAGGCTGTACTTTTCTTAAATCCTCCCACCATAAGCAGAGGAGTAAGTCTTTAAAAGAGGCAGACTGGGTATGCCCCAGAGATCTTAAAGGTGAGAGCTCAGTTTCAAATTGATAGGAGCTATCTATCTGACAATCTCAACCACACTAAAATCAGGAACTTGCTCACCCTAATTTCTCTCATTCTTAGCAGTGTGGGTGGTGCTGAAGTCAAAGGATTTATTTTTTCTCAATTGAGGGCCCTTTGGGTGGTCCTCACTGGCAGCTCAATCTCCCATCTCAGCAACCAGCAGCAGCTGCCATGACCCCACTAACAGAGTATCTGGTAGGTGAGTAATGCAAATGCATTCTTACAAGAAACACTTGCTGGCATCATGCCCCCATTTCAATGACAATCTCAGGAACAGTGAAATAAATCAAGTTTGAGACTATATATGTCATAAAAAAAAAATTAAAAAATAAATAAAAATTGTACAAGGAGCATACAAACTTGTAAGGAAAAGCTACCAGAGTTTTAGCACTTCACCCCTCTTGTCTAAATCCATTCTGAACAAATTCAAAACAGGATCAAGTGAAAAAAGGCCCTGGCTAATGTTAAAATTATTTGTAAGTTGAATAATGGCAGACTCAATGTAAAAGGAATCACATTGTTTACAACCAATTTTATAGATAATGCCTGAATTATTGGTAGGACTATTTTTTACTATGATATTTTTCACAATATTGTCATAGGAAAATACTACATTAATATTCAAAGTTTTAGTACATTAGCAATGCCAAAAAGCCTGGGAAAAATGGAAGTTAAAATATTCTTCAACAAAGTGCGATAGTTATTATTCAAAAGATAAAAAGTTTGTTTTGCCTTGTTAAGACAAGATTCCAAAAAAGCAGGTGGGTAACACAAATCACTTCCAATACTGTTGTTTTTTTTCTAATTTGGCATCCATGTATTCCATCCAGACTGGCAATCCTAAGAGTGCGGAGAAGCAATGAAGAAAATATGGCTTTTTTGATGGGGGTGTCATTTCCAGAGTAAAAGCGTACATTGGACGAATTTTCTTTTTTTCTAATAAATACTAAACTTAACACCTGGGCTAAAAACAATCAATTTGTCCTACGTACTTTGTTGAAGAATATTTCAGTACTTCCATTTTTTCCAGGCTTTTTGGCATTGCTAATGTATTTAAACTTTGAATATTAATGTAGTATTTTCCTATGACAATAGGGTGTCAATTTGGGAGGTGAAAATTAATTTTTGCCAATTCCTTCACTGAGGGGTTTTAAAAATATGTTTTTGGATGTGATGAATTCAAATCTGCTATTATTTTTGTGATTGCTCAACACTTAGCTTGGTAAATCTACGTTTGATTAAAAAGCACATAAATTGCTCTCGGAAAACAACATTTATTAATTTTAGCTTCTCAAAATGTCAGGTAATGCTATAAAAAATTGTTTCTCTGCATAAAACATATCCTAGTAATCATAAAACATATCCTTGTAATCATAAAACAACATTAGAAAGTAATGACATCAGTAAAACAAAAATATTTAAACAAGTTTCATCAAGTCTTGCTTTGATTCGTTCTTGGACATCAGCTGCTGACTTGCTTCTTGGCCTCTGATATAGCCCTCACGTTTCTCATGTGTATGCACCCTGCCTGCTGCCTCTGTGACTTGTTTCACACACCTCTCTATTGACTGAGCATGACAGGGCCACTGTGGAACTTGCATAGGCTTGTCAAAGAACTTCTTTACTTCCGCTGTAGTCAGTTTACATGTCAAAGGAGGTTCAAATACCCCATCAGACCAGTCTGTCAGCTCCAACACGGAAGAAGCACTGGGGTTGATGGAAGGTGTCTTCCTGGGACATACAGAAAGATCGCCAAGTGTGTCATCATCTCCACCCCTCATGTCAACAATCTTATGGACACCAGCTCTCCTCTCCTCACTGTCATCTGAGCACAAGTGTGTCTGGATTATCATTTCGCTGAATGCATACCATGCTGAGCACTTGATGGTTGGCAAAACAGCATCCACTACAGCCTTCTTTTGCAGCCTAACTAGCCGCAGCTGAAACAAGATGTGGTGTGGGCCTTCCACCCAAGAGTGTTTTACTTTGATGTTGAACCAACAGGGGTAGTACACACCAACAATGTATTCCACTATCAGTCTTAAGTTGTTGAGGGTTTTGCCTTTAAGGCCATGTTTTGAAACCCATATGCGACAAAGCCTGTTTGCTGTTGTCAACCACCTTGAATGGCTCACTGGACCAATTTCAAGAAGGGCCAGATCTGTGGGAAGTTCTCCTGTCCTTATGGCCTGTGTGATCCTATACCCGTACGCTTGATCAGTAGAGAGATCCTTTACGACATTGTCACTCAGTGAAGTAAGAGGCTCTCCAATTGAGAGTTTGGTGAATGAAGGATCAATTTCAAGTTTGGTTGCAGTGTCTAGCATCTTGCCAATGTTACCTGTCCACTTGTTGTTAGACAAGGTCTTCCCATCCAGTGCTGTGATCAAGTGTCGCAGGGGTAACTCGTTAGTGTGGAGGGCACAAACCAACCAGATTAGCTTACGGCAAAGCTTGACCTCTACCCAATGCATGGAACCACCCTCCCAGCCAGTGTTAACATTTGTAGAATCACCTCCAATGGCCTGCAGGCTTTTATCAATGCCCTTCTTCTTCATGAAATCTACAAGATTATCAGCAATAACTTCAGCAGGTTTTTTTTCTCGTTGAGCCTTTCTCAGGAGTGAAGTGGTAGAGATATCTTCCACCTGGCTCAATGCACACAGAATAATGCTCTTCTTTGATGATGCTGGGAACTGATGACCTGAATTGTCTGCTTTCAGCATAACTTTAGTTGTATCTTGACGGCCATCAAAGAAGATGCAGTCAATTTCACCCTTCTTACAAAGATCATCAAATTCCTGATCCAGGGATCTCATAACTTTTTCTTGGGCCCTCTTGACTTTATTGTGATCAACTACAAGTCTCTTGTCTTCTTCAGTGATCAAGCCAGCATCCATAAAGGCAGCAGTGGTGATGGCAGCTGTGGCACGTAGGCCAACACCATATCTGATGCTATGCATAGCAACATTAGATATTTCTAATGTGTTGTACTCTGGCTTTTTATTGGAAGTTGAAGATGTGCTTGGTATTTCTAATGTCACTTCATGACTTCCATCCTTTCCATCTTGAGCATCAGCTATTTGTTCTTCATTTTCATCATCAGAGAAAATTATTTCATTTGATGGCATTGAAACATCCTGCTTACTTGTCTGCTTATATTCAGCAAGCCTTCTTCTTTCGTCTTCTTGCCGCTTCTGCTTTTTGACTTGTCTGTTGTGCTCAGGTTGATCTGGCAAGCCAATCTGATATGGTCCAATAGAACCAGACTTGTCTCTCTGACCTTTAATGAAAGCAAGTTCCTTCACAGGGATCTTCATCTCCCTAGGGCATGTACAGTTAATGTGAGTTTCATTTTTGCAACCAGCATCTGCAAGGCAGCCAAATTCAGAGCAGAGAACAATTTTACACTTGCAACTGAGGATGTCAAAAAGCTTGTCAAGTTTTGCAATGAAAGCCTCTTTGACATGTAGCTTTCCTCTCCCAAGAGATATGTTTTTGGCCTGCTCCCAGCTCTCTTGGATCTTGTTTAAGATTGTGACTCATGAATTTACAACAGGGGCTACAAAAGAACTGTTTGCTCGTTCCCACTTTTCAAGCACTTTAGGGTAAATGTCCTTTGCAAGACTGGCTGCTGGGTAGTTTCTCACATCCTCACCACTTTGTTCTCTTAGCAGTAGCCCATATTTCAGAACGTCTTGCAGAGTTGGGAGTTCAGAGGGCAACAACTCTCTACCAGTTCCAATTAGGTTGCTCATATGTGTGAATGTCCCCAGTCTTGTCCTCCTTTTAGAAGCCATTGTAGGTCAATTCCCACTGGTTAGGATGGTAGCACTGATGGACAAGTAATCTTCAGCACACTGATGAATATGTTTCAACCTGTGAAATAAGCAAAAACAGCAGTGCATTATATATACAGCATATATAATTATTAATATAATAATTATTATATAATTCCACAAAAAAGTAAAAAAAGTCACTATTTTTATGTAGCTTCTTACCAAGCAAAACTAAATTATATTAAATTAACAAAAATATCTTTAGAATTCCTAAGTCATGCTGCAACTTTTTAGCACCCCTCATATTTGGAATTTGAAAGTTGAAAAATTCGACACACCCTACAGTATGACAATATTGTGAAAAATATCGTAGTAAAAAATAGTCCTACCAATAATTCAGGCATTATCTATAAAATTGGTTGTAAACAATGTGATTCCTTTTACATTGGACAGATGGGAAAGGATTTGCAAATGCATGTAAAACATCAATATTCCATTAGAATGGGACAGTCATCCAGTGCCCTTTTCATCCATTTGTCAGAGTTATCCCACTGTATTGATTGGAATAATGCTTCAATTTTGTTTCACTCAAGCAACATTGTTAATAGAAATATTCTTGAGTCTGCCATTATTCAACTTCAAATAATTTTGACATTAGCCACAGCCTTTTTTTCGCTTGATCCTGTTGGTTTGAATTCGTTCAGAACAGATTTAAACAAGTGGAGCAAAGTGCTAAAACTCTCATAGCTTCCCCTATAAATTTGTATGATCCTCCTACAATTTTTATTTATTTTTTATTTTTATTTTTTGTGACCTATATATACTGTTTTGAACTTGTTATTTATTTCAGTGTTCCTGAGGATGTCATTGGATGAAAGTGCTTGAGCACCATTCTGTGTTTCTTTTTTCCTTCATGGTTACTTTCATCATATATATACACTATATATATATATATATATACTTGATAAGTCGGACTACATAGGGCTCTAGCCAGTCCAACTCATTGAGAAGTCTGACTCATCACAAATTACCTTAATTACCCCCGTATTTACCCCTAAAGAGGCATAAATACTCTCTAACCTTTTAAGTTTGATTAGTGAGAGTCTAATACAATGTTCAAAATAAACAAAATAAACATTAAAAAACAATAAGACTTTGTTTCACTTACCATTGCTGGAATTATTTTGAGTGCGAAACAAAAAATTTTATTGTTTACCTTTTCGTACAATACAGTATTAAAAAAACACTTCACTTAGTAAAAGAAATAAAATAATAATGGCACTTGACATAGGAAATAAAACACTTCTCTCAGTAAAATAAACAAAAGAATAATAGCACTTGACAGAGGACAGAGTCCAACTCATCCCAAATTCTGACTCCATGAGTATTTACTATATGGGAATGAACTCAGAATGGTTCCCCGAGGTTTTTTTATGATACACAGACCATGCAGGGAACAAGGAACTCTTCTAGGAAAATTAAATCCACTATAGTCCGAATAAGTAATGGTAAATGATAAATACTATAGTTTTTCTTTTTCATGATGCTAGCAAAAACTAGCAAAAAAAGAAAAAACTATAGTATTTGTCATTTACCATTACTTACTCGGACTATAGTGGATTTAATTAAATATTTTATATATACAGTATATAATATATATCCCCATTATAATAATAGCCAAGTTTTGTTTGTTTGTTTATATGTCTGTCTGTTTGTTGCAGAATTGTGTCACGCTCTGAAGGAATTAGATAGGAATAATTAGAAGCTATGAATTATTGTATTATGGGCGGCAATGTGAAGCTCAAGATTTTCATGACTGTGTTCTTTTCTGTAGTTTAGCAATGGGGGAAGGGTTGGGGTGGGGGGGGGTTGGGGTGGGGGGAAGGGTTGGGGTGGGGGGAAGGGTGGGGGTGGGGGGAAGGGTGGGGGTGGGGGGAAGGGTGGGGGTGGGAGGAAGGGTTGGGGTGGGTGGAAGGGTGAGGCAGGGGGGAAGGGTGGTGGTGGGGGTAATGGGGGATGGGTGTGGTAATGGGGAGGGGTGGGGGTAATGGGGAGGGGTGGGGGTAATGGGGAGGGGTGGGGGTAATGGGGGAGTGGGTTAGCCCCCAAGTTGTATGAATGGTGAGGAGGTTTTGGGAGATACCAGATTCAGAAATGTTGACACAATGTGAAGCTCAAAATTTTCACGGCTGGGTTCTTTTTTTGTAGTTTAGCCTGTCTAACCATCAGCGAAGCAACGGGAATAATAATAAATATATTTTATAATGATCCTATCCTTTTTTATACTAACAGTGTTCAAGGTATCATTCCTGACTTAATAAGCTTGCTCTTCTCCTACGTTGTCGTTCTCTTGCCAATCGTCTTCTTATTTCTGCAGCAGTCTCCATTTTTGTGGTTCATATATATTTTGCCGTCATTCTTGATGGCACAGGTACACTAGTATATATATAAAAATTTCAGCATCTTTTCTTCCAAGGAAATGTTAACAACCTTGGAAGAAAAGATTCTGAAAATTTTAGAAAAATATACTCCGAAAGCACAGCCAAAAGGAAAGAGGAACTGGCTAGAGAGGCAGAAGAGAAGAATATTCCACAAAAGAAAGAGAGTAGTGGCGAAGTTAGCTAATTGCAGAGACAGCAATGCCAGGAAAGTAATACAAGAAAAACTGGAGAGTATCGATAGGGCCATACAAAGAGGGAAGAGGAAAAGGCAGCAGAAGCAATAAAGGAAAATTCAAACCACTTCTATAGCTATGCAAAAAGGAAAACAAAAATGCGCACCACCACCAGGCCCTAAAGGAAAGGAAATAATGAACTAACAGACAATCTAAAAGAAATATCTGAAACATTGAAAGCCCAGTATGAATTGGTCTTCAGTACCCCAAAAAGTGACAAAGCGATACCTGACATAGATGCATTCTTCGAAGAGAAATTGCAAGGAGAATGTATAACAGACTTTGATTTTACCCTTGAAGATGTAGCGAGAGCTATAGGACAAATGAAGTCACATTCAGCTGCAGGTCCGGACAAATGGAATGCCCTATTAATTAAAAACTAGAAAAAATGAAATAGCTACACCCTTATACTGGATATAGAGAAGATCCCTAGACACTGGGGAAATACGTACCAAGCATCTTGAAAAGAGCAAACATTGTCCCTATACAGTGCCGGCCTTAGGGGTGTGCGAACCGTGCGGTCGCACAGGGCCCGCAACTTAGGGGGGCCCGAAAATTTCACAGAAATTTACCATCGATGTCAGCGTGCCAAAATTGGTGTAAATTAATGTAATTTATTTGTGTAATATTGTGTAATATATATTTGTGTATTAGCTTGATTTTTCTTTTCTTCTCAGTCATTTAAAACAGTAGATAGATTTTAATGAAAAGATTTTTGTTACTTATATATACACCTGCAATTGGTTTATGTTTATTTTTATTAAATCTAGTTAATTCTTTTATGTTTTAGTATTCTTATATTACAATTGCCAAATATTCATTTGTAGTTGATTAAGTTATTTTCTTTTTTGTATACCTATTTACAAACTTTATTTTGTGTATTTACTTTTGTTGAATATCCTAATTAAATTGAATTATCCTATTCCTAATTAAATATCCTAAGGCCAGTGCTGGTTGAAACCTCTTATGATAGTTTAAATATTTGATAATAATAAAGTAATAAGTAGCTAGTAATAATAGTAAAGGCTGTTGGTCTGTTGGTATTCTGTTACAGGTGCACTTGTATAGTTAAATCTTACTTCTTGTACTTGTTAACAATCTACTAAAATAAAATGATTAGCAATGAAAAACAATTTGACTTGTGTCATGGGGAGCCCATACAGTATACTCTGCACAGGGCCCGAAATATCCTAAGCCTGGCGCTGCCCTATATATAAAGGAGGGGATAGATCTCAAGCAAAGAACTATAGACCAGTGTCACTGATGTCCCACCTCACTAAAATATTTGAAAGAATAGTCAGAGAGAAAATCTATGACTTCTTGGAGACACTGGAAAGATTCAACAAAACTTAGCATGGATTCCAATCAGGAAGATCATGCCTATCATAACTTATAGAGCACTATAACAATATCCTAGATGCACTTGAAGGCACTGAAAACTATGATGTCATGTACACAGATTTTGCTAAAGCTTTCGACAAATGTGATCATGGTATAATAGTACATAAAATGAAACATATGGGTAATAATAAGCAAAGTGGGAAAATGGATCTACAACTTCCTCAGATAATGTCTACAGGTTGTCAAAATTCAAGGCCTATCATCATCAGAATTGGAAGTATGCAGCTCAGTACCACAAGGTACAGTATTAGCCCCACTCCTACTCATCATGCTAACAGACATAAAAAGTGGAGTAAACAGCAATAGTATAGTACCATAACATCCTTTGCGAATGATACAAATATCAGCACAAAAATCAGTGATGCAAATGAAGTGGAGGCTTTGCAGAGGGACATGAACAAAATATACAAATGGTCAAAAGACAACAATATGACTTAATACCAAGAAATTTCGGCTCTTGAGATGTGGTAGAAATGAGGAACTTAGACTACATATCATGCTCCAGATAGACAGAAAATTCAGAGAAGCACAAAAGCAATTGACTTGGGGGTAATAATGACCAATGATGCCAAATTTGACACACAAAATCAGATAGTGATAAACAAAGCAAAAAGAGTCATAGGAGGTTCAAAAGAAGGGACAAGACAGTAATAATTACCCTGCTGAAAACACTGATCATACCAAAACCTAAATACTGCTCAGTCTTAATGTCCCCATATAAAAAGGAAGAAACTAATAAACTAGAAGAAACTCAGATATACTTCACAGCTAAAATTAATGGCTGCAAAGAACTCAACTACTGGGAAAGACTATATAATAGTATATATACTAAATCTGTACTCCCTGAAAATAAGAAGAGGGGTGCACCATAATTTGCATATGGAAAATGATTGAAAAACTGGTACCAAACCTCAAAGTAAACCCAATTACCATCCAAACAACACTGGAAAATAGGAAAGGCAGAATGTGTAGTGTTTCCAAATTAAAGGCCCGACAAGGGACCTCCTCAACACTGAAGGAAAATAGCTTGGTTGTCAGGGTGCCAAGACTTTTTAACCAGCTTCCAAGGACCTCAGAAACGTTACAGAGGTCAGAAGTTGAAGTCTTCAAGAGAAGACTCGATGCCTGGCTCAGGATGGTACCAGATGAGCCAGGGGTACCTGGCTCTGTGCAGTGAAGAGCGCAAGAGAGCAACTTGCTCCTCCACCAAGCCAGGCCAGGGCTACCAGCTTGACCTTCGTGTGAAGAGAGAAAAATACACAGAACCTAAATGAGGTTAACAAGGTTACATACATATAACAGTAAATATTACTCGCCAGAGATATCTGCCAGTCCCCCCATCTTCCATATGCGTTATGCTTGCATGTAACAAACATCACAGGCCATAGTTGAGGCTAGGAGAACAGTAAATGAAAACAGGTTGGTTCATATTCACACTTGAAGTGAGCTTATTTATAATCTCATGTATTAATGATGTACTCAATTAACTGAACTACAGAATAAAAACTAACAAAAGTATGATGCTTGTTACATAGCAAATGTGTAAATTCAAATCATCCCACAGTACTATAGTTGAGTTGAGACTGTTCTCTTTATATGATTTTAAACTATAGAACCTGGCCTTCAAAATGGTGCAATCAAATTTTTTATATTCATAAAAAAACTATTTTAAAGTGCCATGAATTTCTCAATGTTTTTTTTCAATAGATTGCACAATTTAGGGTGGAGTGAAAAAGTGAAATTTAAAAAATTTAATATGCCTGAGTGCTAAAAAGTTACTAATTGTAAACCTGATTAAAATGCCAAAATTTGAAAAAAATCAGATGGGGCATTTACTCCCCCAAGCCCCCCTAATTTTTGCAAAATCGCACATTTTCCCAAATAACTCCTAAACTCTGTTAGATACATAATTGGTTACTTAGATCACTATTATTAGGCATCACGTTAGAAATGGAATGATGAAAACCGTGTAAATCAGGTAATTAGTTAACAAAACTATTTTTCTGAGAAAAACATAACATTCTGCTGTTACAGCAAATTTGCCAATTTTTCCAAATAATTCCTAAACTATGTTATATACAAAGTTATTTATTTAGACAACTGTTATTAGGCATTGTATTAGAAATACAGTTATGCAAACTGCATGTAAATCGGATAATTAGTTAAAGAGATAATTTACTTAAAGAAATATAAAATTTAACAATTTCAATTTTCTTCCACATGTATAAAATAAAGCCATTTCTCAATGTGTGCGTGTGAATATGTATGTATATTTATGTGTGATGTAATCTGTTTGTGTGTATTGTATGAATGTGAATTCTGCAAATAGTGACACATTATATAATTACACAATGATGTCATTAATTGCATCATCACCACTTAATCGAATGAGCAAAACTGGGGTGAGATTTGACATGAAATTTGATTAGTTGGTGATGACTCAAACTTTCATTCAGTTCCTTCTGTGGTTTCATCAAGCAAGTAGTGTATCAAAAAATATGACTTGTGTTAAGCTTAGATCATCTTTTGTGTGCCCTATTTTCGGGATTGTAAAAATGTAAAGCCACTTAATCCTAATGTCCTTCCTACCTACAGGGATGCTTTAAAAAAATTCTTCTACATAAAACATAATCATGACCTTCCTAACAGAGGTCTCGTGGATACCATATCTTTAAATCTTACAAAGTCTGTTATTGATATTTGGAAAAAGGCATCGATCCCTTGCATCTCTTTCCAATGAATTAAAAGCATAATCCAGATGTGGTATGGAAAGTACTGCAATTTAATGAAACACCATGGCAGAACTGGCTCTGCAAGCTTTAACAGAAGAGTTGATGTATTTAAAGAGCATTGTAATATGTTGATGGATGTAGCTTGTTGCAAATGTTTAGATTTCTCAAAATGCATATGTGATAAAAATAATAAAGTGCCTACAGAAGAACAAGCATTTTTAACTGATCAGCGAACAGAATGAAAGATGAAGATTTCAACAACAGATTGGCCTAGGACTCATAAAAACTTTGCAAGACAGGCTCAACTTGAAAAGCAGAGGCATGCTGAGGAAAACAGTATGCCATCTTCTTCCCAAAGCAGTGGTAATGTAGAAAAACACAACTAAACAGAGACCTCAAAATATGAAATGTACCAAACAAATATCAAAACAAATGAGAATTAATTTACCAACATTAGCTCATGAATGTGACATATACAATATATCAGATTGATCAGCAGCGGCTGTTACCTCTGCAGTTCTTACATATTTGAAAATAGTAAGCAAATCATTTCCAGAAAACATAATAGATCGAAATAAGATTAGAAGAGAAAGACACAAATACCAAAAAAGTTTGAGTGAAGAAAATCTGGTTGAAAACATGGAATCCCTTTATTTTGATGGATGTAAAGATCAAACAAAAGTCCAAATAAAACAAGGAAGCAAGTACTACCCTCAGGTTGTTACAAAGGAGCATGTAGTTCTTATTCAAGAACCTGGATCAATATATGTTAGTCATATTACACCACAATTGGGCCAGTCATTGCACATCACTACAGAAATGCTATCATACTTTACCCGCAAAAATATAAGTTCACATAATATGACTGTGATTGGATGTGATGGTACTAATATTAATGTTGGAATTCATGGAGGGATCACAAAGTCACTTGAAGAGGAACTTGGTCACCCACTTCAGTGGTTTATTTATCTTCTCCACACAAATGAGCTACTACTACAACACTTATTTTCATATACAGGGTGTCCCAGAATTAACTATCTATTTCAATGAAATCGGACAAATTTTTTAAAAACACACTTTTATTTATGTTTATCATGTTTAATATATGTTAAAAATGTATAAATTTCTAAATTTTTTTCATAATTTTATTTTCAGAATTTTTTCATTATCTGGTCCAATGAAAGACCGTCTGAAGTCATAGAATGGCAAAGAGACTCTCCAAAAGTTAACGTGTGGCTTGGAATGACCAAATCCAAAATTTATGGCCCATTCTTCTTTGCGGAAGCAACTGTAACAGGTACCGTCTACCTTGATATGCTTCAGCAGTTTCTCGAACCACAGCTTCTTGATGATGGCATTCTTGATAATGTTGTGTTTCAACAAGAAGCATTGATCTTTTGGCGATAAACCTTTGTTTTTATGAAACCCCATGCAAAGAAATCCAGGGGTGTCAAATCTGGAGAACGTGGAGGCCAAGGTCGAGGTCCTCCACGTCCAATCCACCGATTCGGAAGGCGTCTGTTGAGGTATTCTCGAACAATTAGAGCATAATGACATGGTGCTCCATCTTGTTGAAACACAACATTATCAAGAATGCCATCATCAAGAAGCTGTGGTTCGAGAAACTGCTGAAGCATATCAAGGTAGACGGTACCTGTTACAGTTGCTTCCGCAAAGAAGAATGGGCCATAAATTTTGGATTTGGTCATTCCAAGCCACACGTTAACTTTTGGAGAGTCTCTTTGCCATTCTATGACTTCAGACTGTCTTTCATTGGACCAGATAATGAAAAAATTATAAAAATAAAATTATGAAAAAAATTTAGAAATGTATACATTTTTAACACATATTAAACATGATAAACATAAATAAAAGTGTTTTTAAAAAATTTGTCCGATTTCATTGAAATAGTTAATTCTGGGACACCCTGTATAGATGGACCAACAACAGGGCCTTCTAGTTACTCAGGAGTAATTGGCAATAAACTAAAAAAATGTGAATATATGTCTGTTGTAAAAATCAAAGCTATCGAAATGCCAGCAATACCTCAACACCAAGAACTAGACCTCAGTTACGACCAGAAGTTATTATTTGATATTTGTCAAGGAGTAAGTTCAGAAATAATAGATGACAATCTTTCTCAACAAAAACCAGGACCAGTATCTAATTCTAGATGGCTCATGACAGCCATTAGAATCCTTGGACTTTATGTGGTAACACTGTGCCCATCGGAAGAACTAAGGAATTTAGCTACATTGTTATTAAAGTTTATGCTCCTTGTTGGTTTAAGGTTAAGGCTAATCCTTCATGCACTTATGGATCAAAGCATTTATTTGAGATGATTAAACTCTCAAGATATCTACCGCCACAACTTCAAAAAGTTGATGACCCAGTTATTCAAAGAAATGCTTTCTTCGCGCATCCAGAAAATTTACTGTTATGTATGATGTGTGATGACAGACTGCATTTGAGAGCTTGCAGTCAGAAGAATTATCACGATGAGAAATGATATCAAACACAAGCCTTTTGAGCTGAGGAAATTCAAAGTGCCTGTCATAAATGTCAAGGCAAATTATTATATTGATATGATATGTTGGGAAACCAGCCAAAGAACTGAATCTCCTTTGTTAAGATTTATAGAGGATGCAGATTTACAACTTTGGTTACAGAAATGAAACATTCCAAAGCTATATCGAAAAGTTTCCATGCCAAACTCAGTGTTGAAAAGGATGTAAGATTAGTAACAGAGGCTTCAAATTCTGTTTGCAGTGAAGAGGAGCAAGATGGATTCATTCATGCAAGAATAAAGTCTAAATCAGCAATAAAAAAGTATGACACTAAACAACAATTCAAAATTACTTAAAAATATGAAGCAGGTGGGTGGGTGGAACTCACTCTGCAACTACCTCCTCATGGTGAGTTCTGGGTAGCTTATTTAAAATGGAAGCTAGCTAAAAGTTGCAGCACAAATCAACTAGTAAGACTAGAAAATAATATGAAAATTAAGAAACACAAAATTTGCTAAACTTCTTTTCAAAAATACATTAAAAGCTATAAAAATGGTGTCACTTTATAGTTGTGCAAAAATAACAGGTTTGTAAATTTTATATTTCTTTAAATAAATTAAGATTATCTCTCTAACTTATTATCCGATTTACATGCAGTTTGCATCACTACATTTCTAATACAATGCCTAATAATAGTTGTCTAAGTAAATAACTCTGTATATAACTTAGTTTAGGAGTTATTTGGAAAACATTGGAAAATTTGCCATAACTACAGAATGTTATGTTTGTCTCAGAAAAATAGTTATATCTTGTTAGCTAATTACCTGATTTACATGCGGTTTTCATCATTCCATTTCTAACATAATGCCTAATAATAGTGATCCAGGTAACCAATTTTGTATCTAACATAGTTTAGGAGTTATTTGGGAAAATGTGTGAATTTGCCAAATTTTGCAAAAATTAGAGGGGCTTGGGGGAGTAAATGCCCCCATCTGATTTTTTTTCAAATTTTGGCATTTTAATCAGGTTTACAATTGGTAACTTTTTAGCACTCAGGCATATTAAATTTCTTAAATTTCATTTTTTTACCACCCTATGCACATAGCAATTTGTATTAACATTTCCTTATATAATTTTTCCTATGCTTCATCTCTGTAATACTTCTTTTTAAATCTAAAAAAATACACTGTTTTAGCATTCAAATGATACCAGTTTCAATTCCCTTTTATTATTTTTCAATTTTGGCCTTGAGGTTGATGTTTACGTGGAATGACCCTCAAACAATACACTTGATATTTCCAAAAATCTTGTTCAATCTGCTGATTTTTTGATAGATTTTCCATAGATTTACAGTGTATTGGTATTTATGCTGTTTTGCATTTAGTGGCAAGTAATGTCATCAAAGTATTTTTATCTGAATATACCAGTGGGAAGCCATATGAGCTTTTTAGGCAAAATCTTTGAGATTCATTTCAATTTTTACAACAAAGAAGAAAATAATAGAGATAAAACAAAGTGGTAGATAGCAAATTTGATTAATTAATATTAAGACTACCAAAACTGCATCTGATTAATTTCTATCACTACAAATGAAAAATGCAATAACTTTAAAATAAAAGAAATGAAGTGCAACCTAAACATAAAAGTGGCCCATTATAAATGCAAAAAACTTCACTTTTTTTCCTACATGAAGGTCAAAATATGATGATAAAAACCCACTCTAATAGACAGAGTTTATTTCTACAACAGTTTCGATGCCCACTGGCATCCTCTTCGGGTGGATACAGAAAAACAAATGAACCAAAAACAAGAGGGAAAACAGTCCAGGGACCATTAAGAAATTCACACCTAGGTTAGATCTCGTTCTCTCCCAACTGGAAGGGCATTTTTTTTTTTTTAAATTAAAGGGACCCACTTATAAGTACATTCACACAAATTTAAAACTATCTTCTTGTTCTATATATACAGATTCTATTAATTTTTTTACATAATTACTACATTTATTATTAAATTTATTACATTTAATATTGCATTATTATTTATTACAGAAATTATAAATTTATTATTACATTGTTCTTTATTATACAGAAATTATAAACTGAAAAACGAATGAAAAAGGTGAGAAGGAAAATCCAAAGACCATTAAGAAATTTGCACCTAGGCTAGATCCTGTTCCCCCGACCCCAGAAGGGCATTTTGTTTATTAAAGGGTCCCACTTATAAGTACATTCGCACAAATTAAAACTATCTTCTTGTTCTATACATATAGATTCTATTATTTTGACATAATTATTGCATTTATTTTTTAACATTTATTATTATTACCTTTACACTAATTATTATTCATTTTATTGCCTTTATTATTACATTTATTGCATTTATATTTATTTCCACAATTATCACTTCCATTATTACATTTACATTTATTATTCCAATAGAATCTGTATGAGTAGAAAAAGATAATTTTAATTTGGGCGAAGGTACTTATAAGTTGGACCCTTTAATAACATTCTTGGTCAAAAAATCCCTTACGGCATCGGGTGAATGGATTCTAACCTAAGTGTGAATTTCTTAAATGTCTCTGGATTGTTTCCTTACTTGCTTTTGGTTCATTCATTTATTTATTTATTTATTTTCGGTAAGTGTAAATGGAATAATAAATGTAAATGTAAAAATGGAAGTAATAATTGTGGAAATAAATAGAAATGTAATAAATGTAATAATAAAGGTAATAAAATGAATGTAATAATTAGTGTAAAGGTAATAATAATAAATGTTAAAAAACATAAATGCAATAATAAATGCAGTAATTATGTCAAAATAATAGAATTTGTATGTATAGAACAAGAAGATAGTTTTAATTTGTGCAAATGTGCTTATAAGCGGGACTCTTTAATAAAAAAAATGCCCTTCTGGGGTCGGGGTAACAGGATCTAGCCTAGGTGCGAATTTCTTAATGGTCTTTGGATTGTTTCCTCCTCGCCTTTTTCATTCATTTTTTGGTTTATAATTTCTGTATAATAAACAACAATGTAATAATCAATGTAATAATAAATTTATAATTTCTGTAATAAATAATAATGCAATATTAAATGCAATAAATTTAATAATAAATGTAGTAATTATGTAAAAAAATAATAGAATCTGTATGTATAGAACAAGAAGATAGTTTTAAATTTGTGCGAATGTACTTATAAGCAGTCCCTTTAATTTAAAAACATAAAAAATGCCCTTCCAGTAGGGGGAGAAATGGGATCTAACCTAGGTGCGAATTTCTTAATGGTCCCTGGACTGTTTTCCCTCTTGTTTTTGGTTCATTTGTTTTTCTATACCCACCCGAAGAGGATGCCAGTGGGCATCAAAACTGTTGTGGAAATAAACTCTGTCTATTAGAGTAGGTTTTTATTATCATATTTTGGCCCATTATATATTTGGTGTAATAGAAACTTTGAAAATATAATTTAAATATAGAGATTCAGGCTTGACTGCTGAGTCACATCCAACTGGTACCAATTAAGCAGTGCCATTTGATTAATTGCAGATGCTTAAATAGCTGCAATTTTGGTTCCTGAATCATCTTACCCAAAAAATATGAAACCAAATTAAGAAAAGATGTTGAAATTCTTCCTTTTTATATAAAGTGAGGGTGAAATTCCAGGTGTAGATACACTTTGGAGACAGAGTTCATAACAGCTTGGAAATATGTTAAATTAGTTAATGTAAGGTTAGGTTAGGTTAGGTTAATAATTAAGGCCTATGGACTGTCTCTGAACCATGTCTGACATCTAGAATTTTATCAAATTGAGTGTTAAGAGGTTTCATCTCCAGATTTACCTTGGCAATAAAACCAGTGACTGACAATGAAAACCAGCAGCTGGTCAAAAACTGGAGAGTTGACAACCCTACAGTAGGGCCTAATTATACTCACATCTAATTCCTGCTTCTCAAGTTCTTCACAAAACTTATCATAATTAACCATTTCAGCATTAGGTGTCATATTTCTTGACTACACACTGGTCTGTAATCTGTAAATTAAATGATTAGGTCTAATTATGTAAATCAAACTTCTAATTTATTATTATTTTTTTACTTTAAAGGGCTTATGGAAACACTACAAGGCTACATGGGTATACAATGTACAGGGTGTACACAAATTATCTTCACAACTTCTCGCTTAAATAAAAATATTAGGAAATGAGGTACAATACACATACCATTTTTGTGCCATCTGTGAGAGAAAGTAATAAAGTTTCACATAACCTCAAACACATTCAATATGGACACCATTTGTCACATGTAAGATGTCCAAATGGTATTCTATCTCCATCGATGTATGCTGCAACATTTCAATGTCAACTCTTGCAAAAGCAGCAGCAATTCTGGTCTTTAAATTGTCAATATTGGCCACTGGAGTTGTGTACATGCAGTCTTTTACATAATCCCATAGAAAAAAGTCACAGGGTGTTATGTCTGATGATCTGGCTGGCCAAGAGATGGGCCCTCCATGGCCAATCCACCAATTTGGGAAATGCATGTTAAGGGAATTTCATACATTTCATAATTTGTATACACCCTGTACAGTAATCTCACATCTAACAACTACCACATGAAGCTTTATTACTTTCTCTCACAGATGGAGCAAAAATGGTGTGTGTGTGTCATTTCCTAATATTTTTATTTGAGAGAGAAGTTGTAAAGATAATTTGTGTACACCCTGTACATTTATCAGAGAATGGATAGGTCAGAGTGATCTGGTCTTATACATTAAGAATGATTTAACTTCAGTTCAGAATGATAGTACTGTATTAAATTAGACAACAGGGTAAAATCAATCAGTTGTGTAGTGGTGAGCATTGCTGACTATGAATCCATCAACCCCAGGATCAAGACCCAGCTGTTCAGCCTTCCACACAATAAAAATTGGTTGGTAGATAAATTGGTACCCTGAGTAGCCTAGTAGTTAAGACATTGGGCTGCTGATTGGGAGGTTAGGAGATCGAGTCCAGGTGAGGACTTCGTAATTTCTGACCACCCACAGTGGGGCATGGTCCAGATTCCACATTAAACTGTAGGTCTAAGGTGGAGTGACAAGCTTCACCATCAAAATGAACAATTTGGACACAAGCAAACTCAAAGTCAACCAAGGATATTTGTGTATCAAGTATAGTACATTTGGGTAGGTATATTTTATAGACTTCCAAACCAAACACAAGAAGTTTATGAAAGTACAGTTCAGGAAATAATGAAAAAAGTTGTAATGCTAGAATATTAATTATTTTATGGGAGATTTCG
Source organism: Bathynomus jamesi (assembly GCA_023014485.1). NCBI lineage: Eukaryota > Metazoa > Arthropoda > Malacostraca > Isopoda > Cirolanidae > Bathynomus > Bathynomus jamesi. Next base: position 533,272 of record JAJOZX010002020.1, on the reverse strand, counting down.
ATTTCAACCTGCCTCATATAGACTGGAATTTTTTAGGATATAATAGGGGAGGTAACTTCTTCATTGAGTGCTGTAATGATAATTTCCTAATGCAATTTGGAGATAAACCAACTAGGGGTCACACAATCTTAGAGTTGGTTCTGTCTAATGATTATGAGGTTATTGGGTCATTCTCTGTCAGATCAACCAAAAAAAATTGAAATTAACACCCTCATCTCTCATATTTTGCTGAAATTTGGTTTATAGGGAGTTTGTGAGCCCTGAATCCATTTCTGAAATTATAAGGTCAATCCGACCAACGGTTCAAGAGATATGACCTCGGGCAATTTGAGGTCACTTGCGAGGTTACTAACATTTGGCGAGCCATAACTTGGGTAATAATTGTCATAATTATATAAAAGTAAATATATTTAGAATCAGAAAATGACAAGGAATCCAAATATGCAAGTTTTAGAACTCTAGGTTGAAAAATAAAAAAGTTACACTGTAACCAAAATTTGAGGTCACGATTTGACCTCTGGGGTATCAAATGAGAATTTTTTTTTAAATGTAAAAAATGAAGGCATAGGCATTGGCTATTAGAATCAGCAAAAAAAAGTTTGTTTATGTTAGTATTTTTCATGTAACTAACATATAAGTGAACACCATATTCATAAGTTGTGCGTCAATTCTACCTATTTTTTCACACAAGCTCATAATTTGACCTATAGAAATTAAAATTACATTTTTTATAGATATAAAAAACAAAGTCAGAGTTCTTGACTAATAAAAACAATCATAAAAAGTTTGTTTATGTTGGTACTTTTCATGTAACTAACTTATAAGTGAACACCATATTTATAAATTGCTTGTCATTTCAAGGAATTTTTATATCTTAGCTATCAATTTGACCTCAAGCTCCAAGAATTTAATAAAAATTGTATTTCACTGCTAATCTACACTGGCAATAATAGTTATAATAGTGAAAGGGGAAGACTAAGCTCACATGTAGCCTAAACAAACCTGTTGAAACATGTTGCTACTTGTCTAAGTGCAGAATCAACACAGATAGTTGCAAAATTCCTTGTCTACAGGTTAGTACAGTTCCAGCCAGCACTGTGGGTGGCTGGTGGGTATGGTGTTTTAATGAGCCTCAGAGACTATCAAGGCCTAAAATATTAAGTGTGTATAGCTATATATTTTCTAAAAAATATATATTACCTAATTGTAAATCCTATATCTTTACAGATCAAAATACAATGGTTCGGCACTTGAAATACTGCCAGGACACTATTCAAAAACACAAGAAACGCATAACAATCAATCTTAGAAAAGTGACTGATGTACTTGTTGAAAAATGTGCTGGAAGAGTGAAAAAAGACTCATTGTTGTGTGTGAACTGCTGGACACTGATAATGAAAAACCCCACTATACTTAGTACCACTGAAAACAACGAGTCTGAGCAGGATTCAAATGAATCATCTACTATCAGTGGCTTGAGTAACATCTCTTCAATTCAAGATCTGGACAATGACAGTGATTGCTTGATAAAGGAAAATCCTTCAACTTCAGTTGAACCAGTTCTAGCATTTCTGGACCAAACACCAGTTAAAAAAGTAAGTAATAAATTAATATAATAACTTATACTTTACTACAAGGTCTGTTTGATCTACTATATAGCCAATTATATAGCATTTAAGGTACTATAATTAATATTTAATTACTAATATTCAGGTGTGTGAAACCTTTTTTTCTGTTCTTTTCAGAAGGGCTGTCATTAAGCCAGAAAAAGCGCAAGGCTCGTGGTAAGCTATCATCTGCTCAGAAACACCTGAAGGAGAGGCTAGAACTCAGTTATGGTGTTCAAATTACCGAGGAGGTAAGTGATACTTCAAAACCTGAAAAATCTGAAAAACATCTAGACAAATTAATGAATGAATTGAAACAGTCATTCCTGGAGGGCAAATGTCACCATCACAAACTACAAATATTGACACTCTCACCATACACAATTGAAAAACAGCTAGTTTCTTTCAAACTACAACATACATGGTGAAAAGAAGCCATTCACTTAAATCAGAACATGGAATCCTTCCGAAGATTCCACTAATGAGCAAAGGAAAAGTGATATCTGAAGAACACAAAGATATAGTTAGAAGATTCTATGAGTCAGAAGAGGTTAGTCGTATGTGTCCTGGCCAAAAGGATTGCGTGAAAGTTATCAGTGCTGAAGGTGCAATGAAGGTGCAAAAATGATTGGTCCTCGGGAATTTAAGAGAGATGTTTGAACTATATAAAAATGATGAAAAGAATCCCAAAATAGGATTTTCCACATTTGCAAAATTACGGCCATCATATTGTGTGCTTGCCGGTAGTGGTGGGACTCATTCTGTCTGTGTCTGCACATACCATCAAAATCCAAAATTGCAGCTGGCTGCATTGGGAGAAAGAGGTCTTTCATACAAGGATCTTATGGATTACAGTGTCTGCAGTACAGAAAGAGAGACTTGCATGATGCAACTTTGCAATGATTGCCCAAGAGAAGAGGGTGTCCTGGATTTTCTTGAGTTACTTGACAGTGTGAAATCAGCTCCAAATGAAATATCTTACAAGCAATGGGTGACTGTTGACCATTGTACAATGGTTGATAAGGTGGAGCCACTTCATGAATACTTATCATCCCTAAGCATGAAAATATCCCGCATGGTTCGTCATCACTTTGTTGCTCAGCAACAATCACAGTACTTCAAGCAGTTGAAAGAAACACTACCACCTCAGAGCGAGGTAGTTATAGTAGGTGATTTCTCTGAGAATTATTCTTTCATTGTCCATGATGCTGCCCAAGGGTTTCACTGGGACAATTCACAGTGTACAGTTCACCCTTTTGTCATCTATTATAGATCATCTGCAGACCAGGAACTTAGCCATTTTAGTGTCTGTTTCTTATCTGCATCACTAAACACAACACTATAATGGTTTACTCATTCATATTGAAGCTTATGACATATGTTAAATTCAGATGCCCACAATTGAAGAAGGTGCACTATTTCTCAGATGGATGTGCTGGCCAATATAAGAACAGATACAACTTCACAAATCTCTGTTACCATGAAGAGGATTTTGGTCTGTCTTGTGAATGGCACTTCTTTGCTACATCCCATGGCAAAAATGCATGTGATGGGATTGGAGGAACAGTGAAAAGAGCTACTGCTCGTGCCAGTTTGCAGAGAACTACAGAGAGGCAAATTCTTACACCAGAACACATGTTTCAGTTTTGTGAAGAAAACTTGAGCAAGAAGATAAATTTTTTCTTTGTAACTACAGCTGATTTGAAAGATGCAGAAGAATGGTTGGAACATCGATTCAAGGATAGTAGGGCTATTCCTGGAACTCAGAAATATCATAGATTTGTTCCCCTAAACAAGGAAGAACTGATGGTGTATCCCATTTCAAGTGGCATTGGAGAAAAGAAAAGAATAAGGAAAAGTCATTTTACTAATGAACCAGCAATGCTTGGTAACCTAAAATGTGTCAAACCAGGAGAGTATGTTGGCTGCATTTATGACATGCAAGTTTGGTATGGAATTGTGGAGGAATATTGTGAAGAGTTTGATGATTTCACTGTGAACTTTCTACATCCCTCTGGGTCATCAGGATCAAGTGCATATTATTATCCATCAAACAAGGATTCATGTGCAGTGCCAGGACATCATATATTAACTGTAATGAGTTGTCCTACCCTAAGAGGAGGCAGCAGAATTCAATACATTTTTCCACAAAAAGAAATTGATGAGAGCATCGAGCATGCAAAAATTGTATTAGGCTAGCACATGAATCCTCTAAGTAGGTCTTCCCCTTTCACTATTATAACTATTATTGCCAGTGTAGATTAGCAGTGAAATACAATTTTACATTTTTTGCCTTTGTTTTTATATCTATAAAAAAATGTAATTTTAATTTCTATAGGTCAAATTATGAGCTTAAGTGTGAAAAATAGGTAGAATTGACGCACAACTTATGAATATGGTGTTCACTTATATGTTAGTTACATGAAAAATACTAACATAAACAAACTTTTTTTTGCTGATTCTAATAGCCAATGCCTATGCCTTCATTTTTTACATTTAAAAAAAAAATTCTCATTTGATACCCCAGAGGTCAAATCGTGACCTCAAATTTTTGGTTACAGTGTAACTTTTTTATTTTTCACCTAGAGTTCTAAAACTTGCATATTTGGATTCCTTGTCGTTTTCTGATTCTAAATATATATCTTTTATATAATTGTGACCATTATTACCCAAGTTATGGGTCGCCAAATGTTAGTGACCTCGCAAGTGACCTCAAATTTCCCGAGGTCATATCTCTTGAACCGTTGGTCGGATTGACCTTATAATTTCAGAAATGGATTCAGGGCCCACAAACTCCCTATAAACCAAATTTCAGCAAAATCTGAGAGATGAGGGTGTTAGGCACTGGTTGATCTGACAGAGAATGACCCTATTAGGGAACTTACAGTAGGAGCAGGGCCAGATTAAGCATTGTTAGGGGTGGGGGCAATGAATATTTTTGGGCCAGTGTCACTAGAAAAACACAATTCTTTACCTGATACATCATAAGGGGTTCCAAACACCTCAACCCCCCCCCCCCCCCCCCCCATTTGCAGCTTACATGTTTACTTATATCGAAATAGTTTTTAGTGATTATAAAAATATATAAAATTCTTTATTTATTGCAGGTATTAAAATTACTCTAGCTGATAAAGTGATAATATTGGTGATTCGGAGAGGCAAAGTGTGATAGATCGCATACAAGCAATAACATTTCGGGAAGCTCGTGATGCTGGAGCCACCTTTATAACACGTTCATGGGTTGCCAAAAAGTTGCGAAGAAGTGAGCACTTCGTCAAAAGAAATTGCAATAAAACTTTGGATGAATGTGAAATGGATACAACCAAATCTGGGTGCCCAAATTTGCCACTCTCTCAGGAAACAAAGGACATCATTGAAAACAGTACACGTAAGCGGAAAAACAGCTGGGCTAAACTTTCTAGAGAGATAGAAGTGTTGAGAGGAAAGATCGTTAGTGGTGAGATCATTCGACTGTACCATCATAGGCAAGGTTTAAAGCCTTCGCATGAACTTCCAAAGCCAAGAAAAACTCAACTTAACATCGATGACAGAATGTGGTTTGCCCATTATCTTGAAGAAAGGGATGTGGATGATTTCATGCATTTAGCTGTCTCCGATGAATTTTTTGTTTACGTAACACATCAGCCTAACTACCAAAATGATCGAGTGTGGGCCATAACACCAGATGAAATTGATGACAGTGAACATTATCGTGAATTATTAAAAAGTTCAGACTGTGTTGGTGTGATTGTTTTGTTCACTGCAAAGAAGCTCATGTGGGTGCTGAAGCCAAATGGTCAGAGTTGGGATGGACAGTATTTTCGTGATATTATTCTATCCCAGCATGTCATTCCTTTTCTAAGAAACCTAAACAATGTTATGGATGTCGATCAGGTCACGCTTTTGCACGATAAGGCCCCCTGCTTTAAGACATTAGCCACTCAACAGTTGTTGCAGAACCATGAGATCAATTTCTTTGGAAATAAAGAATGGCCAGGAAATTCTCCTGACCTGAACGTCTGTGAACACATTGGATCAGTTATAAAGGACAAGGTTGAATGTCTCTTGTTTCAAGAACCTGCAGCAAATCGATTTTCGAAGGATACAATGATGCAACACATTGAATCACCCTTACATTGCTGTTGGCAGCCTGAGCAGCCTGGCCTTCTGTGAGTGCTCATGGCCGCCACAACTCCCCAGTAAAAGTAAAACGGTAATGCACCATTATATTAGCTTATTGCATATATATTTTTTTTTTTTTTAAGTTCGGGAAGAACCGATTCGCCTCTATTTAAAAGGGCATATCTCAGCGGAAAAACAAAGAAAAAGTGAGAGGAAAGACAGAGGAAACAGAAAGGGTGGAGGGGACAGTCGAAGTGGAAAAAGACCAAGGATGAGAAAGACTGCAGGGTCGAGCCCCATCATCCTTGGGTGCTAGGGCCAGGAGGGCGCACGTGAAACCTCCAGAAACAAGCACGTACAAACGAGCACAAAGAGCACTCAAGAGCACGAGCTTAGAACCCCCTTGCGGGGTATTGCATATATATATATATATATTATGATGAATAAAACCACGAAGGAAAGGAAACACAAAATGGTGCTCAAGCGCTTTCGTCTAATGACATCCTCAGGAACACTGAAGTACATACAAGGGTTACAGCCTATATAGGTTACAGAAAGAAAAAAAAAAGAAAAAAAATAAATAATATATATATAATATATATATATATGATGAATAAAACCACGAAGGAAAGGAAACACAAAATGGTGCTCAAGCGCTTTCGTCTAATGACATCCTCAGGAATGTCATTAGACGAAAGCGCTTGAGCACCATTTTGTGTTTCCTTTCCTTCGTGGTTTTATTCATCATAAATATTTTTCACGTGTTACTTTCGTGAAATAATTTTCATATATATATATATATATATATATGCAATAAACGGAGAAGTAAAAATAAAAATTAAAAATTAAAGGATTATCAGAGAGGCATACAGATTTGTAAGGAAAAAATATCAATTTTTAGCACAAGATCAAATGAATTATAAAAATACAAATTTATACTGGAAATCTGCCCGGGTTTTAACACTGCCCTTTATGGTCAAATTTCGATGTACGTATATAAAAATAAAATTAAAATTAAAAGTTAATAAAGTAGCATACAAGTTTACCAACAATTTAGCGTTCTACCCTTCTTATCTAAATCTGTTTTGAAGGAATTCAAAACAACAGGATCGAGTTGAAAAAGACCTTTGTAAACAATGTGATTCCTTTTACATAGGTCAGACGGGAAAGGATTTGCACACACGTATAAAACAGCATCAATATTCCGTTAGAACAGGACAGTTGTCCAATTCCATTTTTGTCCATTTGTCAGAGTTATCCCACTGTATTGATTGGAATAATGCTTCAGTTTTATTCCACTCTAGCAACATTGTTAATAGAAATATTCTTGAGTCTGCCATTATCCAACTTTCAAATAACTTCAACATAAGCAAAGGTCTTTTTCAACTCGATCCTGTTGTTTTGAATTCCTTCAAAACAGATTTAGATAAGAAGGGTAGAATGCTAAATCTTTGGTAAACTTGTATGCTACTTTATTAACTTTTAATTTTCATTTTATTTTTATATACATCGAAATTTGACCATAAAGGGCAGAGTGTTAAAACCTGGGCAGATTTCCAGTATAAATTTGTATTTTTATAATTCATTTGATCTTGTGCTAAAAATCGATATTTTTCCTTACAAATCTGTATGCCTCTCTGATAATCCTTTAATTTTTAATTTTTATTTTTACTTCTCCGTTTATTGCATATATATATATATATATATATATATAATATTATATATATATATATAGTTATATATGTGTGTGTGTGATATATATATATATGTATATATATATATATATATATATATATATAGTTATATATATGTGTGTGTGTATATATATATATATATATATATATATATATATAGATATATGTGTGTGTGTATATATATATGTATATATATATATAGTTATATGTGTGTGTGTGTATATATATATATGTATATATATATATATATATATATATATATATATATATGCAAATAACTGCAATGACCGCGCAGTATATAAATGAATAGAAACGACATAAGTATTAAGGAACGTTTCTGCACACGAGGAGAGAGATAACGAAATAATGAAAAATGAGGCGAACCGCCTGGGAATCGAACCCCAGGCCTTCCAATTGCCGGTCGGACGCTCTACCATTATGCTACGGACCTCACTCAATCACAAATCGAAATTCTCCCAAATAGGGCAGAAACCAATGCCCTCAGAGAGCACCCTCGCAAATCGTGAATATGCGCAAATAACTGCAATGACCGCGCAGTATTAAATGAATAGAAACGACATAAGTATTAAGGAACGTTTCTGCACACGAGGAGGAGAGATAACGAAATAATGAAAAATGAGGCGAACCGCCTGGGAATCGAACCCAGGGCCTTCCAATTGCCGGTCGGACGCTCTACCATTATGCTACGGACCTCACTCAATCACAAATCGAAATTCTCCCAAATAGGGCAGAAACCAATGCCCTCAGAGAGCACCTCGCAAATCGTGAATATGCGCAAATAACTGCAATGACCGCGCAGTATATAAATGAATAGAAACGACATAAGTATTAAGGAACGTTTCTGCACACGAGGAGGAGAGATAACGAAATATGAAAAATGAGGCGAACCGCCTGGGAATCGAACCCAGGGCTTCCAATGCCGGTCGGACGCTCTACCATTATGCTACGGACCTCACTCAATCACAAATCGAAATTCTCCCAAATAGGGCAGAAACCAATGCCCTCAGAGAGCACCCTCGCAAATCGTGAATATGCGCAAATAACTGCAATGACCGCGCAGTATATAAATGAATAGAAACGACATAAGTATTAAGGAACGTTCTGCACACGAGGAGGAGAGATAACGAAATAAGGGCATTGGTTTCTGCCCTATTTGGGAGAATTTCGATTGTGATTGAGTGAGGTCCGTAGCATAATGGTAGAGCGTCCGACCGGCAATTGGAAGGCCCTGGGTTCGATTCCCAGGCGGTTCGCCTCATTTTCATTATTTCGTTATCTCTCCTCCTCGTGTGCAGAAACGTTCCTTAATACTTATGTCGTTTCTATTCATTTATATACTGCGCGGTCATTGCAGTTATTTGCGCATATTCACGATTTGCGAGGGTGCTCTCTGAGGGCATTGGTTTCTGCCCTATTTGGGAGAATTTCGATTGTGATTGAGTGAGGTCCGTAGCATAATGGTAGAGCGTCCGACCGGCAATTGGAAGGCCCTGGGTTCGATTCCCAGGCGGTTCGCCTCATTTTTCATTATTTCGTTATCTCTCCTCCTCGTGTGCAGAAACGTCCTTAATACTTATGTCGTTTCTATTCATTTATATACTGCGCGGTCATTGCAGTTATTTGCGCATATTCACGATTTGCGAGGGTGCTCTCTGAGGGCATTGGTTTCTGCCCTATTGGGAGAATTTCGATTTGTGATTGAGTGAGGTCCGTAGCATAATGGTAGAGCGTCCGACCGGCAATTGGAAGGCCCTGGGTTCGATTCCCAGGCGGTTCGCCTCATTTTCATTATTTCGTTATCTCTCCTCCTCGTGTGCAGAAACGTTCCTTAATACTTATGTCGTTTCTATTCATTTATATACTGCGCGGTCATTGCAGTTATTTGCGCATATTCACGATTTGCGAGGGTGCTCTCTGAGGGCATTGGTTTCTGCCCTATTTGGGAGAATTTCGATTTGTGATTGAGTGAGGTCCGTAGCATAATGGTAGAGCGTCCGACCGGCAATTGGAAGGCCCTGGGTTCGATTCCCAGGCGGTTCGCCTCATTTTTCATTATTTCGTTATCTCTCCTCCTCATGTGCAGAAACGTTCCTTAATACTTATGTCGTTTCTATTCATATATATATATATATATATTATTTATTTTTTATTTTTTTTTTCTTTCTGTAACCTATATATAGGCTGTAACCCTTGTATGTACTTCAGTGTTCCTGAGGATGTCATTAGACGAAAGTGCTTGAGCACCATTTTGTGTTTCCTTTCCTTCGTGGTTTTATTCATCATAAATATTTTTTCACGTGTTACTTTCGTGAAATAATTTTCATATATACACACACATATATATATATATATATATATGATGAATAAATATTCATCATAAATATTTTTCACGTGTTACCTTCGTGAAATAATTTTCATATATATATATATATATATATATATATATATATATATATATATATATATATATACAGGGTGTTTGAAAACTTTCTGTACAAATTGTAATGGGGGATAGGCACACCAAGACAAACCCTTTTCGTCTATAAGTGTATGTCCGCTGATGTCACCATTTGGCGCCACTGCAATTGGCTAAAAGGTGAAGTGGGCTAGACTCGTGCTTGCCGCGGGCATTCTTATATCGGACGTAGTACGCGTAACATGGAGCGCTTCACGACTGCTGAGATGACTGACATGCATATGGTGTATGGGGCTGCCAATGGAAATGGAAGAGCTGCTGTGAGGTTGTACGGACAGCGCTTCCCAAACAGACGTGTGCCAAATCACCAAACGTTTGCGCATTTGCATCGGCGACTGCGAGAAACTGGAACATTCCATGCAAACATGCATGACACTGGTCGGGAGAGAAATGTGCGCACTCCTGACATGGAAGAAGAAATCCTTTGGCGATTTGAGGACAATCCAAGCGCAAGCATGTGAGGTGTTGCACGTATCCTCGGTGTGAACCACGACCTGGTCTGGAGAGTGTTGCACGAGCAGCAGTTACATCCGTTTCATCGTCAGTGTCCAGGCATTACAAACCTGTGTAGCATGCGGATTTGCGTGCACCCACACGTGAGAATTGTGCATGTTAAACACACCCTCACATGTGAAACAGGCCTCATCTGAGAACAGCACATAAGCCAGAAAATTAGGCTGCACCGCTGTCTGCTGCAGAAACCAGCATGCGAATTCCACACGAAGAGGGTAATCCCGAGGTTGCAATGCCTGGACTCTCTGATGATGAAATGGATGTAACTGCTGCTCGTGCAACACTCTCCAGATCAGGTCGTGGTTCACACCGAGGATACGTGCAACACCTCGCGTGCTTGCGCTTGGATTGTCCTCAAATCACCGTAGGATTTCTTCTTCCATATCAGGAGTGTGCACATTTCTCTCCCGACCAGTGTCATGCATGTTTGCATGGAATGTTCCAGTTTCTCGCAGTCGCTGATGCAAATGCACAAATGTTTGGTGGTTTGGCACACGTCTGTTTGGGAAGCATGGTCGGTACAACCTCACAGCAGCTCTTCCGTTTCCATTGGCAGCCCCATACACCATATGCATGTCAGCCATCTCAGCAGTCATGAAGCGCTCCATGTTACGCGTACTACGTCCGATTTAAGAATGCCCGCGGCAAGCGCGAGTCTAGCCCACTTCACCTTTTAGCCAATTGCAGCGGTGCCCTCTCGCGCCAAATGGTGACGTCAGCGGACATACACTTATAGATGAAAAGGGTGTCTTGGTGTTGCCTATCCCCCATTACAATTTGTACAGAAAGTTTTCAAACACCCTGTATATACAGCCGCTATATTCTAGAGAAATTTGCGTAAAACAAAATGAAGAATGGCCAGGAAATTCTCCTGACCTGAATGTCTGTGAACACATTGGATCAGTTATAAAGGACAAGGTTGAATGTCTCTTGTTTCAAGAACCTGCAGCAAATCAATTTTTGAAGGATACAATGATGCAACACATTGAATCACCCTTATGTTGCTGTTGGCAGCCTGAGTGGCCTGGCCTTCTGCGAGTGCTCATGGCTGCCACAACTCCCCAGTAAAAGTAAAATGGTAATGCACCATTATATTAGCTTATTGCATATATATATATATATATATATATATAGTCATGCGGTTTGCTTCTACAAAGCTTCAATTTAATATTTACATTCCTCCTTGTCATTGGATTTCTCCTAAATATATATATATATATATATATATATATATATATATATATATATATATATATATATCCCCGCAAGGGGGTTCTAAGCTCGTGCTCTTGAGTGCTCTTTGTGCTCGTTTGTATGTGCTTGTTCCTGGAGGTTTCACGTGCGCCCTCCCGGCCCTAGCACCCAAGGATGATGGGGCTCGACCCTGCAGTCCTTGGTCTTTTTCCACTTCAACTGTCCACTCCACCCTTTCTTTTTCCTCTGTCTTTCCTCTCACTTTTTCTTTGTTTTTCCGCTGAGATATGCCCTTTAAATAGAGGCGAATCGGTTCTTCCCGAACTTAAAAAAAAAAAATATATATATATATATGATACACACAGACAGTGCATGGAACAAGGAACTTTTCTGGGAAAATTAAATTCACTATAGTCCGAATAAGTAATGGTAAATGACAAATACCATAGTTTTTCTTTTTCATGATGCTAGCCCGACGTGGGCAACGGGTCACTCGCAAATTTGCGTAAAACAAAATGAAGAATGGCCAGGAAATTCTCCTGACCTGAATGTCTGTGAACACATTGGATCAGTTATAAAGGACAAGGTTGAATGTCTCTTGTTTCAAGAACCTGCAGCAAATCGATGTTCGAAGGATACACTGACACAACACATTGAAACTGTTTAAGCAAATTTGTGTAACGATCAAGATCTATTCACATCACTTTTGGCAAGCTACCCAAAGCGAATTCAGGCTGTCTTGAAAGCCAATGGCAGGAACACCAAGTTTCAATTGTTTCTCATTAAATGCAGAATTAAATTCTCTTTTGTAAGGTATGTTTAGTTTTACTGTACCTCTAATGGTTTAGGCCATGGGCAGGGGCTAAGGTTTATTGGAGCCCCGTACATGAGTGATGTGATCAGCTGACTGGGATCGATCAACAGAAAATGAAACAAAAACAAAGATGTGATTACAGAAAATGTATACTTTGTTGACATAAATGGGATACTAAACTAGGTTTTGTAGAAGCGGAATCTAGAATTTTTTTTTCTTCCTCACAGTCAACCAATTATTTCAACGGTAGATTATAGTGTTTACATAGTTTCTTGGGGCTGGGGGCAAATGCCCCCTTTGCCCCCATTATAATCCGCTACTGAGTAGGAGAGTCATCGGGTCATTCCATGTCAAATCAGACACCAAAAATGTCAACCATCTCCAATTTTGTTTATACTTAGTACACTTAAGGACCCTTACGAGAAATGTAGATACCCAAAATTTCACACCTCTATGACCTCAGGGTGCCGAGATATGAGGTCACAAGAGTTGACCTTTTGACCAGATTTTTTTTTTAAATTTAATATATCTAAATTGTCATATCTCGGCTTCTACTAGACCAATTTACTTCATTTTTTATGTCATTTTAAAGCTTGAAATGAGTAGAATCTTTTGTCTATCTTGAAATATATCTCATAAATGATTCATAAAAACGTTATAGAAGTTGGAAATATTTGAACTTGAATAAAAAATAAAAAATAAAATTGTCTAATTTTTTTAATTTTTTGTCCCAAGGTACCTCTATCCAAGCCCAACATTGTGTAAAAATTTCATTATTCTCTGGCAAATACTTGAGAAAATATAGCACTTTCAGTGTGACAAATTTAAAAAAATATATAAAAAAAATGACAGAAAATGAAAAATCGTCACTATTCCTATGAAAAATGATGTGGAGTTACTTTTTTTTTTAAAGTACAGTATATACAGCATTATGACATAAAATAACTAATTTGGAGCTTTAAATTTGGCACCTATAAGACAGGTGTACCTATTTTTGTCTATGTAGGGTAGATTTTTTCTAAAATTTTCCAAACATATATAAAAACTAATTAATTTGTTTTTAGTGTGGTACTTTCTAGTAATTTTAGCATTTATTCTAGAAGAATAACATGTTTGAATTTATTTGAATTGAATTTAATATTATTTTCATCAGCCCAGTTGAAAAGAAACATCTTGCCTTCTTGTAAAATTTTGTGATCCTCTTTAGTTGTTGTTAATCTGTAAAAATAATTAAAGTTTGTTACATAAAGAAAAATTATTGACTAAATCTGAAATTAAATAGAGAAATTACGAAAGCAAATTGCTAGTGATTACATTAAATTATTGGTATATAGCATGGGTTAGATGGTTGTTAATTTGAAAATTCTAAATTTAAATAGGTATTTTAGGTTATCTTTCTTTGAAGTAATTCTTTATGAGATTTAGAGACTTTTGGTATGTCTTCTTTTACTATATTATACTCTCTCCTGTTTCTCATCATTACATCAACTTTTCTGATGACACTTGAAAATCTTATTGTCAAAATATCTGGATGTTGGGGATAGAAAAACGAAGGATTGGGACCATGAGGGTGTAAGAATGACACCTTCACCTCTCTGGATTCTGTCAATTTTTCCAAAACATATGATAACCACCAGTGGTCATCATAATCTATAGCAACAAAACCATTTATATCATTTCCTCTTCCTCAGTTACTTTTATGATTGTTGACTCATTAAATGCTGAATATCTTTTAACAGTAACTGACGAAAGTGAAACAGGTTTCACATGGTGCAATTTTAGAGTTTCGGAAATGGTTTTGGCTTTTGCATTTTGGTCTTTTAAAAATTCTTCTCTCTTTGATGGTCTTCAATTGTTAAAAATTTAAAATTTATGTTTTTAATGTTACAGTTAGCAAATTCAAACAAATTTTGGGATGTTATTATTTGGTTATCATATGGTCTATGGAGGCTTGCCTTTGCAGCTAATCTTTTAATAGTGCCCCCCCAATCCATCGCATGGTCCTTTTCCATGACTTGTAGTGAAAAAATTCCAATCCACCTCCAAATTAAAATCCTTTTTATGGTAACAGAGGTTAAGAAAATTTTTACAATTTTTGTATTGGGCAGCACATCCATCCAAAAAATATAAAATTTATTTTATGAATGGAATTTTTTCTTCTATAAATTTACACAGGTGGCATTGAAAAAGATGAACTGCAACAACATTGTGGTCATTACATTCTGAAATAATTACAAAATTTAAGTTCTTTAGATTTCCTTGGGACTTGAAATATAGAATGAACGGATGAATAGTAGTCATTTGGTTGTTCCAATGGAACAACTGAACTTCATCTTGGAGAATAGCTGAATAATTTTCTGAGAAGTCGCATACAGCCAAAACGTCATCATTTTTCAATGATGTTTTCTTATCCTCATAGTAGTTTGATTGCATATTTGTTAGGAAATTATGGATGTGAAAGTAAGTACCGTATTTTTCGGTGTATAAGACGCACCCCTATTTTCAAGGCCTTTTTTCAGGGAAAAAAAAGTTATTTTTTTCACATTTAATGTTTATTAGAACTAGCTATACTACAATAGTAAACAAAGTGCTTTTTCTTACTTTCAAAAAGAAAAATGTTAGTTTCAAACATTAAATAAACAAAAAACTTTGCTCACTCATCATAAAAACTCTTCAAAGTCTTCAGGAGTGTTTAAAAGAAAAAAAAATGGTAGTTCCATACATTTAACAAAAAACATTGTTCATTCTTTATGAAAACCTTCAAAATCTTCCTCTGCATCACTTTCACTGGCACCCCTATTTTCAAGGCCATTTTCACACATTTAATGTTCATTAGAACTAGGTAGCTATACTTCAATAGTAAACAAAGTGCTTTTTCTTACTGGTAGCACACTTTGAAAAAGAAAAATGGTAGTTTCAAACATTAAATAAACAAAAAACTTTGCTCACTCATCATAAAACCCTTCAAAGTCTTCAAAAGAAAATAAAAATAAATGGTAGTTCCATACATATAACAAAAACATTATTCATTCTTTATGAAAACCTTCAAAATCTTCCTCTGCATCACATTCACTGTCAATGAAACCATGTTCTGAAAGTTCACTTTCACTTGAGTCACCACTCTCCTCAAATAGAATGTCATCTTCAGTGCCATCAAGGGAATTGCTTATGCCACATTTTTTAAATGCCTTTATTACAATTTCAGTCTTAACTCTGTCCCATGAGTTTTTCACCCACTCACACACACTTGCAATGCTTGGTCTCTTCCTCCTCCCAGTAGGGGTTACTTCGTAGTCCACCATCTGCATCCATTTGTTCCACTCCTCACGCATTCCTGTGTTACGTTTGCTAACTTGAAATTATCTGGTATGCACCCCTCAGAAATAGATGCATTAAAAATCTTTGTTAGTGGCACAACAATCTTCTATTCCCATTTCCAGAACTTTCCCAGATTTTGGATTTGGTTCTGACAAAATTCCAGAACTTTCTACCATTTTCTTAGCAATGCATGCAGTGTGCTTGGTAGTATTGAATTCTTGGCATATTTTTCTTATACTCCAGCTTTTGGGCAGAACTGTTAAAATTTTAATTTTTTCACTTCTTTTAGTACTTGAATCGTTAAATTTTTCTTTTAGCTGGTCTAAAATTTCTTTATAATCCTTTTCTTCCTGTGATGTTTCTTCCTCTTCAACTTTAGTTTTCCCACTAGCAGCTTCTATTTTTCTTTTGAACGTATCTTTAACTTGTTTAAATTTTTTCAGTCCATATGCCTTTTGAGTATCTAATTTTTGTTTTTTAACTGGACTCTCTCCTATTTCTTTTAATGAACTATTCAGCGTCACTAATTCAAAATTTACTGTTAGAGACACTGAACTTGAGCGTGACCCTGATGACAAGTTCAAGTGGTCTTTCAGATATGACAGAGCCAGAGGGATGAGATGAGTCACTGTCTGAATTTTCAGTATTTTCGTTTAATATTTTATCAACAAGAATTCTGCACAAATTACATAGTCTATGATTTGCAGTTAGTTGAAGATCAGGCTGCTTAACGATTATTTCAGGTGGAACTACTCTTAGTCGCTTAGTTCGCCATTTCCCTTGATGCTCATTGAAAGGAGCAGCACATTTTCTTTTTAAATTAAGCAAATCCATTTCAAAATTTCCTAATTGAAATAGAATAAGTACCTGACTAGGAATTTCTGAATATATTACATATGGATGATTTATTTTATAGTTTCCTATAAGATCTGAAAAAAAGAAAAAAGTACATGTACACATAAAACAGTTATTTGTACTAGGAGTTAATGTTTGCATACAAATAACATATACAAAAATAGGTATACCTAATAGGACGTGTCAAATTTACAGCTCTCAATTAATTCTTTTATTTGTCATAGTGCTATACTTTCAAAAATAAAAGTTACTCCACATCATTCCATATGAATAGCAATGATTTTTCATTTTCTGTCATTTTTTTTATATTTTTTTTTAAATTCATCACACTGAAAGTGCTATATTTTCTAAAGTATTTGCCAGAGAATAATGAAAGTTTTACACAATATTGCGCTTGGATAGAGGTATCTTGGGACAAAAAAAATTAAAAATCGGAGACGATATTTTTTTTTACTCAAGTTCAAATATTTCCAACTTCTATAACTTTTTTGTGAATCATTTATGGGATATATTTCAAGATGGACAAAAGATTCGACCCCTTTCAACCTTTAAAATGACACCAAAATGAAGTACATTGGTCCAGTAGAAGCCAAGATATGACAATTTAGATATATTAAATTTTGAAAAAAATCTGGTCAAAAGGTCAACTTTCGTGACCTCATATCTCGGCACCCTGAGGTACTAAGTATAAACAAAATTGGAGATGATTGACATTTTTTTTGCCCTTATGTGTCTGATTTGACATGGAATGACCCCATCATATGTTTTAAGATAGAACTAAATAGGGATCTAGCCAACAATGATCACCTTGTTCCTTACTTCTTGTGGGATCACTATGGTAAATTTAGGGTATCATTAGGCTCAGTAATGTGGGAAAATGAATTTGGCAAAAAATGCTATTGAGATATGGTCTAAATTCAAAGAAATTTTAAATAGAAGTTATACAATATACATGTATTCCTTTCAGAACTATTACAAATAACAAAGATTAGGAAACGTTTGTGGTGGAATAAAGAAATAGCTAAAATGATTAAAAATAAGAAAGAGCATTCAGGAATTTAAAAGCAGTAATAGCCTTGTGGACTTGGATAATTATAGGCAGTTAAGAAATAAGTTAAACAGTTTGATTAGGAAGAGCAAAAGGCATAGTGAAATAAATCTAGCTGGAAATAGCAATAAGAATCCAAAGAAATACAATAATAAAAAATATGGTAGGGTTGGCCCAATAGAACATGACTAATATATTTGAAAGTGATCAGGATATTATTGGTATTTTTAACCCGCTGGCCCCGATGGAAAACGTGTTATCCATGAGATGCGCACACCAATATCCCATGGGTAACGTGCGTTATCCATATGCATTTAATTTTTCTACCACTTTAATATTCTTAGGAGGATATTACTGAGGGATTTCTGAGTTGTAAGAGGAGTTTATTGACTCAAATCTTTCAACCAATCACAAATGAGCATAATTTGTGGGTGGGGCTAACATTATAAACATCGCGTCATTTATGCCTTGAGCAATGTTTATGGGCGTGGTTGACCTGTGTTTGCCATAATTGCTTTTTATACTTATAAACATTCATAATGAGTGAGAGAGATGTTAGTGACACTGATTCTGATTACATTCCTACTGAGGAAGAGGATAGTGATTGGCTTAGTGATTTTAGTGACACCAGTGTTGAGAGTGAATAGGAAAATGAGCCTATTCAATTAGAGAAAAGCTGGACTCGTGTTCCAAATTTGTTTGAAGACAAAAGGCCATCGGAGAAGCCTCCATTACAGCGCTCTTATTCTGGTGTAAATCAAAATATTGCATTTCATCATGAAAAAGTAATTGAGTATTTGAAGTTATTCATTGGTGATGATGTAGTTGCATAATCATCAGAGTCATACCATATTTTCCTAAGTCATTTTTTGTGGTTTTGAGAAAAACAAAAAAAAGGGTTCTAAATTAAATTACTTATGACTTCGGAAAATATGAATTTTTGCAAATATCACCCTTAGAGTTCATCCTACAAAGACAAAATTTGACCAAAAGATGTGCAATTTTTTTTACATGGCATTAGCAATAAAAACTCAAAAAGTGACTTAGGAAATTTTGTTTTGACGCTGATGAATTATATTGGCCAGTGTGTAAATGATAAGGCAAGACAATTTTTTGAGCAAAATCCTCAACTGAATATGTACATGGTGGATAGCAGGTTGGGGATATGAAATTCCAGGCATTTTCCAGGCTATTTTTGTTTGTTTTTCCAAATACATTTATATGATGATGATGATAGTGGTATACATACAAAATAAAGATAATTTTTTTTAGTTGCCCCTACCAATAGCCGGATAAACAAAGAAATACAATAACAATCATAACACTTTCAATTCAACAAATTAAATATTAGTGAACCATTGAAACATTATTGTTAAGAGCTATTTAAATGACATTACCTATAGTATTGTAATAATCATAAATATTCTGAAAAAAGAAAAGAATAATTAATATTTTGTAAACAAAAGTAAGTATTACGCTGACTTATGTATAATAATTCATGGTAATTATTCGTTTTAGTGCTTTTCCTCCTTTCTGAACCAAAACACATTTTCCTGGTATTTTGTGGTGTGATTTGTTCAAATCTGAACTTCGTTTCTTTGGGAAATGAGCCGTTTTTAAGAAATTTTAAAATTGAAAATTTCTCAAAAATGGCTCATTTCCCAAAGAAACGAAGTTCAGATTTGAGCAAATCACACCAAAAAACACCAGAAAAATGTGTTTTGGTTCAGACCTAACCTAACCTAAACAGACCTAACCTAACCTAAACTGATTGGGTTTTGTTGCCAGACCGTAATATCCAGCTCTTCACGTCTTTCCAACAACACTCAATATTTTGAATGTGAACAGTGTCTTCCACGAACCGCTGTGAATGGTTGACTGTCCGGTGAATGTAGCCTAGATTTCCAAGTTGAGAATACGCACGCCACTCATCGGAATAGATTGTAGTCCCAGGCCTAATATGTTGCTGGATCAGGCGAACAAGAGTTGTTGCGTCTCTCTGAGGAACCGCAAACAACAGTAGTTTTTTGGAACTGCGTTCCAAGGTACCAAAAACCCAGGCAATCGCAACCTCCGCAAACCATAATGAAAACCAGACTAAAGCATTCTTGAATGAGTATGTATTATGAGAGATTCAAAATGTACATCTCTGATTGGTCGGATAAGGTCACGTGAAACCAAAACGAGATGTAATTGGTTGTTTTGACCTATGTTTCCTAATTTTGCCATGAGATGTCTCCCCATAAAACTGGAGAGGGCGACGTTCGTTAAAATTTTAATAGCGTTAAGAGCTAAATACTCGGTCAATGGCCTATAATGGCTGCTTTTTACGTCTAAATTTTTTTTTTTTTTCATAAAAAATAATTATTACATTTCCTTGATTTTTATCAGTTTCCCTGAGGTTTCAAGGTGTCCTGAATACGAATGTATATGTTAAATTGTCATAGAATGTCTCCTTCTATCGAAAACGAACAAAGCATTAAAACGAATATTAACCTAATTCATTATAATTGTCATGTTATTTTTGCTAACATATATTTCACCAGCCAGAACAGAACATGAGACTGGGGGAATATTCATTTTCCCTTAAAGGAACACTGTTTCAAACCCCTGCAGGATATTCTGTAAATTTTAATACATATACACTGAATTAAGGCCTGATTTTAAGGGTAAAACTCAAAATAAATAAAATATTTCAATAATAGATTTTGGAAAATACATAGGATTCAGAATGCAACTTAGACTTTTACTTCATTTTTGACATATCCTATTTGTGCAATTGTCAACTTTTTCCAGGCTCTCAATCAAATTCCAGGCATTTTTCAGGTTTCTCAGGCACCAAATGAAATTCCAGGCATTTTCCAAATTTTCCAGGCTGCTATCCACCCTGATGTATGTAATAGGGCCCCTATTTATCCACTAAAATGACCAAAATTATAAAATTATATTTGAAAAAATATAAAAGTATCCCCCCTCTCTCCATCTCAGATCTGCAAGTAATAGAAAATGTGTAACTAGGTATCAACAGGTTAATGATCATTTTAAGTAAGTTTTTACTGAGGAAAATTTGAACAACTTTGATTTTAATTCTTTAGATTTTGTAAACTTCGACATTCTTGAAAAAGATTCATATAAGAAAGATGTTAGGCAAGTGATTAATATGATGAAACCAAATAAAGCTGCTGGTCCTAATAATATATATGATAGGATTATCAAAGAATGGGAGGATAGCTTATCCAAGTCACTAACTATTTTGTTTGCTCAGGCTATTATGATGCAGAGGTACCTGATAAATGGAAAAGGCAAATGCAGTACCCAATTTCTAAAAAGGGTAAAGGATGAGGTAGGAAATCATAGGCCCATTAGTTTAACATCATTAGTAGGAAAGATATAGAAAGAATTATAAAGAATGATTTCAAGATCATTTGGATAATTTTAATCTTATTTCAAATTCTCAACATAGACTTTGGTTTGTCTAATCTCTTAGACATTTTAGAGTTCATAACTGATCAGGTAGATGATGGACATGATGTACATTTCATTTACTACACAGGAGACTTCTGTATAATTTAAAAGTTCACAGGATATTGAGGTCCATTATAAATTGGGTAGGAAAACCATTAGAAGACAGAACAGAGAATAATTTTAAGCGGTAATGAATTTGGGTGGCAAAAAGTGAAAAGTGGTGTATGAAAAGGATCTTGATAGATTAATTGCTTGGACCAGTAAATGGCAGATGTAATGCAATGTTCAAAAAAATGCAAAGTCCTCCATTTTGGTAGATTTAATGAATATATTATTTAGGAGATGCAAGGGAACTGGTTAGAGCAGGGGTGGGGAAACCCTCGCCCGTGGGTGAAATTTCGCCCACAAGCTAATTTCAATTCGCCCGCTTAGGTATTTATTATTTACTAAAAATTAGTTATTTACAGCCCAGCAAATAGCTTTTTAAAATACATCTTATATACAGCGTGTCCCAAAGAAATGTATACCCACTTTGTTCGATAATACCAGCTATGAGGATAATAAATATATTACTTTTATATGTTTTTTAATAAAGAATTTTCTCCTAAATCTAAATATGTAATTATTTTTATTAAAAATTGAAATACAAAAAAGTTACAAATGTTTAAATTATAATTATTATTTTCGAGACTTCATGTGCGATATTTTCTAATATTTTTGCACATATACGAGATAAGTTTGAAACCGACGGCACTGTGCAAAACTTACAAAAACAACGTTCTGGAAGACGTCGAACATCTTAGATAAAGTGTCATTTAACCATGGAATTTGTAAATTTTTTGAATTAACTAATAATTACAACATTTATGCTTCAATATCAACACTAAACATAAGTATCTCAAAACAGTCGGTTAAAATATTAGGAAATATCGCACATGAAGTCTCAAAAATAATAATTATAATTTAAACATCTATACTTTTTTGTTCTTCAATTTTTAATAAAAATAATTACATATTTAGATTCAGGAGAAAATTCTTTATTAAAAAACATATAAAAAGTAATATATTTATTATCCTCATAGCTGGTATTATCGAACAAAGTGGGTATACATTTCTTTGGGACACGCTGTATATAAGCTTAAAATTTGCCAGACGCCTGCGGAGGTGTTTATGTTATCAATTTTCGCCCTTGGTACTGAAAAGTTTCCCCACCCCTGGGTTAGAGGATGTTAGTCAGGAAAGACATCTTAGCATTATAGTTAGTAGTGATCTAAATTTTCTAAGCAGAACTTAGAGGCTAGAAATAAGGCAAATAAAATGTTAGCTATTATTAAGGGGAATGTTAGTTACAAAAGTTTATTGTTGGTATTTTTAATGATTATTTTAGCTCTGTTAACCCTCTGGGTTATTATGTATTTTATCACACTCAGTCATTTTACACACCAAAATACATTTTTCTAGTAGTATTTGATGTGATTTGTTCAAATATGACCTCCATTTCCGTCGGAAATGAGATCCAACAAAGTTATAGTACTTTGAAGTTTGGCTCATTTTCAAGGGAAATGGAAGTCAAAATCTAAGCAAAACACATCAAATATTACTAGAAAAATGTATTTTGGTATTAATTAACCTAACCTAACCTAACCCTGGCTAAACGAGCCTAACCCTGGCTAAACGAGCTCTCGTCTGTATCCACCACCTAATCCATAATAAGGTAATACTCTAGGCCCGTTTAGCCAGGGTTAGGCCCGTTTAGCCAGGGTTAGGCCCGTTTAGCCAGGTTAGGCTCGTTTAGCCACGGTTAGGTTAGGTAATGTTAGGTTAGGTTAATTAATACCAAAATACATTTTTCTAGTAATATTTGATGTGTTTTGCTTAGATTTTGACTTCCATTTCCCTTGAAAATGAGCCAAACTTCAAAGTACTATAACTTTGTTGGATCTCATTTCCGACGGAAATGGAGGTCATATTTGAACAAATCACATCAAATACTACTAGAAAAATGTATTTTGGTGTGTAAAATGACTGAGTGTGATAAAATACATAATAACCTAGCTCTGTTTTTACTGAAGAAAATTTGAATAACTGATTTTACTTCTTTAGATTTCTATAAACTTGGGCATTCTTCATAAGATTCATACAAAGAAGGATAATGTTAGGCAAGTACAGTATTACCCCTCTATACCAGACTTCTCTATACTGTCTATACTCTATATTGTGACTTAATTCCAGACTATTATAGGAACTGTTGGAACTCCGCTGAACGGAATTCAGGCCCATTATCTGTCAGGAGCCTCCGAGGAATCCATAACAAGTTGGGGAAAATATCATGCTCCATCAACTGAATCATGTAGACCTTTTTGTTCTTAATGGGTGAGCCACAACCCACTTACTAAAATGGTCAACCATTACCAGACAACCAAGGTACCCTTGCCAGGTGCATGGGAAAACCACAATATTGGCAGCCACTAGTTCAAAAGGATGTTCATTTCTTATCTTCAAGGTTGGTGGGATGATAGGCTGACTAGCTACTTTATACAACTGACAGGTGTGTCAGGTAATACAGATGTCACTAGCTACTTTATACAAATCCAGGTGCCATATAAACAATCACAAAGCTTCCACCAATTTATTATGCCCAATATGTGCCATTTCAGTGTGGAAACTGGGGACCATATCCACGAGCAATGTCAAAGGCACTACACAGCTAATATACCCAGTCCTACTTTGATGTACTATCACCCCACCATTTAACTGTAATTCCCTCCAGTTCCACTTAAACTGCTTCAAGGCAGGTTTGCCCTCTGGTAGGGGCTTTGACTGGGCCAATAGTCCATACACCTGTCGCAATAATTGGTTCTGCTTTTGCATTAGAATCACTGATTCTAAGTCAAGCAACTCTTGGTTCACTATCCACTTCTTGCCTTCCTTAAATACTGTACCCAACTGTGGCTTCTCTACTGCTGTGTCTGGTACATTTTCATCCATGCACGCTGCCTCATCTAGCGTCTCTACTCTAAAACAATCCACTAACTCTGGGTCTCCTTATGACCATTCAGCTTCATCAAACTTCTTTTCAATGTCAGCCATAATTAGATAGTTTGAACCTAACAAGAAGCAGTACGGGAGACTATTCTCTGGATTGCAAAAGGTAGTTGGATCTTTTCATCTCTACCCTGAATAGTCAATTTTACCAGCCCTAAACAAGGTATCAATTTCACACCAATCACCAATCCCAGTCAAGATTATTGGGCAAGACTGTACTGATATTTCTTCCTCTTCACTCATTTTTAAGCCTTTCACCACTGACTCAGATACTAAGCTAATCTCTGCCCTGAATCCAACATAGCACAGTAATTGACTGTGCCCAAGTCCAAGCAACTGATCCTCCCTGGTGTTCACAAGTGACCATTTCACCCCTGGCTTCCAGATCTGGATTCTGCAGTAGCAAATTCCCTTCACACTGTTCTATATCACTTCTTTCTGCTACTTCATGGCCAGTTTCCTGCTCCATAGTGTCCACCTGTTCGACCATCACCTCTGCTGGCTCAGCAAACCACTTCTGTTCTATCAGTGGATTGTACTGTATAGGAATACCTCAAAATTTGTCATTTTGAATTTCGTCATTTCAGAGATTCATCATCAATCTTTTACTACCTATAGTTTCACAATCCATCATCCATATTCGCAGATTCATCATTTTTTTTTTAAAATGAAAAAAAAAAAATCAAAATTGACGAAATTCAACTGTTTACCAACGCAACATATTACATATTTTGCCGAAAAATGAGTAGAATTTGATTAATTAATCTGTTTAATAACATAATATAGTAAAATGTTTTCTCATTGAAACGTTATAATCTACCTTGAATTTCGTCATTTTGTATTTCATCGTGTTCTACCGATCTACAGAAGCTAAGGCTAACAAAGACCCTAAAATCCACTCTAAAGTTAGCCCAAGAGAAAGGGAAGAGGAGGGGGTTAAAAGAGGAGAATAAGGGGTTAAGTAAGTAGCAAAACCTATCATTCGTGGGTTAACATTCAGAAAAAGAGAAAGAAAGACTCCCCATCATCATCCGTCAGCCACTGCCAACAAGTCAGAAAAATAGTCAAAGAGAATAGGAGAGGGGGTGAAAGATGAGAGAGAGAGTAGGTAGAGGAACAAAAAGTGGGTTAGTTTACTCTACGAGCTACATCTACGTTTTTGTTAGTCGATTTTTTTTTTTTAAATTTTATTGCTGGCATCACACACTGGCATGTCACAAGCTGGCATTAATTGTCAACAGACTCTTCCTCAACCACCAACCCCAGAGCTCCTATTACTAATTGTTGTCATGATTAAAACTTAAAACCTTCTTATTCTCGTTGTTATAACTATTTAGCACGTTCTTCTATCCTCAATCTTTATTCTCATTCTCTCTTTGTGTGTCTATACAGATGCGGCAGACTCGCTTTCGGAGGTGGGTGCCATTGTAATTTGAACAAGGCGAGGGAGACCAAGCAGTTTTAATGATACACTTATTTAACATTTCACTGACTATTATTTATGCCAAAATGGCTTAGTTAAACGGGGTAATGCGAGGGGGGATTTAACTATAATACTTAAGTCGAGAGAGACAAAAAGAATTTAAATTCACAATTACATTCTAACACGAAAAGAGACACCTTCTTAAATGCAAGGCTGGCCAATAACTAAAAGGTACTTTCTCTCTCTCTCTCATCCCGCTGGGGGCAACTCCTGGTTGCCAACCAGTATTTTATTATAATTTTAATAAACTTATAACCAAAACATTCTAATTAAATATAATTATGATATAAACAACTATAATTTATTGTAATTTCATTTATTTAATATTATCTTTTTAATTTCTTATAACGATAGTAATGTCTAATTAGGAATCTTAATAATATTTGTTTAATTAAGATAATAATATTAAATAAATGAAATTATGATAAATTATGGTTTGTTATTATATTTAATTAGAATGTTTTGGTTATAAAAAATTAATAGAGTATAATGATGTTTAACAAATGTAATTGAGAAATGGTTTGTTTATTGAAATTATAAAATACGAGTTGGCAATGCCTGAACACAGGCTAAAGGTGGGCAGAAATGCCCTTCCTGCAGTCACCGGGTAGGCCTTGGGCAAGACCTTGGCGTTTGTGTGTCAGAACGTAATTGTGAATTTAAATTATTATTTTGTGTCGCTCTCGACTTAAGTATTATAATTAAATCCCCCCTCGCATTACCCCGTTTAACTAAGTGGTTTTGGCATAAATAAAAGTTAGTAAAATGTTAGAGTGTAATTAAACCCCCCCCTTCTCCCATGCCGGTTCAATCCATAACAGTTTTCCATTCACTCAATCACCTACCACGCATTTATAACAAAATGAGTGTAAAGATAATGATTAATGATAGAAGAGAAATTGAATAAAAAGTAGAAAGTAAAGTAAATAAGGAAATTATAAGAATGAATAAAGAGCATTCACGACATTTTGGTGGCAAGCAGTGGCCCTATTCAAATACGGGCTCCCCACGTCTTCTGTACGTGCCTTATGTTTCGGCTACATTACATTGCTAACCGTTTTATAGTAGTTATAAAATTGATAGCTATTCTATTTCGATTATTTAAATAGCAAGATACAAAGTGTAACCCGTTTGCAAGTAAATTTCGTTTTCCATTCTTTAACAATTCATTGTAAATGTAATTCAAAATGGCGCCCATCATTTTCCAAATTCTTTTCATAGGAGTGTCACTTCGAAATTTTCGTGCGCGTTCAAAATTATTGTTTTTTTTCTCTTCGACTCACATTTGCACTTTCATGGAGTCGGACTCTGGCGACTCAATTTTTGTCTGAAATTAAATTTGGGAGTCATTTGTTTCATAGTTCTTCGCGTTGAATTCTTTAGATTTCGTTGTTTTGTTCAAAATTGATCGTGCTGCCCAGTGACTTTTTTTTTCTCTTGCCTTCCGCTTTTATTACCTGTCTACAGCCTACCTTTTTGTGTTTACAGTTTTTTGGTGTTTACATTTTCTGAATTAGTAATAATGGTGATAAAAATAACAATAATGATTAGTAAATAAATTTTACACTTAATTTTTTCTAATTAATTTATTTTAGTTGTTTTGTCGTGAATACGTTTTATTATTTATTATACTTCATTATTTACTCTACTTTCTGCTCTCTATTGCATTTCTCTTTACACTCTCTTTACTCGTTTCCACAATACTTTATAACGCGTGGTAGGTAGCCGAGCTAGCAGGAAACCGCTAGCCTAATGCAAGGGGGGAGGGGGGTTCATTAACACTCTTTTTAACGCTTGTTAACACTTTATTTAATTCCAAAAATGGTTTAGTTAAATGGGGGACACGAGTGGAAGATTCGATTATAATAATTTTACGTCGGAGAGATGCACAAAACAATCAATTTAATTTTAGGTTCCATGGTCACGCCTTACGCTTACGGCCCTGCCCGAATGACTGACTCCTTTTTGGGGGTAGTCCGCTCTCTGGCCTCTGTTCAGGATTGCCAACTCTTCCAATTTTAAACAATCTCAATCTAACAAACAATACTTTATCGTAATTTCACAATTATTAGTAAACAATTTATATTAAACATTATAATCTTAAACAAAAATTAATATTTTTAATCAGGCATTACTACAGTTTAAACAGATTGTGTCATGCATTTTTTATGCAGTAAATTTTTAAAAAGTTGTGCATAAAATTGTAATGCATTTCTAGGTCATATATATATATATATATATATATATATATATATATATATATATATATATATATATATATATATATATATATATAGTAGAGTATTAGAAGAGATTCAATAAGTGAGTAACAAAATTTTCCAGAATTTATTAGTAGAGTTTTGAGATTATTCTTTGTCGGGATGTATATAATGGTAGGCTTAATTTAAATTTACAGGCTTTTAGGGCAAGGCCGACACATTAACATCATATGCGTATAATTTTAAGTTCGCTTCACTTTACAGGTTAAATTAATTTTAAGTCACAGTCGGAAAATAATCTTAAAAACACTAATTCATACTGGGTTACATTCGGATGCTGTAAGATTTTTATGCTTGCCATATACAAATTGTGTGAGACTTCAAAATAAGCTAAATTTGTTTAATTGAAATAGAAAAATTGTGTTCATAAAATTTTGATAAATTAGTTTGTTTTTTATATACTCCTTATTTATATACTTACAGGAGCGGCTCGCAGGTAGGCACTGTGGAACTGCAGCACCCCCATGATCTTATGATCTTTATATTTAAATATTTAAAATAGCCTCTCTGATTGTTTTTTTCAATGAACTTTGAGTTTTTAAATCAGATTATATCCTTTTTTCCTTAAACTATTTCAATGCCGAACGAATGAATCACGAAAGTAGCTTCAGCCTTCCCGTGGAACTGCGTACTTAACAGTTCCAGATTTTGTTCGACAAACGCTTGAAACCTCGGTGGCGGACGTACGAAGAGCGAGTCAGAATCGCGGGTTGAAGAGGATCCAAAGCACTGTGTACAGAGCAGTGCCGATTTGTTTGTTTGATGTGGTAGTTGTGTTGCTGTATCGTTTGCTAATTCGAAATTTAATTTCCGAATTGCATTTATCAATGATTCGTTATCATTTATTTTTTGTCGTGAGATTGAAGTTAATTATATAATAATTGGATTATTTACAATATATAGCTTTCATTTCTTACAATATTTTTTCGCTCAGAATAAAAACAAAAAGATGGAATTTGTTTATAAATAAAATTTTTGGCAAATTCGAAATTACCCGTTAAGCGTAAGTACCCTATAATTGATTTTATGATACTATTTTACTTATTTTTATGACTGAGTAGTGAGTAGTTATCTATTTATCTATTCGACTTTCTCTCTCTCTCATATATATATATATATAATCGACACAATTGTTCGCAATTTCTGAGGCAGCACCCTCATAACTGAAAGTCACGAGCCGCCACTGTATACTTATATATTAACTTATACTTATATATTAATTATATATATAATTATATATATTTATATACTCATTAATTTTTGTAGGTAGGCTGTTTTTGTTGAAAATGAAACAGAAAAAAATAGAGAAGACAATTCCCAGTGATATTTCGTATGGTTAGGGCTGTTTACATTTTTTTTTATTCTGAAATGAAATTTTATTGTGTTAGGGAGTGTGTTTTTTTTTTTTAACGTTTTATTTTGGGTATTAAAAATGAAAAATTTCTTTCATTCGCGCATTTGCATAGAAAATGTTACAAAAATTGTTTCCTGATGTACTGCAGTTAAATTTGGTTCAGTTAGGAATATTTTTATAGAGGCTCGCTTCCAACACAAAGTGGACACTCTTCATTATACAATGATTTGTTTTAATTTTTGTTTTGTTTACATAGTAGGTTGCGTGTATTTCTGGGTTCATAAAATCTGTTCTTATTTAGAATAACGAAAATTTGTAATTTCACTTGGAAATGATAAATTACTGCGATTGTTGTAATTTACAAACCATACTGGGTTTTGTGTTGCAGGAGAGAGTTGTCTCTACGATGTAATTTGTGAATTGCGAGTGTGATTCCTATGAAATTTACCTTTTCAAGTTGTAATTAATGTATTAAAATAATTTTTGGTAGTAATATTTAAATTTTTAAATTTTTTAATAACTGTTTTGGAAAATTATTATTGTTTAAAACTTCAGTCAGGTTTACGAATACAGTTAAAACATTGGCTCGAGTGTTCACCCGGAGATGGAGCCTTTTAGATAGCCAGTTGTGGCAGTTGTGTGTGCTTCCCCCAAAGTGTAAGAGGGTTTGTGATTTTCAGAGAATTGATTACATGAAGTTTCTGGGGCTCATTTTTGTCTTTTGTATTTGAATGTATTGATGTGATTTCTGAAGGTTGTTTGAATAATAATATTTGCCAAATTATAATAATGGTTGCTATGTATGGGCACTTTTATATTTATACTGTACAATTTTGTTTTGTGCGTTTCATGAATTTTTTTATCTTCTCCAATGTAACTGCCATAAGTGACCTTATTGGTAGCAAGGCTGTGATTAAAATTTTGTGAATTCTGTAAAATTTGTAATAGTTTTTTTCCGTGAATTTGGCCAGAGCAAATTTGTAGTTATTGTTTCGAAGTGAACTGTCGAGAAAATTCGGTAAATTAAATGTGAAATGATAATCAGCAGCAGTATAAACGTTTCAAATAACTCTTTTTTCAACATTTCAAGTGGATCGATTTGGAGGCAGCTAAGTTGGATCCAAATTCCATTTATTGAGTTTAGTCGACCTGATAGGTGATCGATCACCAATGAGAGAGAGAGAGAGAGAAGAGATGAGAAGAGAAACCGAAATGCGCAGGGACTTGGCGTAGGCCAGTTTCGGAAGAGAAGAGACAAACGAAACCAAATGTGCAAGGACTTGGCACAGGACAGTTCCGATGGTCTACTGGTATTTTTCGGGCAGTAGCTGGTCACGCTGCTCGATGCTTCGCTAAATGTGTGTTTTAGCACTCGGTAGGCAAACCACGAGAGTTTGAACGAGTGTCTAAGGCTTTACTGTCCATACAGACATACAGTAGGTTCATTGCGAAACAGCCTACAGCGAAGTGATCGTTTGATTATTGCCAGTGAGAGAGTCCTCCAGCTAGACGTAGAAACAGCAGCGTTCACCGACAAAAGTTGAAATGAGACAGGCGAGTTGATTCGTCAACTTCTAGAATTGCATGCCATTTTTTTTCATTTACGGGGAGCAATTGCGTGCTCACCGGACTACTCTTACTCTCCGGCGACATTAAGACTAATCCAGGCCCATCTACAACTTACACATGTTACCATATACAAAGCCATAGACACAATAGGAGCATAAGACACATACAGAAGCATAATATTAACATATTACAGTACAACGTAGATGGCCTCACAAACAAAATCATGCAGCTTAGGGAATTCGTACACAAACAAAACATTCACAAAGCACTTATACAAGAAACAAAACTAAAACGCACACACAAAACACCCACCATCCCTGACTTCACGGCGATCCGTGAAAATCATACGGGGGGTCACGGGGGTGGACTATCACTTACATACGTAAAAGCATTAGTTACACTGATGCCACCCAAAACATTACAAACACAATCCAAGCAGATAGCACGATAGAAATACAGGCAGTTAACATTAAAATACGCGCAAAACACAACACCACACTCATCAACCTTTACATCCCACCAGATAGTTCACCTCAGGTGCCAGCCAATTACAATCCACAGTTACACAATCTGGCCTCTCTCACTAATGTCATCTTGGGACGAGACTTCAACGCTAAAGACACTAGTTGGTACCTGCACAACCAAAGCAACACCAGAGGCACCAACATAGCCACACAGCTAAACAGCCTCTTCATTCTTAATAACACAGAAGAACATACACACATACCACATCAAGCAGGATACTCAAACTCCTCCCCAGACATAACGTTCTGTTCCCCCTCACTAGCAACACATACACACTGGAGAACAGAAAAACAACTGTCATCAGACCACCTGCCCATCATCATTACAACACTCTATACTCTATCCCCAACAGCCTTAGGCACACTTACAGAAATTACAAGAAAGCTGATTAGGAATAATTGAAAATACAGACTGAGGAACAATTCACCACATTAAACAGCACACCCATCATAAACATCGATACAACACTCAAGACATTTAATCAGATCATCAATAATGCAAACAAATACATACTTAAGGGCAACATTAGGAAATACAACCCAAATTACACTAGAGAAATAGCCCACCTCATAAGGCAACGTAACAACCTCAAACATAACACACAAACACCACACAGGGCCGTAACTAGGGTTTAGAAATTAGTGAGGTCCAGATTTTTTTCGAGCGCGGCGGGACGAGCAAAATTCAGACCAAAATGACATCTACAAACACAACCCAAGCTATACACTAAACACAAAACACAAAACGCTCGACGCTCCCTCTTTTCAAAAGAAAAGCGGTAATATGCGTTTCATACACGGAGAACGGTTCAGTCTCTTATTTTTTTTTAGGAAATAATTACCGAGGTCCGGACCTCGGTGACCTCATAGGTAGTTACGGCCATGACACCACACACAGAAGCCATAAAACATCAGATACAACAGCTCAACACAGAAATAAACAACAAACTTAAAGAAAAACAAACAGAAACATTTAGGGAATTCATAACAACACTAAACCACTCCCAGAGATGGGCAAGATCACCAACTTTGGTGATCTTGAAGATCAAGATCAGGAAAAAACTATTAAATGACCTACATATAGTTTTTAGTTCTATTTTTCTCAATTCTCATTTCACCAGGTCCATAACCCATATCAATGAATGGTCAGCATATATAAGTAAACATTTTTTACATAGAATTTAATTTTACAGTTTTACTGCAGTACGCAATTACTGACAATATAAGGGTAAAAACCGCAAGTTAAGAGTGTTAATTTAATGTTCAACCGCTGTAAACATTTGCTTTCAGCAAAACCAATTGTTCAAAGTTACCATCCGAGAGACGACTTCGTTTGGGGCTATGAACCATGCCAGCAAACGAAAACAACCGTTCCACTGGTGCAGAGGAAGGTAGCGTGGTGTTATACCTCTTGAAGATCTTCTTTATAGCAGGATACCTATCTAAAGAGTCGAGTGCCTTACTGGTGTCCTGCAAATAATTGAGGACTTCCAAGTCTTCCTTGTTGTTAGGAGCAGAGAATGAGCCGTCCATAGTTCTGAAGAAATCGTCTTCAGATGATGAGTCTGAGTTCACCGAACTATTACCACTGCTGTCAGAATTACAATTTCTTACAGCCATTTGCAGCTTGTCTTTTACTTGAGACTTGATTGCTTCATGATCGCCGAAATTAGGCCCTTGCAACAATGATATCCATCTAAGTTTGAAATACGGATGAGATACTGAGGCCAAAACGGCATCAGTTACCTCGGGGCTCAACGACAAAAAATGACCAAATCTGGCATTGAAGCCAGAGACGACTGCTGCCAGTAATGGCATGCAGTGTCTCAAGCGCAGGTCGTTTGGTTGGATAGGCTCCAATCTTGCGAGGGCATCTTGAGTCACTAGGACTGTTGGAAGAAGACAACCGTAGTAGCATTCTTTCTCTGCCTGTAATTTGTTGAGGGCTGCTGCAATTGGTTTTAGAACAGACAAATATTCTGAAATAAATTCCAATTCATTGTCTTTGAGGATGGGTAGATTCAGTTCTTCAAGAGCTACATTCACGTCGTTCTTATGTTTATATATTTGGCTTAATGAGTCGTACATTGAGTTCCATCGGGTGACGCATGGGTACCTAAATTGGACGCCAGTTATTTCCTGTATTTTTTCTGCTGACTTGGGTTTACCAGCAGCATTCCACAGCGCCGAACATTTTCCCATTGCAGAATGCTTTATCTTCTTTAGTCCAGGTGAATTCAGTCCTTTATCTGCATCAGTTGTTGCTACCAAGTTCAATGTGTGGAGGGCACATCGAATATGGGATGATAGTTTCACTGACTCCTCTCCATGCTCTCCTGAATGTTCAGGAAAGTTGCTGATGATAACCTCTTCATCTGAATCTTTTTCATCATCATCTTCATCTGCATCATCTTCATCAATGTCGTCAGTACGATTCTGAACACGAACACCGAACTCTTTAAAGCATTTCACCATGTTCGATGCATTGTCGGTGACTGTAGATACAACTTTTCTATAAGATAAACCATGCTCCGAGTTGATCCTGTCCAATATTCCAGCAATTTTATCAAAGCTATGTGTTCCACGAAATCTTCGGCATGCCAGTGCAGCTGATCCTCGCGACAAGTCATCATTGATCTGTAATGTAAGAATATAAAATCAATGTTTGTATGAACATTTTTTTAAGCTAATTTAATAATATTGGTTAGACACGCACCAGCTAAACTGCGCCACCAAACATTGAAGAGAAGAACTATGTGATATAAAGGAGGCAATTCAGCGATGAGTCGCCTACCATACCACCACATCAGTGACCCATCCCATAAGAGCAAAAGTGGAAGAGTCCATATTCACAGCCTGTGAATATGGACTCTTCCACATTTTGCTGTGAATCAGACACAATGACAGATGACAGAATCAGTGAATTAGTGTGAAATTACTGTGAATCACAGCAAAATGAAGACTCACCAAATTAATGAATGAGGAACACATGTCGAATAATTTAAAAGATTATACTATAAGTCTATCAGACTATCAGTCTATCACCAATGGTCAAT
This sequence comes from Bathynomus jamesi, assembly GCA_023014485.1. Classification (NCBI taxonomy): domain Eukaryota; kingdom Metazoa; phylum Arthropoda; class Malacostraca; order Isopoda; family Cirolanidae; genus Bathynomus; species Bathynomus jamesi. The sequence goes on along the minus strand of JAJOZX010002020.1, from coordinate 498,835 downwards.
TTATCAATTATATAAAAATAATACACTAAATCAATAGCATACCCAATGCGCAGTGACTCCCATGAAACTGCGGTGATTAGTTGACCATATGTCGCATGTAACACACACATGGTCAACTGCTGCCAGTTTTGCTTGTATGTCTTCCTTCATTGTACTGGTTGTTGTTGCAAGAGATCTAGCCAGGGTGCGTCTAGATGGCACCTGAACAGCCGGGTTGACGTCTGAAAAAAATATTTAAAAATTAAAACAAATACAATAGATTAGCTATGGAAAAAATATCAAAATATTTAGCTAGGCTAGCGATAGTCTAATGTTCATACAAATAATATGATTAATTATTTAATCAGATATTAGCTATGGAAAAATAGCAAAATATTGAGTTATACTAACATGAAAGAAGATCCTTAAATTCATGTAGTTCAACTAGGCTCAATGGTAGGAGCCCATTAGCCACAAGCGAGAGAATCTTCTTTTCAAGGATATCCTTGCATATTGGTGGTCCTGGTTTTTGCTTGGAAATGTGGAACATGCTTAGTATTGACTGCTTGGCAATTTTGGCAGGGCCAGCATTGCTGCCGCTGGCATCTTCTTCTTTAGCTGGACGCTTGCGAGATTTCTTCTCCGATTCATATTCACCCAAAAGATCCGAATGTAGTTTCTGCACAAGAAAATAAATTATTATCATGCGGAGAGACTTCTTGAACACCCTGTATAATATTTATCAGAGTATCAAACTTCTATTGAAATTATACTTAACAAGATTCTAAAATTTTGTTATCTTTAACTAAAATTATTTTCACCATGATCAGTGCATTTTTATCCTATGTTAAATGAAAAGCCGAATTTCGTCCTTAGTACTAAATAGGAGAATTACAGACATGGATCAGACAGAGAGAAAGACAGATACACCTGGCGTTTTATTATAGTTGGATATCGGCAGTTTTTAATGTAGTTACTAGTCCATAATCTATTAATATTGAAGTGCACAATATATTCAAATGGACGTCTATGTAAATGTAGCATTAGTCTTGTATGGCACCAGCAGAGCTGGGCAATAAATACATTGAATGTATTTAAATACTAAATACTAAATACATGGGAGAAATGTATTTAAATACTAAATACTAAATACATTTTACGAATGTATTTAGATACTAAATACAAAATACATCAATTGTATTTAAATACATTTGTAAATACATTTAAATACATACAAATTTTAACATATGCATTCACTAATTCATGAGTAACAACAATATAAAATGCTTGATAAAGGATGAGTGTACAGATTCGTTGTAGCATTGCTTGCAGCAGAGACTTCATGTTTACACAGCAAGCAGGTGCACTTTACCTTATTACCGTCTTTAGATTTAATTTTAAAGTATTTTCCATCAAACAGAGGGTGCACTAAATTGTTATCTGCAGATATATCACTGTTTGATTCACCGGATTTGCTTGTTGAAGCCATGACACGCAACGATAAAGAAATCAACCGCTTTCGACTAAGAGTGGCACACAACTGATTGAACTGACACGTTGAAACATGAACCATGCTGTACTACACTGTCGACGCGTCGTACTGTGCTAGTACAGAACGTGTATTAACCAGTAAAAGTATTTACATTTTATTTTTGAGTATTTAAATACATTGTATTAAATACTCATTAAAGTATTTAAATACTGTATTTAAATACATGAAAAACAATGTATTTATAAATACAGTTCTAAATACACAAATGTATTTAAATACGTATTTAAATACAAATGTATTTAAATACTGCCCAGCTCTGGGCACCAGTCACTTAAAATATGACTTGAACCATTATGTTAATGTTGCTACTTACTACTTAGTTACTAAGTAGTACTAACCCTGAGGTGCCTCAGAAGATTGCTTGTTGAGTCGAGGCCAGCAGACAGAATTGTAGTTTTCTTTGTACACTGCCTACAAATAACTTTGATACTGTTTCCAGTTTTTTCGACAATTTGAAATATTTTCCGTTCAATAGCACAGATTGATCCTTATTACCAACATTGTTATCTAAATATATTGAATACTGTTCTGGTGACAACCTAGAATATTTGGTTCCCTTGGGAGCCTGTTGAAGTTGTAAAATTGCACTCATTATTAAAAAATTCAATCTGTAAATAAAATATGTTTAGAATTAATTTATTATGAATACGGACCTATAGGCTATATTTTATGCCTATATATAATAATATATTAATAGAACACTTTTAACATAATTGCACAGTAAATTACACTTTTTACGAGCCTAAATTCCACAGCAACTACACCTTCCATGAGCCCACGCATGACGCAAGTCACCCAACTAACAGAAAACATAAACAGTCGGTGTTGAACAAAGTTGCCACCAGATGTCGCTTGGACAAAAAACAAATGACATTCGCATAGCGGCATATTTAAGAATCTGAAATTAAAAGTGATCTTGAAGTCTAAAGTGATCTTCAAGATCAAGATCACAAGAAATAAAGTGATCTTAGATCAAGATCAAGATCACCATAATAAAAGTGATCTTCAAGATCAAGATCAGATCACGATCTTGATCTTCAAGATCACGATCTGATCTTGAAGATCAAGATCGTGCCCATCTCTGACCACTCCACAGATACATCCAGGCTATACAAGACTACTGTAAACAGCATTACTCACTCTAACAGCGGCATTCACACCTCACACGCGGCTATCTGTCGCAGCCAAAATAATATCCCAACATATACACAACAAGCTAACATTCTACTTAATCACTACGCAAAGATAAGTCACTTAAACAGAGACAACAACCAGAAACACGCAGACATACAAACCGCCAGACACAAGAAAACCTACAGACTCGACACGACCATTACACCCTTCAATACAGACCAGACCACCAAGATCATCAAAAACATTAAGAATTCGAAGGCTACTGGACCAGACAACATATCTAACATACACCTCAAGCACTTGGGCCCACAAAAACAGCACAAAAACAGCACATATTCCTTCCAACAATGTATTATTCCTGACATATGGAAACAAGGTAAAATTATTACACTACTCAAACCAAACAAAAATCCAACAAAACCAGCTTCCTATAGACCCATTACTTTACTATGCACACCTTCCAAAGTAACAGAAAGACTAATCTTACAAATCACCAACCCACACATACCACTATCGCCTACTCAACATGGATTCAGACGTCACCACTCAACCACGACATTACTCACTAACCTCACGCAGCACATCTTGGATGGCATCAACTCCAGACGACCAGCTCAACGTACACTATTAGCAACACTAGACATTAGTAAAGCATTTGATGCTATCCCACGCTTCCCTCTCATAAACAAAATACCCAACACAAACATGGCCAATAACACCAAAAGGTGGCTGAGCAACTACCTTTCAGGAAGATACTCACATCTCACATTTAATGGCAAGTCATCCAAAAACAAGCTTTTTCTGAATGGGATCCCTCAAGGCTCTGTTCTCTCACCAACACTGTTCAACTTAGACATGCATGACATTTCAACACCCATAGATAACAAGCTTACCTTATCATCATATGCAGATGACATCACTCTAACATCCACCCACAACAACATCGACACCGCTACAAATAACCTACAAACATACATAAACAGTATACGAGACTGGCTCACACACAATAGACTCAAAGTAGCGCCCACAAAATCAACCATCACCTTGCTAACAAGCAACACAAAAGAACACCAGATAACTCCACAGCTTACATTAAACAACACTAACATTCCACACACTCATACAGACCTGTAACTAGCTAATTTTGCGCCCGAGGCAAGATCATAAAATTGCGCCCCTTATACTTGCGCCCTCCCCCCTATAAAATTGCGCCCCCTATACTTGCGCCTTCCCCCCTATAAAATTGCGCCCCCTATACTTGCGTCCTCCCCCTTATAAAATTGCGCCCCCCTATTCCTATAACACTACACGACCCTCTAAGTGGTAAATTGTTTTTGGCACAAAACATCACAACATCAAGAACTTTTTCAGAATATGTCTCCATTTTTGTTTATCAGTTTCAATAGCTTTCTGTAGGGCATCATCGATACATTGTCCGCACAATAGTCTTTTTTGTAGGGATTTCCATTTACAGAAATTTTCACGATGATTAGTTGAATTTTCATGTTCTACAATTCGGTTTAAATTTTTTCTGTCATTAAATCCTGTTTTCTGATTTGCAATATTCGGTTTGGAAAAGCGCTGATCGAATAATATGCATGGAGAACAGAAAATAAAGTACTGAAAATTTATAGAAATGCGCCCCTCAGCTTTGCGCACCAAAAGCAAGTGCCTCACTCGCCTCGCCCTTGTTACGGCACTGCACTCACAGGACCAAAATACTTGGGTCACATACAACACATCATTATCTTTTGCAAACCACATTCAGGACATTAAAAACAAAATGTACGTCAAGACTTAACACGCTTAGGATACTAACAGGCACAAACTTTGGACACCAGCAGGAAACAACATCACTCATATACAAACAATATATTCACTCAGTTATGGACTATGCTAGCCCATGTTGGGCACCCATTATCTCAAACACACACAGAAACACCTTACAGACAATACAAAACAACGCACTTCGTATCATTACAAGATGTATTCAAACAACACCAATAGAACACCTGCACACAAAAACAAAAATACTGAAAGTTAGGGAACATTTAGACATGAGGGGAACACAATTTATGGCAGCAGTGACAACTAACCCACAACATCCTTGCCACTACATGTACAATCATGCACCAACACCTCGCACCATTAAGGTAACACCAGAGAGACATTATAACCAAATACTCCATTCCATACCACGCCCCACAGACATCACACCGTACAGAAAACACATACACACACACCTAATCCACAAAGCACTGACACGACTCCGTCCGAATGCGGTCCTAGGTGTGAAGCCACCACCCACTGACAGGTCAGAGATCAGCCTGAGCAGATCGGATCGAGTTAACTTAGTACGATTCCGATGTGGACATCACCCCAACTTACAGACATATAAACACAGACTAGACAACTCCACAGATGACACCTGACACCTCTGCCAGGACACACCACAAACAATTGAACACATTATGACAGACTGTACCGCTCTAGCACGACATAGAACACAACACAACGTCACTAGTGCGCTGAACCCCTGGTCCACTCCGAAGAGGGCGATCGGTTACCTGCGTGCCGCCGGCTTGCTCGATCAGGATGGGCTGATCGGCTAACCAACAACAAGTTAACAAATCTATACTATAATAAGAGCTGTCCGTCTGTCCGTCTGTCTGTCCGTCTGTCCGTCACACTTTCAGAAATTGTGAGAAAAAATTGAGAAAAAAATTCAGAAATTGTAAAAAAAATTCAGAAATTGTATTACGGGCGGCAATGTGAAGCTCAAGATTTTCATGACTGTGTTCTTTTTTGTAGTTTAGCAATGGGGGAAGGGTGGGGGTGGGGGTAATGGGGGATGGGTGGGGTAATGGGGAGGGGTGGGGGTAATGGGGGAGGGGGTTAGCCCCCAAGTTGAATGAATGGGGGTGAGGAGGTTTTGGGAGATACCAGATTCAGAAATGTTGACACAATGTGAAGCTCAAAATTTTCACGGCTGGGTTCTTTTTTTGTAGTTTAGCCTGTCTAACCGTCAGCGAAGCGGCGGGAACTGTACTAGTGTCAATAATAGCAAAGCCATATTCTTTTGTGAAATCGAGGAAAAGACAATAAGTTGATAAATTTACAAAAACACCACAGCCATTAAAATTTTGAACTTTGCGGTCGAAGACGGGGAAGGGGGGAGGGTTAAAAGTTGTGAAGCTGCATTCAAAATGTAAGTGCATCATGAGTTTAAAGTAAGTGTTAAGGTCTCACGGGTTTAAATTTTCTGATAAAAATCATTAGTCATTCTGATAAAAATCGGATACTATCCCTCTACTTATTCAATGTTTATAGGGATAATCTATCTGTTGTGCTGAACACCTATAAAATAGGCTGCTATATTGCTTTATTGGTACAATGATTGTTAATCATCTGATGTATGCAGATGATCTAGTTCTTATTTCTCCATCTGTAAAAGAGCTCAGCGCACTTTTAAAGGTGTGTGAAAGGTATGGGAAGGATAACGTGCAAGGCCAATTTGTAATATGTTTATGGAAAAACTATACGTGCCTGTCATACACTTTACATTACAGTTCACAAGAAAGCCTAATTCAAACCCAGGTTTATACACGCCCACAATATGGTATCGTACGGGGCTCCAATAAACCTTAGCACCCCCGCCAATGGCCTAAACCATTAGAGGTACAGTAAAACTAAACATACCTTACAAAAGAGAATTTAAGCCTGCATTTAATGAGAAATAATTAAAACTTGGTGTTCCCGCCATTGGCTTCCAAGACAGCCTGAATTCGCTTTGGGTAGCTTGCCAAAAGTGACGTGAATAAATCTTGATCCTTACGCAAATTTGCTAAAACAGTTTCACCCTTACGTTGCTACGGTATGCAGATCGTGAGTCAGCAGAATGCTAAAAAACCTGGAAAATTTGGAATTTCTCTAATTTTTTCCAGCAATCCAGGTAGCGAACAAGTTTTTTGCAGTTTAGTTTATATACCCATAAAATTATCATATTTTCTATTCTACATAAAGAAAATGAAAATTAAAGGCATAACTATATGATTTATAAGTTTTTGAAAGGTGGTCTTTACTAGGTTTTACGCAAATTTCTCTAGAATATAGCGGATATATATATATATATATATATATATATATATATATATATATATATATATGAAATAAGCTAATATAATGGTGTATTACCGTTTTACTTTTACTGGGGAGTTGTGGCGGCCAAGAGCACTCACCTGGAGAGCTGTGGCGGCCATGAGCACTCGCAGAAGGCCAGGCCGCTCAGGCTGCCAACAGCAACGTAAGGGTGATTCAATGTGTTGCGTCATTGTATCCTTCGAAAATCGATTTGCTGCAGGTTCTTGAAACAAGAGACATTCAACCTTGTCCTTTATAACTGATCCAATGTGTTCACAGACGTTCAGGTCAGGAGAATTTCCTGGCCATTCTTCATTTCCAAAGAAATCGATCTCATGGTTCCGCATCAACTGTTGAGTGGCTAATGTCTTAAAGCAGGGGGCCTTATCGTGCAGAAGCGTGACCTGATCGACATCCATAACATTGTTTGGGTTTCTTAGAAAAGGAATGACATGCTGGGATAGAATAATATCACGAAAATACTGTCCATCCCAACTCTGACCATTTGGCTTCAGCACCCACATGAGCTTCTTTGCAGTGAACAAAACAAACACACCAACACAGTCTGGACTTTTTAATAATTCGCGATAATGTTCATTGTCATCGATTTCATCTGGTGTTGTGGCCCACACTCGATCATTTTGGTAGTTAGGCCGACGTGTTACGTAAACAAAAAATTCGTCGGAGACAGCTAAATGCATGAAATCATCCACATCCCAATCTTCAAGATAATGGGCAAACCACATTCTGTCATCGATGTTAAGTTGAGTTTTTCTTGGCTTTGGAAGTTCATGCCAAGGCTTTAAACCTTGCCTATGACGGTACAGTCGAATGATCTCACCACTAACGATCTTTCCTCTCAACGCTTCGATCTCTCTAGAAAGTTTAGCACAGCTGTTTTTCCGCTTACGCGTACCGCTTTCAATGATGTCCTTTGTTTCCTGAGAGAGTGGCAAATTTGGGCGCCCAGATTTGGTTGTATCCATTTCACATTCATCCAAAGTTTTATTCCAATTTCTTTTGACGAAGTGCTCACTTCTTCGCAACTTTTTGGCAACCCATGAACGTGTTATAAAGGTGGCTCCAGCATCACGAGCTTCCCGAAATGTTATTGCTCGTATGCGATCTATCACACGTTGCCTCTCCGAATCACCAATTAATTGAGAAGCCATTATATTATCACTTTATCAGCTAGAGTAATTTTAATACCTGCAATAAATAAAGAATTTTATATATTTTTATAATCACTAAAAACTATTTCGATATAAGTAAACATGTAAGCTGCAAATGGGGGTGGGGGGGGCTAAGGTTTTTTGGAACCCCTTATATGATGCCTTTATTTCATAACTAGCGGAGCGGCCCGGCGTTGCCGGGGTGGATGTTGAACGCCATAAGCTAACGAAAATATCACGACTTAACCTAACCACTCGTCAAGGGCGTACAATTAACCTAACCTGGCATTCAATTAACCTACCCGGGTATTCAATTAATCTAATCGGGCATTCATTTGACCTAACCGGGCATTTAATTAACCTAATCGGCATTCAGTTGACGTAACCGGGCAGTCAATTAACCTAACCAGGCATTCAGTTGACCTAACCGGGCATATACTATATATATATATATATTAAACAACTGTTGTGCATTTTGTTTTATATAGAATTCTTCTGTATTAGTTCTATTATTTTTAGTCTTGATGCGTATATAACCTTTGGGTTAGGTTAACCTTTGGTTAGCTTTCGTCCGAATTGTTCATTCTGACGAAGGTCAAGCTTTTCACTCTACCTTAGACCTACAGTTTAACGTGGAATCCGAACCACGCCCCATCAGCAGCACAGCGTCTTAACCACTAGGCCACCTAGGGTACCCACTTATCTACCAACCACTTTCTTTATTGTGTGGAAGGATGAACAGCTGAGTTTTGCTGCGCGCTGGGTCTCGAACTCGGGGCCGATGGATTCGTAGTCAGCGACGCTAACCACTACACCACCGAGGCGCTCTCTCTCTCTCTCTCTCTCTCTCTCTCTCTCTCTCTCTCTCTCTCTCTATATATATATATATATATATATAATCATTTTTAACATCCGCATCCGCACTTCTGACTGCGGATGCTATGCGGATATTACCTCTAAGAAATTATGCAATTTACAATTAAATTAGCTTATAAAGTAGTTTATAAGGCCCAGTCATGCACATTTCATGTAAAGTATTAATTACACTGTAGAACAAATTTTTGGTTCAGAAAAAAAACAGGAATAACATTCGGTCATTCTTAATATTTCGAGTGTCCTGATTCCAAATCTGAAAATAGTTTTTTTCTATCACGTCACGTTTTTTTGTAATGACTGCTTAAAATCTTCATACCAAAAAATAAGAATATATTGATAAACAGATAGGCTTTATCATATGGAACAGTTTAATTATTGCTATACTTCAACATATATGCACAAAATTAACATAAAACTCTCGTATTATACTGTTTTCAACTCATTATTTGTATTTATGCTGGCGTTTGTGTGATGCTCCCTTTGTATCGGCTCTCCATTGTGGCTATATCCTAGTGGAATCTCTCCCCGTGTTCGTCGCTAACAGCAGATGCGTTTTCTGGAAAGAATGAGAGACGTGAATGCAAAAAATGAATTTTCAATGACATCTTACATCCGAGACGTTGGTATGAGTTGATAAGTTGATCCACAAGTGCAGCATAGTTGTCGTATTTAGTCTTTCCTAGTAGACCGCTGCACACGTTTTTGAATGCACGCCAGGCTGCCAACTCAACCTCATCCATCACCGCTTCAAAGTGTTCGTCTAGCATGAGTTGGCGAATTTGAGGGCCGACGAATATGTCTTCTTTAATCTTGGCATCACTTATTTTTGGGAATTTTTCCTTTAGATATTTGAAGGCAGGCTTATCCTGTTTCATTGCCTTTGCAAATTGTTTCATCAGCCCTAGTTTTATGTGAAGTGGCGGCAAGATAACCTTTTCCTTTCGTACTAGTGGTTCGTGTATAACACTGTGAGATCCAGGTGAGGAATTGTCTCGCGGCGGCCATACTGAGCGTGTGTAGTGTTCAGACCTTGCTCGGCTATCCCACTTGCATAGGAAACACATGTATTTCGTATAGCCAGTTTGCAATCCATTGAGAATAGCCACAACCTTCAAATCTGCGCAGATAAGCCATTAATGTTCATTGTATTTTATACAGTCCAGAATAAAAGCAATATTGTCATACGTTTCTCTCAAGACGACTGAATGAGCGATCGGAACAGAAGGCATTGTGTTCCCATTGTGTAGCAGTACACCCTTAACACTGTACAGAGATGCATCAATGAACAAGCTCCACTCCGGCAGAGCTGGGCACTTGCGTTTTTTTGCCCGTTTTTTTGCGGTACTGCGGTACTGCGGTACTACCGTGTTGGTCGGTACCGCGGAAAGTACCGCGGGAAATTTGAATGCGGTAGCGGTACTGCTGTACTTTCAGCGATCCTTTGCGGTACTGCGTTATGCGGTACCGGTTTGGTAGTGCGGTAGTAGTACCGCAGTACCGCAGTACCGCAAAAAAACGGGCAAAAAAACGCAAGTGCCCAGCTCTGCCCGGGAGTCCACTGATTCGGTTCATAGCACAAACCCAGAGCATCGAACAGACCATGTATATCAATGCAATAACAAAGATTGTTCTTCATTGTGAAATATTCGTGCAAATCCAAGGAGCGCTTTCGGAATGCTGTAATTCGTACGTCTTCCGCCAGCAGATTCCATTCTTGTAGACGTGAGGCCAGCAGTTCACTTTGTTGCTTGGTAAGTATTAAATCACGGACCAAATCATTGAGTTCAGGCTGCGTGATGAAATGTTCTTTCATGGACTCGACTTGAGCTTCATAGTATTCGCCGTCTGATTCCGATTTGTCAGAGTCTGTGTTATCGGTCGGCATTTCAGCTGGAGGACGAAGGATGGGTATATCTGTAAAATGTTCCACAGGACGCATAGCAGAACGAAGATTTGGGTAGACTATAGCCTTTTTTCCTTTTCTGTTGCAACCTGTAATGTGAGACAATAGACACTGTTGACTACTTAAGATAGCATAATTGTGTAATACATTATGCAAGCAGGATATGCTAAAATGTGCTAAAAACACCAAATTTGACGTATATTCAGAAAAATAAAAGATTCAAACCTGTGATATTCGTTAATTAAGCAGAAATAGCAATCAGTTGAATGGTCCAGCGGCTCTCTCCATACCATTGGGACACCGATTCCCAGACCAGGACCGGTGCCTTTGAACCATGCAGATAATGAGCTTGTACATCTCACACAGCAGATATGAGGCGCCCAGTGCTTGTCCTGATACACCAACTTTGCATGCGAAGTATAATTCATAAAGTTTTTTCACATGAGAAGTCAACTTCCTTTTATACTGTTTTAACGTTAATGTCCTACAAATATAACAAAAACTGTCTGGCGAATTTTTGCACTCTCTAGGCATTGTAGCATAACATCAATAAAAACCTGTAAAATAAGAAAATGATAGATCAATTTGCAATTTCACACAATATAGACGTTGTCGGTGAAATATACATAATTTGATAGCTGTTATTCAATAATACTCACTTATAGCACCGATTTATGATAAAATATGGCTGACAATTTTGTTTTAAAAGATTAATGAAAGAAATTTTTCATAAAATCAAAGTAGAAACACAGAGCCGAACACCACCACCACAGTGTATGCATGACTGAACAAAATGTAAAAGATGCGTTCAGAGAACCAGTGGTTCTCAAAATGAGACAATGAAAGAGGGTTATTTTCATAAAATCGGCGGGTGATACAAATAAATGAGTATTTTCGTAATCTACGCATATAATTAGCCATAAAAATGACAATCTCATTTCCGTTTTTTTTCACTGTTGTACAGTGTTATTAATGAACAAACAAATAAATAAAACTCAAAATATAAATACTTGGTAACACAGAAAATTGAATGAAACTTGTTTCATTGAATTTTCTGTGGCTGAAACTCTTGAGAAAGTTACTATTTTTATCATAGTGAAAACATTAATATTAATTTTAATTCTTATGCATTGCCTGCCATAATAGTAATATCATGAATTTTGAAAAATTATTGCATATATTCATAATTCTATATGGTATTGATAGATTAACTAAATATCCGCATCCGCATCCGCAGATGTTGAAAAACTGACATCCGGTCCACCACTAAATATATATATATATATATATATATATAATTCCCTGACGAGGTGTAAATTGAATACACGAAAGGCCTTGGAATCGTTTTTCTTTTTCCTTGTGGGTTTGCAGCATATATATATATATATATATATATATTATATATAATATATATAATCATGCGGGTTGCTTCTACAGAGCTTCAATTTAATATTTAGGAGAAATCCAATGACAAGGAGAAATGTAAATGCCATGAAAAGTCTTCTTTAATGCGCAACGTTTCGAGCAATACGCTCATCTTCAGGCTGTATAATAACAATGTGAAATTAAAATCAATAATTGAATGAAAAACAAGACAAAGAAAATTTCTATAACCTATTCATAAAGGCAAATTTTAAAAGACTGAGAAAAGAGGGTTAAATTCTAAGTTATACAGATTTACATATAAAATTAGGAAGCTATTTTTAAATACATATAGTAAATGTGAAATTAATACACTGGAAAAATTAACAATAGTACACTGGAATCATGAAACTAACTAACCTTTCACTGCAATTTCCGAGGCTAAACTGATTTAAGCAGAGGCAAAACGAGAAAACAAAAGATGGCGAGGGCGATTGGGGAAGGGGGGATTATAAGGAATTGGGGAAGGAGGAGGGATTATAAGAAGTTTAAAGGGACAGCTGATGAGTCAACATTTAGCGTAGGGGTCAATGTTTTAATGTAAAGCGATTCCAAAATTCTAAGTGAGTTGGGACAAGTATTACAACCAAGAATTTTGAAATTGTCTAAAGTGACATCAGTTTTACATTTTATACTGTGTTCCCGAATACTAGAAACTTCTTTAGTTTTTAAAATTTTACCTGTTCGGCCACTTATTCCCATATGCGAATAAAATCTAGCCCTGAGAGAGCGAACAGTGCTGCCAATGTAATTCCCAAGGAGACACCTAGGGCAGGTAAATAAATATACAACACCGCTACGCAACGAGTCAGGGGTTCGATCCTTCGCTGAGAAAAAGCTACCTAAAGACGTTTTATTAATAAATATGATGCGGAAATCAGTATGATAAAAAAATTTCCTTAACAACTTTGTAAATTTGCCTTTATGAATAGGTTATAGAAATTTTCTTTGTCTTGTTTTTCATTCAATTATTGATTTTAATTTCACATTGTTATTATACAGCCTGAAGATGAGCGTATTGCTCGAAACGTTGCGCATTAAAGAAGACTTTTCATGGCATTTACATTTCTCCTTGTCATTGGATTTCTCCTAAATATTATATATATATATATATATATATATTAAATAACACCAATTATTCCTGTATTTGCGTTTAATGCAAGTCTCCTCTACTGGCTGTTATATTTGATGTACATATATGTATTAAATAACTCCAATTATTCCTGTTTTGCACCTAATGTACCAGGGACACTCAAGATATTTTGCCCTACCCTTTTTTCTTAGCTAAATAATAGGCCATGGGGCTGAAATGTCTTTTGGGCCGTAAGTTTGAACAATCTGCGCTTCACATAACCGGATTTTGCCAGTTTAAACCTCCCCTCCTTGTATAAAACCGCTTTTAAACGCCCTTGTATAAAACCGATGGTTAACGCAGTTTCAAAAATGGCGTCTGACAGTGATGTGCGTCGTAAACAGAGAGCTGTTATCGAGTTCTTAACCGCAGAGAAGGAAACAGTTGGAAATATTCACAAACGTCTACAAAACGTTTACGGAGATGATGTTGTTGATCGAAGCACAGTTGGACGCTGGTCTAAACGTGTGAGATCATCGGAGAGAGGGAGAGCCAGCCTCGATGATGAGCCACGCAGCGGTCGCCCGGCATTGGCTGTGACATCTCACACTGTGCAACGTGCTAACAGCATCATTCGATCAAATCGGCGCGTCACATACAAGGAGCTATCAGTCACTGGAGTTAGGAATTAGTGAAGTAAGTGTGAATACGATAATTCAGCAACTGGGATACTCAAAAGTGTGTTCACAATTTGTTCCTCACGAATTGACTGAAGATCACAAAGCCCAAAGAAAAGAAATTGCTTCTGAGTCGTTGGTTCGATACGAGACAGAAGGGGATGACTTCCTTTCACGAATTGTGACAGCGGGATGAGATTTGGGCACACCACTTTGAACCTGAAACAAAACGCCAATCTATGGAGTGGCATCACGCAGACTCCCCACGCAAGAAAAAGTTCAAAATGGCTCCCTCTGCAGGAAAAGTTATGGCCACCATCTTCTGGGACATGAAAAGGGTGATTCTGGTGCACATTATGAAGAAAGGACAAACAATCAACTCAGAGGCATATATTGCTACCTACAGAGACTCCAGAGACGTATAAAGCGAGTTTGACCGGAGAGAAAACTGGAAGACGTCCTTCTTTTGCACGATAACGTAAGACCACACAACAGTTTGCAAACAAGAGGGGCCATCACAAAAATGCGCTTGACTGTGTTACCCCACCCTCCATACAGCCCGGATCTGGCACCTTCAGACTTCCATTTGTTTGGGCTAATGATGGATGCTATTCGTGGAAGAAAGTTTCAGAGTGACGATGAGGATGTTGAGGAGGTTAAGAGGTGGCTCCAGCGGAACCCAGCGGACTTTTAACAGCAAGGAATAAAGGCCCTTGTTTCGAGGTGGAGGAAAGCCTTAGAAAAGGATAGAGACTATGTGGAAAAATAAAAACTTGTATCATAAAAAAGGTATGTAACTACTTGTGTAAAAAATTTCTGGAACTTACAAGGAAACTTGGAAAAAAAAAGGTCGGGCAAAATATATTGAGTGGCCCTCGTATATACATATTTTGTATTTCGATATATATTAAAGAGACAGAACATGGTAAACATGGTAACACGGCAAAAATTTTTATAGTGGGCACACAAGGGGCTCTTCGGCCCATCTGGGTGGCTTCACTGTTAATATAAACAAACCACAAGTACAGTTACATGCAAAATTAAGATACAATTGATCTCTGCAAATTGCAGATTGTCACACATCTACTAGCTGTATATTAACTTTAAATCTTTGGAACCTGTGGATCATTCTTCAATGCCACTACTGTACTAATTATAAACAACATATGATTATCTTATATCAAGATGTTTTACATGGATCTAGACTGTAGAGGATCTTAGTTGCTGCTTGTCTACTACTTATATATACAGTACCTCACAATAATTTTTCACACCCGAAGGATCAGGTTGTCTACTTTCTCATATGACTATATGTATATAGCTGTGTACATATAACTTGAGTAATACAAGCTCTACAATTAAGAGAAAAGGAGTAGGTGGGACTGTAAAGACTGTATAGAGTATTTGAATGTACACCCATTCAGGGTCTCCCATTTAAAGGTGTCCATGAGGCAAGTGACCATACTGAGTCTTTCATACATCACAGTGCTATGGGGGCCACCGCTGGGCAGAGAAATCTCTTTAAATGGGGGTATAAAGACGGAGAGTATTCCCTAACCCAAGATGCTGCCTCCCTACATCCCATCACTCTGTGTGGGTGATGAGACTTACCCAAATAAAAATAAACTATATATTATATATATTATATATATATATATATATATATATATATATATAATATATGGGAGGGGTTCACAAACCTCTTCTCCACACCATTACCAGTTCCAGCAAAACGTCATTACCAGATACCTCTTCCAGTCATTAATTTATCTAGTTTATTTTTAAAAGTCTCCAAAGTATGGGAACTCACAACTTCTTCAGCTAAGCTATTCTAGAATTTTACTACTCTATTTGAGAAACTATGTTGTACTAACTGTGATTTACATCTTTGCTGAAAAAACTTAAGGCTATGGCCTCTTGTCTTATCATTGTGATCCTTTATAAAAAGAGAGTGGAAGTCTATATTATCTAACTCATTTATTATTTTATATACTTCTATCATATCACCTCGTAGCCTTCTTCGCTTTAGGGATAAAATGTTTAGGTGCTCCAATCTCTCTTTGTAACTAAACTGTCTAAGGCATGGTATCATCCTTGTGCTTCTCTTTTGCACTTTATCTAGTCTGCCTTTGTCTTGCTTTAAATAAGGACTACTGAACTGAATGCAATACTGAAGAAGAGGCCTCACGTATGAAGTATAGAGCTTACTTATAATTTCTGGTGATTTATATTCTATATGTTTTTGCATTAGGTTCACTCTAGCATTAGCCTTATTTCTAATTTCAATACAATGATTTGTAGGTTTAAGATCATGATTCACAATGACACCCAAATCTCTTTCATTTTTATCTTTATTTATCCAGCTTTCATCCATGTTATACTTAAATTCTGGATTGTTATGACCAACATGCATAACTTTACACTTTTCCACATTAAATTTCATCTCCCATCTATCTGCCCAAGCAACTACTCTATCAATGTCCTTTTGCATTTTCATGGCACCTGTTAAATATTTTGTCCCAATTTTGTATCATCTGCAAATGTTGAAGTTTTACGAGTTAGACCCTTTTCCAAGTCATTAATATAAATAATAAAAAGTAGAGGTCCAAGTACTAACCCCTGTGGGACTCCACTCAGAACAGGGCTCTATGTAGACCTAGTCCCATTTAACTGGACTCTCTGTTCTCTTTCTCCAAGCCATTCTTCAATCCAATTTGCTACTGTCCCTTTTATTCCATGAGCGCTAACTTTAACAAGCAACCGCTTATAAGGAACTGTATCAAAAGCTTTGGCAAAATCTAAGTACACAATATCTACGATTCTTTATTATTTAGATGCTTCAACATACTAAAATAAAACTCAATTAAGTTTGTCAAACATGACCTGCCGTTTCGAAAGCCATGTTGGCTATTACTAATTAATCCTTAATCTTCTAAGAATATTGTAATTTTGTCTCTGATGACACTTTCTAGTAATTTGCAAATAATAGAAGTTAAACTAATTGGTCTATAGTTTTTAGCTAAGTTTTTGTTTCCTTTTTTGAAAAGTGAGACCACATTTGCTGTTTTCCAGTCCTCTGAAACTTCGCTGTTAATCAATGAAAGGTTGAAAAGTACTGTATTTTAAGTGCTTGGGCTATGCTATATTTTGCTTCCTTTACTACTATAGGATAAATTTCATCAGGTCCTGGTGACTTATCTATGTTTAGCCTGTCAATTGCTCTCAAAATATCCACTTCCTCAATATTTATATGATTTATCTCTCTCTCTTGTGTTACCAATGTAAAATCTAGAATTGTATTTACATTTTCCTTTGTAAATACTGAGCAGAAATATCCATTTAGCTCCTCAGTAATTTCAAAATCTTCTTCAATAATTTTGTTATCAGCATGAAGGGGTCCAATTTTTTTATTAGATTTATTTTTCAAGTTGAAATGACTGAAGAACTTTTTGGGATTGCCTTTACAATTTTTGGCTACGTTCCTCTTGCGTTTACTATCTCTTATAAGTTTCTTGCTTTCTTGTATTTTATTTTTATAGATTTCAAGGTCCATTTTATTTTGAGTTCTCTTAAATTTGCTGAAGGCCTTTCTCTTATCTCTTATTCCTTTCTTAATAGACAGATTTATCCAGGGTTCTCTGTTATTTCTGGTTCTTATTTTACGCTGAGAATTTCCACTGCGCTCGCGAAGTTGTCGCAATTACAAACAATTTGAAGGTTCTATCCTTAAATGCTCGTAGCCTACGAAATAAAATAAACGAATTTTTTTCTTTAATTGCTTGTAAAGACTATGATTTAATTGCGATAAATGAATCGTGGCTTAGCACTGAAACACGTGACTTTGTAGGGGAGTATCAAATTAAAGGTTATAGACTTCTTGTTAAAAACAGAATAGGTAGGCGAGGAGGCGGTGTTATGTTGTATATCAAAGATAATATAGCGAACGTTATAGAAGTAAAACACACAATTCCAGAACCGATAGATTCGACTATAGCAGAATTTAAATTGAACGATTTCAAACTTGTTGTTGCGGTTATATATAGGCCCCCTAATCAAACAGCTGATACGGACGAAGCGTTATATCGTGAACTAAAGCGAATAATCGGTAGTGAGCAGGCTTCAGTTATGGGTGACTTTAATTGCGCTAACGTAAATTACGATACAATGCAGGGAGACGCGGAAGGTAATCGTTTAGTTAATTTTCTCGAGGATAGCTTTCTTATTCAAAAGGTTGGGGAACCTACGAGGTTGGACAGTATTTTCGATTTAGTAATAACTACGGATGATAGGCTAATTACTGATCTTCAAATAATAGAACCGTTGGGCAATAGCGATCACAATATGGTAGAGTTTGTCCTCTCAGTAAGTCACTCGAAACCAGCTAACTCGACGAAAATTCTTAATTTCCGGCACGCAGACTTTAGTAAATTTCGAAATAAATTGTCACACGTCAATTGGGAAAACGTGATGGGGAACTCCAACGCAAAACTAATGTTGGAATCGTTCGAAACAGTATTTAGGACTATAAATGAGGAATGTGTACCGTACAAAATTAAGCGTGCGAAAGTAAACAACAAGCCCTTGTGGTTTACTTCTAGAGTAGGAGACATTATAAAGAGTAGATATAGGGCTTATAGGCTACATAAGTGCGATAAAGACAATCTGTGGTTACGAAACAACTACATATCTCTAAGGCGTGAAGCGAAAAGTGTAATAAAAAAGTCCAAGCGCGAATTTGAAATCTCCATAGCTCGTGACGGTAAAGAAAACCCCAAGCGATTCTTTCAATACGTCAATAATAGAAATCCAGTAAAAAGCGTCTTGGGGCCTTTGAAAAATCTAAACGGAGATCTAGTTTCTGAAAACAAGGAAATGGCTACCTTGCTAAACGAATTTTTTACGTCAGTTTTTACTTTAGAAGATGTAACAAATATCCCTACGGTCACGGACATAATACCGTTTGATAATGGTAATATTTTGGATAATATTGTGGTTAGTGAAGGGGAGGTAACGCGCTATATTGATAAAATGAAAACGCGTAAATCACCGGGGCCGGATTCCATATGTCCCATACAACTAAAAGAATTAAAAGATAGCATTATTGTGCCGCTAACAAAGATTTTTAATGCGTCTATTTCTGAGAGGTGCGTACCAGATAATTTCAAGTTAGCAAACGTAACACCTATCTTTAAGAAAGGCGATAAAGGTGCGGCGGGAAATTATAGACCAATCAGTTTAACGTCTGTTGTAGGTAAGCTACTGGAATCAATAATTAGGGATCGTATAGTCGAACACTTAGAATTCCATAAGCTAGTTAGAAATACGCAGCACGGATTTAGGCGAAACAAATCTTGCTTAACTAATCTTTTAGAATTTTTCCAAAGCGTGGTTGACGTTTACGATAGACATCGGGCGGTTGATGTAGTGTATTTAGATTTTCAAAAAGCGTTTGACACCGTGCCGCACAAAAGACTCATTGAAAAAACTAAGGCTCATGGAATCAGGGGTAGTAATAAATTGGCTAGAAGAGTGGTTGCGAGGCAGGAAACAGAGGGTGGTCGTTGATGGAGCGGAGTCGTGTTGGGCTAATGTAGCGAGTGGCGTTCCTCAGGGTTCTGTATTGGGCCCCTTGCTTTTTCTTATATATATTAACGATTTAGATGTCGGCCTAGTCAGTACAGTTTCAAAGTTTGCGGATGACACGAAGCTGGGTGGTAGGGCGATTAATGACGAAGATAGAGGTAAAATTCAGGAAGATCTGAATAAAATCGTTGATTGGTCAGTCACATGGCAAATGAGATTTAAGTTGATAAGTGCAAAATTTTGCATATAGGTTCGCGTAACGGTAATTTTGCGTATAGTATGTCAGGGAAAGATTTAACAAGAGTAGAGCAGGAAAGAGATTTAGGAGTTATAGTCACTGGTGATTTAAAAGTAGCGAAACAAAGTACAGCAGCGGTCAATAAGGCGAACAAAGTGTTAGGTTTTATAGCTCGAAATTTTGAGTACAAATCGCGCGATATTATAGTTCCACTTTATAAATCATTAGTTAGACCCCATTTGGAGTACGCGGTCCAATTTTGGAATCCGCATATGCGCAAAGATATAGACAAAATCGAAAGAGTTCAAAGACGAGCAACTAAGATGATTCCGTCGCTTAGGTCAAAGTCGTACGAGGATAGGCTTAAGGAGTTAAAATTGACAACACTCGAGACTAGGAGGTTAAGGGGTGATCTAATCCAGGTTTTCAAAATTATGAATGGGTTCGATAACGTAGATAGAGATAGCTTTTTCGAAATATCTCAATATAATAGGACTAGAAATAACGGGTGTAAGTTGACAAGTAGAAGGTTCGAGACAGCAGTTGCGAAAAACTTTTTTACGCATAGAATAGTAAATAGCTGGAATAGTTTGCCGGTAGAAGTAATTAGTAGCATGTCTATAAACATGTTTAAAAATCGATTAGACGCATATGTTGATAGAAAGGGTATAGTTTAAGGTAGTAAAATTAAGGCTTTCTGGGGATAGATCCCACAGCTCAACACAAGTGTTGTGGGATATAGGGAGGCAGCGTCTTGGGTCAGGGGATACTCTCTGTCCTAACACACCCCATTTAAAGAGATTCCTCTGCCGAGCGGTGCCCCCCATAGTACTGTGAGGTATTGAAAAACTCATGATCTTCACTTGCCCCACAAACACCTTTAAATGGGAGACCCAAAATGGGTGCACACACATTTCTACATTACTGTACAGTCTTTACAGCCACACCTACACTTTTTTTCGTAAGTGTATATATTGTAATGTATATGATTGTAAATTTTGACTTGGTCCACAATCGATATGGACCGTGACTTGATGGATATCGTAATGAAATTGACTGGATTCTTTGGATCTGATATATTTGCATGTCCGTTATAAATAGATATAGAGTGTAACATATTTGTGGATAGTAGTCTATTATGACTAGATCCTCTGGATCCAGAGATTCTATCTTTAGTTTTAAATCGATAATTAATTAGTTTTAAATTGATAATTATTTAGTTTCGTAAAAATTGGTCGTTGCCAATTTACCGGCGGTTTTTACATAAATTTCTTATGTTCTTGTGGTTCGGAACCCACGTAAAATTGTAGGTCCCCTCCGCCACCACGGAGGACATACACAATACACGATTACGAACACAGTTAGGTAGACCAGCCATGAGTGGATCCTAGGGTCTTTGTTGGTCTGAAACATTATAACATTACAAAAACACGTTTTCGCCTGTGGTGGCGCTTAGGTACCTTAAGACACGCGACCCCTCATTTCCATTAATATTTGTTTATATGGTGTAAATAAAACACAACTACAACGTTCTCTCTATTTAATATAATTCGAAATACAAAATATGTATATACGAGGGCCACTCAATATATTTTGCCCGACCTTTTTTTTTCCCAAGTTCCCTTGTAAGTTCCAGAAATTTTGTATACAAGTAGTTACATACCTTTTTACAAATTTTTATTTTTCCACATAGTCTCTATCCTTTTCTACGGCTTTCCTCCACTTCAAAACAAGGGCCTTTATTCCTTGCTGGTAAAAGTCCGCTGGGTTCCGCTGGAGCCACCTCTTAACCTCCTCAACATCCTTATCGTCACTGAAACTTTCTTCCACGAATAGCATCCATCATTTGCCCAAACAAATGGAAGTCTGAAGGTGCCAGATCCGGGCTGTATGGAGGGTGGGGTAACACAGTCAAGCGCATTTTTGTGATGTCCTCTCTTGTTTGCACACTGTTGTGTGGTCTTACGTTATCGTGCAAAAGAAGGACGTCTTCCAGTTTTCTCTCCGGTCAAACTCGCTCTATACGTCTCTGGAGTCTCTGTAGGGTAGCAATATATGCCTCTGAGTTGATTGTTTGTCCTTTCTTCATAATGTGCACCAGAATCACCATTTTCATGTCCCAGAAGATGGTGGCCATAACTCTTCCTGCAGAGGGAGCCATTTTGAACTTTTTCTTGCGTGGGGAGTCTGCGTGATGTCACTCCATAGATTGGCGTTTTGTTTCAGGTTGAAAGTGGTGTACCCAAGTCTCATCCCGCAGTCACAATTCGTGAAAGGAAGTCATCCCCTTCTGTCTCGTATCGAACCAACGACTCAGAAGCAATTTCTTTTCTTTGGGCTTTGTGATCTTCAGTCAGTTCGCGAGGAACAAATTGTGAACACACTTTTGAGTATCCAGGTTGCTGAATTATCGTATTCACACTTACTTCACTAATTCCTAGCTCCAGTGACTGATAGCTCCTTGTATGTGACACGCCGATTTGATCGAATGATGCTGTTAGAACGTTGCACAGTGTGAGATGTCACAGCCAATGCCGGGCGACCGCTGCGTGGCTCATCATCGAGGATGGCTCTCCCTCTCTCCGATGATCTTACACGTTTAGACTAGCGTCCAACTGTGCTTCGATCAACAATAGCATTTCCGTAAACGTTTTGTAGACGTTTGTGAATATTTCCAACTGTTTCCTTCTCTGCGGTTAAGAACTCGATAACAGCTCTCTGTTTACGACGCACATCACTGTCAGACGCCATTTTTGAAACTGCGTTAACCATCGGTTTTATACATGGAGGGGAGGTTTAAACTGGCAAAATCCGGTTATGTGAAGCGCAGAATGTTCAAACTTACGGCCCAAAAGAAATTTCAGCCCCATGGCCTGTTATTTAGCTAAGAAAAAAGGGTGGGGCAAAATATCTTGAGTGCCCCTAGTATATTAGGTGCAAAACAGGAATAATTGGAGTTATTTAATACATATATTTACATCAAATATAACACAGCCAGTAGAGGAGAATTGCATTAAATGCAAATACAGGAATAACTGGTGTTATTTAACACACACACACACACACACACACACACACACACACACACATATATATATATATATATATATCAAGACAAAAAATGATAGAGCTAATACAGAAGAATTCTATATACAACAAAATACACAACATATGTTATATATATATATATATATATATATATATATATATATATATGTGTGTGTGTGTGTCGGATATGACGATATCCTTTAAGGCAGGGGTCCCCAACCTTTTTGTGCCGAAGAGCACATTCAAGACTACCGGTAGTGCGGCGGGTACCATTTATTTTTTCAATGCAAATTTATAGTTGGACTTAATAATAATAACGAACATAATACACAAAAAAAACATTTAATTCCTATGTAAAATAATGAACGTAATACACAAAAAAAAAACATTTAATTCCTATGTAAAATAATGAACGTAATACACAAAAAAAAACATTTAATTCCTATGTAAAATAATGAACGTAATACACAAAAAAACCCATTTAATTCCTATGTAAAATAATGAACGTAATACACAAAAAAAACAAGGATGGGCTAACTAAGATCTTAAAAAAAATTATCAAAACGATAACTTAATTTATTTATAAAGAAATAATTATTTTCAAATAAATGAGCATCTGTTTCTGTAATTAACTACTAAAATTTAATAAAATGTTAAGTATGTTACATATTTTAAATATTTAGTAACTAAATATTTAAAATATGTAGGGGTGTGCCGGATAGTATTTTTTACTATCCGGCCGGATACCGGATAGCCGGATAAAAAAAAAAAATATCCGGCCGGATATCCGGCCGGATACCGGATAATATCATTCAAATAATTCCTAATTTTTTATATATTATTATTTAGCTATTACTTGACTAATTGACTATACTATCAAATTTTAATCACTATTTGATGTAAATTATAGCTATCTTTCAATAACTTTACTAATTACCTATATTTTATCCTTTTCAGGATTGTTTCATTGCCTAAATCATATAGCTATATAGCTAGTTAGTATTAGTTATAGGCTTACAGCAATATTTTAACATTATTTACCCCCTAAAATGGCTAGTTTTATTTGGAAAATATTTACAATACATGAGACTAATCCAACGATAGCTATTTGCTCCCTATGTTCCAAACAGATTAAAAGGGGATCAGAGAAATTGGGTGCTAGGTGCTATAGCACAAAACCTTTGCACAATCATGCAAAGATGCTGCATTCAAAAGAATATAAAGAAGTGTCTCAACTTAACAAATCATCTGAAAATCAAAATCAACCTATAGCGACCACCTCAATGGCTCCGAAGGAGAAAAAATTAGTTGCCATGGAAAAGCAACTCACGTTAGAAGAAAGTTTTTCCTTTAAGAAATTATGGGATATAAATGACTCAAACGCTCAAGCTTTACATAAAAAGATAGGATTAATGATGGCACTGGACAACCATCCTTTTAGTTTAGTTGAACAAGATGGCTTTATAGGACTGATGGCCCACGTACAGCCAAGGTATTTGCTACCAAATCGAACATATTTTTCAGAAAAAGTCATACCCAAAATCTATGAAGAACTCAAAGAAATTGTTATGAATAAATTGAAAGAAGGGAAATACATTAGCTTCACTTCCGATATTTGGACCTGCTCTTCTTCAAATGAATCATTCATTTCCTTGTCAGGTCATTGGATCATGAATGACTACACTCATTGTAATGCAGTATTGCATTCAGCTCATTTTTCAGGATCGCATACAGGAATTAATATAGCGGACAAATTGCAATCTATGTGGCAATCATGGAATATTGACAGATCAAGGCGTAATATATTGGTCAGAGATGGAGCTTCTAACATAGCTTTGGGATGTGACCTTGCGGAAATACCTTCTGTTCACTGTTCAATTCATTTGCTACAGCTAGTGGTGAATGATGCATTAATGGCTCAATGATCGATAAAAGATCTTTTGGCAAAGTGTCGACGTTTAGTGACACATTTTAACCACTCCCCACTGGCTACTTCTGAATTTAAAGCTCTCCAAACACAACAGGGTCATGTTCCTCTTCTATTGGTACAAGATGTTTTAACGTGCTGGAACTCATCTTATTTGATGCTAGAACGTATGGTTAAGTTGAAAAAATCAGTTCAAATATACCTTGCTGATCATAGTGAATTACTTGTTATTTCATCTAATGAGTGGTACTTGATTGAAAATCTTTTAAAGCTTTTACAGCCATTTTTTAAACTCACCCAAGAAATGAGTACAGAATATAGTTTACTCTCTACTGTTATCCCAAACATGTGCGCGCTTGAAAGGTTTCTTTCAAAAATTGGCCAGGATGATCAAGGAGTCCAAACTATAAAAGATGAACTGTTGAAGTCATTGCGGTCACGATTTTTTGCCAATGAAAGCAATGAAAAAAGAAAGTGTCTAAATGTCTTAACAAATCGGAAGTATGCTCTAGCAACTGTCATTGATCCACGACTTAAATTTTTGTTTTTCAAAGATCAACAAAAGGAAAATATTAAGACATGGTTAATTGAAGAAATAAATGAAATAAACAACCTAGAGAAAATTAGAGATAAATATTTTGAAGAACAGGCTCACAGCAGCGACGATTCTAATTCTTCTTCCTCCTCAACAGGAAGAAAAAAGGCAAAGTTTGATGATGATCCACTCTCTGCTTGTTTCAGGGAACTAACACAAGAAAATTCAGAAAAGATACCTGGTGAGAAAAAGTTTAAAAAAAGCCGTAAGATGGCTTCATTCGCAGAAATAGCAGAGGAAATTGAGCAATATGCAAAAAAAACCATATCAGACAGACGACTATCTCCACTTGAAATTTGGAAAAATGAAGAATCCTTTCCATCTCTCAAGAAAATTGCTCTAAAATGGCTAGTGACACAAGCATCTTCAGTTTTCTCAGAAAGAATGTTTTCCAAATACGGAAATATTTTTGAAGAAAAAAAAGTACTTTGCTACCAAAGCGAGGGGAGATGCTTCTTTTTATCCATCACAATGGACGAAAATTTGATTTAAACTTGTGAATCTAGTGTCTTGAACATAGTATTAATTTTTATTGTTTAATGTGAGTTTTTACTTTTTAAGGTTTTGCTATTTTAATAATTTCACTTACCTTACTGGTATATTTGATTAGGCTATATGTTTTATTTTTATATCTCAAATCTTAATAAAAGGTTTCGCTAATTCATATTTTTTCATATTGTAATTTGCAATATATATAAAAATAAAAAATAAAAATAAAAATTAAAAAGTAAGGGAAGCTGGGATCTTAGCTATGCGTCACACTTTTAGCTGGACCAAACATTTTGCCTTTTTAGCAGTGTTAATATAGTTACATACTAGTAGTGGTACATGCTTATTTATCAATTATTTTAATTTTAGATTTTTGTACAACTATATTCAACTTTTGCTAGCTAAAGGCTATGCAAGCTAAGATTGGAAAGGGGCGGGCCCAGATGGTATTCCCATTACAAAAAAGACTATCATAAATATCCGGCTATCCGGCCGGATACTGACATCTATCCGGCCGGATACAGGATACCGGATAATAGCTGTTATCCGGCCGGATATCCTGCCGGATAGTGGTATCCGGCACAGCCCTAAAAATATGTAACATGCTTAACATTTTATTAAAAATTTAAATAAAAAATTATCAATCGTAGTCAGTCAGTGGCGGGCACACGCAAACGGGTCGGCGGGCACCATGGTGCTCGCGGGCACAGGGTTGGGGACCCCTGCTTTAAGGTATTCTCAGTATGTCGCTTCCTCGCACCAACAAGGAAGTTTATACCATTTAATTAATCTGACTGACGTCCACGGTTCTTCTTTTCGTACTTACTTAATCTGACTGCGAGTTACGATAAAACAATTTATACCTTCGCTGCTCAATGGCGTACCCTCCCTCAGTCCGTTGAGGGAGTGGAAACACAAACCCGTCAATTTTTCCCTCTTACCACAAAACTAAAAAATAAAGAAAAATTGAATTAAATTGATTGTAAACACAGACAAACAAAAAAAATCGTTTTTAACTCACCAACAAAGAATTAAATTGTTTACAACAACAAATATAGTTCACATATCCATACATACACACATATAGATATATGCACACACACACACACACACACACACACACACAACACACATATATATATATATATATATATATATATATATATTATACACACCCAAAATACTGCAAGAGAAAAAAAAATCGTTTTATAATCACAACGAACCGTACCATTTACAAACAATAAACATATATTGTAATTTATTTATATACGTAAAACACTGCATGCAAAAAACCACAAATCTTCTACAACAAAAGAAGAAGAATAATGAAAAACAAATTTTCAACCGTATGCGTTAATACTGGGATACTTTTTTTTTTTTTCGTACTCAATTTTTCTTTTCAACCACAAGAGAGAATAATAATAAAATAAAGTTTTTAAAACAAAAAAAATTCTTTTCAAACCAATGCGTTAAACTGAGATACACTTTTTTTTCACGTACTTAATTTATTTCCTTTTATTAATACTAAAGTTAATCTTACTTGCCAAAACCACTTTTACTCCAGTTACCGAGATTTCTCTATTTCCTTTTATTCCGTCTTGAAAGAGCGTTGGTTTTCGTTTTCTTTCCTCTCTACTCCAATTCCGTAGGACGGAGTCGAAAATGCGTTCTTCTCCCTCTTCGTTGCGGGAACAGAGTCAAATGCGTTCGACTCTCCGCGATCCACAAATGTGAAGCCGTTTCCGAATGAGATGCGTTTACAGAATCGAATACGTTTGACTTCTGTGATTTCTTATTCCTATTTTGAAGACGTTTCGAAGTTTCTTTCAGTGACCCAACCAATTCCAATGCGGTCCGTCCGTTTTTCGTTGACGATCAAAGTCTTTCAAAATCTCCAAATTCCGATAATTTTGTGGTGCAGAATCGAATGCGTTCGATTCTCCGTAACTTTTCTAACGATCCGTTGTGGAGATTTATGTCAATGCTGCAAGTTGCATGTGACGTTTCCCCGAGAAATTAAATTTGTAAAATTCCTCTCCGGGTGCCTAATAATAATTGTTGTTGTGGTCGGTCGAAACAGACGACAATATAAAGGTCTCTCTTCTAAACAAGTGAGTGATTCACGGCTCAAATCCGACCTTCATTTCGGATGCGTTGACTTCCTTGTAGCGGGGTTTCTGACTGAACAAAGGTTTTCAAATTTTGCTCCTCGGCGACAGTGTAGCAAAATGGCGGATGAATGATTTCTTCTAGTCCTGGTATAGGTAGCCAATGTAGGATATGATGTTATTCTTTAACCGTATTCTCCGTAATGTCGACAAAGGGAGTTTAACCCGTTTAATTTATCTCAGATCCTGGCATCGGTCGTCAATGTCAGATATGGTGATGTTATTCTTCGCTACACCATCTCCGACGTTTCACAGGTTGCTCTGTACGTCGACAAGGAGAGTTTATTAACGTTTAGTTTATCTGACTGACGTCCACGGTTCTTCTTTTCGTACTTACTTAATCTGACTGCGAGTTACGATAAAACAATTTATACCTTCGCTCAATGGCGTACCCTCCCTCAGTCCGTTGAGGGAGTGGAATACTTCTCTCGTTGAAGGATATAAAATGTCAAGTTTTCCTTTGT
Organism: Bathynomus jamesi; assembly: GCA_023014485.1. Lineage (NCBI taxonomy): Eukaryota > Metazoa > Arthropoda > Malacostraca > Isopoda > Cirolanidae > Bathynomus > Bathynomus jamesi. The sequence goes on along the minus strand of JAJOZX010002020.1, from coordinate 470,396 downwards.
TCAGCCCTGTATTTCCACAAGGGGGAAAAATCACTTTAAACTATTGATGAATTTCTATTACAATGCGCAGTCATTAAAAAAATCAAATCCTTTTCACTACACTTGTTTAGAGAGTTATTAACGAACAAATGCTTACATCAAAAAGCTAAGAGGCCCAGCCAACCGGCTGGCCCAACGGAAAAACACTCACTCTCCTTGAAGGCCGAGGCGAGACTCTCTCAAGGTGTTTGCACTCAGCCCTGGAGAAACTCCCATGGTGCCACGTTTACAAAAGATCCTTAAGGTTGCAAAGTTTGTCTAACAATGATATTAGCAAAAGAATTTATATAATTCGATATTAGCAAGAGAATATATATAATCGTAGTTTTACACTTAACTTCTTTATGTGATTTATTTTAGCCGAAAAGAACATTTAGAATTTAGGAATCTCTGTTTAAGATTATAGACATGACAACACTGTTTTCGTTAGGGTTAGCGAGAAAGCCAAATGATTCACTGGGGTATCGAGGCAGTTTATACAAATATTAAGAATTTAACAAATTTTATTTGAATTTATTTGAACAGAATAATATCTTTTAAATTAATAGTTTAATTTATACAAACAGAATGATATCTTTAAATTTTAACATAAATTTATTTTCTTGTGGAAACACTTTTCCACATGGCTCCCCACCCAGATTTTGAACTAGGGGGTTAGTTTTAAAATCCTCTCAAACAAGAGCAGTTGGATGTAGTGGTACATAGAGACAAAGATATTATGGAAGAAGTGTTGGATATAATGTTACATAAAGACAAAAGAAATAGTTAAACAAAATACATCTACTTAGTAGTTAATCCACCCTACTTATCAGTTAAATTTTACATAAAATCGATATTTATGCACTAATGAACACTTATATGTACATAGAGACAAAGGAATAGTTAACAAAATACCTCTACTTCGTACTTAATCAACTATATTTATCAGTTAATTTTACATTAAAGTTGATACTTATGCACTAATGAACACTAATAATTTATAATTAACTGTTGCTTGTGTGTCCTTGAGCACTTGGAGTCTGATTTCTTTAGATTCACTTTTACACTGGTCTAAGTTCACCGTGTGCATACACTTTTAAATCATATGCGATTTTCTTATCGAACTTTAAGAAAACAAAAATTTAGAGAAATGAATTTCCATGAACTATTGGACAAAGTACTTAAGTGAAATTGACACGAATTCTGCAAGGTTTAGAACGAATATTGTCGTTTTGAGAACTTTTAGAACTTTGGAATTGACTCAACTCTAAAGCTTGGAAGGTATAAAATTTCAAAGGTTACGTAGGGCATGAATGCACGGGTATCGCCTAAACGGGTATATGGAGTACGTGTGGTGGTAGCACTTGAACTGGAACTACGGTAAAAAACAATTTGTAAATGGGATAAACCGACGTTATGATTACTGTTCTTCGTTTCGTGTATTCGGTCCTTTTGGAGTGAAATCAAAGTGGCAGATGGCTCCAGTTTCGATTTCCAAACCTTCTGATTAGAAAGAACAGAATCGAATAAACGTTGTCCTGTAGAGCGATGCAGAGATGCAACACTCTCTTTGGTGGGAAGAGAAAGAATGGCAATTTTCTTTTCCCGAATTCGTCGTCATAAGCCGAGCTTGCATCATGTCTGAGGGACATAGGCGAGTTCTCCGTGACCTCACGTAAATTTGCAGAAGAAGGGGGATCCCTCGAAAAACCGCGCCATGCTCACTACTCTTCCAAGTATGAGCAGAAGTTGCGTGATTAGGGGCTTCATCTGGGACGATCTCGTCACAGACCACTTAACCCGGAAATTCCCCTCCTCGCGATATCATCGCGAACGTTATAATGAAATAATATCCTTCTAATGCGTCCAACCATTCGTCCACGTATGGGGTACCAAGTTACCACAATCTCTCCCCTTAAAAATTGGAACCTTAGGGATATTATTCGTCCGATAATTATATCTATCCACTTTTCTTCGAAAATGACAAAGGAAAAATGGACTTCCAAACGAGGAAGGCGAAGCGAAACAAAAAAAAACTTATCCCTAATACCGTATTTCCAGCAGAATTTTAAGCGAAAAAACTTAAGCGTGACATTAGCTATTCTTGGTTTAAATAAACAATATAAAATCATCCCAAACGAAGATGAAAAACTTGCCTGTCGATTTCGACACATTACTCGAAATATACGAATTCATTCTAATTTAAACCAAAAAAACCCCAAAAAAAACAAAGACAAAACTATGTGCGCTCCAACGCAAAATTCGTGCGCGAAAGTGTCAACAAACAAACGTACGCACGAACAATATCATACGATCAGTTAGGTACAATTTATTCAAGAGTCTACTAAAAAATGAAACTCAATCCAAAATTCCGTTTTCTGTTAAAACAATACGAGACAATTCAAATTAAAAAAAATTTGAAATATCACTAAATTTTTTTTTTTTCCCTCCAAATTCCATAAATTCCCATATACGGTACTTTGCAGAAATCGTTCGTTACAAATAATAAAATATATACTCTATATATTTAAATACACAATTACTGCATGCAAAAAAAACACAACCTGTCAATTTTTTCCCTCTTACCACAAAACTAAAAAGAAAGAAAAATTGAATTAAATTGATTGTAAACACAGACAAACAAAAAATCGTTTTTAACTCCAACAAAGAATTAAATTGTTTACAACAACAAATATAGTTCACATATCCATACATACACACATATAGATATATGCACACACACACACACACACACACACATATATATATATATATATATATATATATATATATATATATATATACACCCAAAATACTGCAAGAGAAAAAAAAATCGTTTTATAATCACAACGAACCGTACCATTTACAAACAATAAACATATATTGTAATTTATTTATATAGGTAAAACACTGCATGCAAAAAACCACAAATCTTCTACAACAAAAGAAGAAGAACAATGAAAAACAAATTTTCAAATACTTTTTTTTTTTTCGTACTCAATTTTTCTTTTCAACCACAAGAGAGAATAATAATAAAATAAAGTTTAAAAAAAAAAAAATTCTTTTCAAACCAATGCGTTAAACTGAGATACACTTTTTTTTCACGTACTTAATTTATTTCCTTTTATTAATACTAAAGTTAATCTTACTTGCCAAAACCACTTTTACTCCAGTTACCGAGATTTCTCTATTTCCTTTTATTCCGTCTTGAAAGAGCGTTGGTTTTCGTTTTCTTTCCTCTCTACTCCAATTCCGTAGGACGGAGTCGAAAATGCGTTCTTCTCCCTCTTCGTTGCGGGAACAGAGTCAAATGCGTTCGACTCTCCGCGATCCACAAATGTGAAGCCGTTTCCGAATGAGATGCGTTTACAGAATCGAATACGTTTGACTTCTGTGATTTCTTATTCCTATTTTGAAGACGTTTCGAAGTTTCTTTCAGTGACCGAACCAATTCCAATGCGGTCCGTCCGTTTTTCGTTGACGATCAAAGTCTTTCAAAATCTCCAAATTCCGATAATTTTGTGGTGCAGAATCGAATGCGTTCGATTCTCCGTAACTTTTCTAACGATCCGTTGTGGAGATTTATGTCAATGCTGCAAGTTGCATGTGACGTTTCCCCGAGAAATTAAATTTGTAAAATTCCTCTCCGGGTGCCTAATAATAATTGTTGTTGTGGTCGGTCGAAACAGACGACAATATAAAGGTCCTCTCTTCTAAACAAGTGAGTGATTCACGGCTCAAATCCGACCTTCATTTCGGATGCGTTGACTTCCTTGTAGCGGGGTTTCTGACTGAACAAAGGTTTTCAAATTTTGCTCCTCGGCGACAGTGTCGCAAAATGGCGGATGAATGATTTCTTCTAGTCCTGGTATAGGTAGCCAATGTAGGATATGATGTTATTCTTTAACCGTATTCTCCGTAATGTCGACAAAGGGAGTTTAACCCGTTTAATTTATCTCAGATCCTGGCATCGGTCGTCAATGTCAGATATGGTGATGTTATTCTTCGCTACACCATCTCCGACGTTTCACAGGTTGCTCTGTACGTCGACAAGGAGAGTTTATTAACGTTTAGTTTATCTGACTGACGTCCACGGTTCTTCTTTTCGTACTTACTTAATCTGACTGCGAGTTACGATAAAACAATTTATACCTTCGCTCAATGGCGTACCCTCCCTCAGTCCGTTGAGGGAGTGGAATACTTCTCTCGTTGAAGGATATAAAATGTCAAGTTTTCCTTTGTTCAGCCCTTTATTTCCACAAGGGGGAAAATCACTTTAAACTATTGATGAATTTCTATTACAATGCGCAGTCATTAAAAAAATCAAATCCTTTTCACTACACTTGTTTAGAGAGTTATTAACGAACAAATGCTTACATCAAAAAGCTAAGAGGCCCAGCCAACCGGCTGGCCCAACGGAAAAACACTCACTCTCCTTGAAGGCCGAGGCGAGACTCTCTCAAGGTGTTTGCACTCTGCCCTGGAGAAACTCCCATGGTGCCACGTTTACAAAAGATCCTTAAGGTTGCAAAGTTTGTCTAACAATGATATTAGCAAAAGAATTTATATAATTCGATATTAGCAAGAGAATATATATAATCGTAGTTTTACACTTAACTTCTTTATGTGATTTATTTTAGCCGAAAAGAACATTTAGAATTTAGGAATCTCTGTTTAAGATTATAGACATGACAACACTGTTTTCGTTAGGGTTAGCGAGAAAGCCAAATGATTCACTGGGGTATCGAGGCAGTTTATACAAATATTAAGAATTTAACAAATTTTATTTGAATTTATTTGAACAGAATAATATCTTTTAAAGGATTAATAGTTTAATTTATACAAACAGAATGATATCTTTAAATTTTAACATAAATTTATTTTCTTGTTGAAACACTTTTCCACATGGCTCCCCACCCAGATTTTGAACTAGGGGGTTAGTTTTAAAATCCTCTCAAACAAGAGCAGTTGGATGTAGTGGTACATAGAGACAAAGATATTATGGAAGAAGTAGTTGGATATAATGTTACATAACGACAAAAGAAATAGTTAAACAAAATACATCTACTTAGTAGTTAATCCACCCTACTTATCAGTTAAATTTTACATTAAAATCGATATTTATGCACTAATGAACACTTATATGTACATAGAGACAAAGGAATAGTTAAACAAAATACCTCTACTTCGTACTTAATCAACTATATTTATCAGTTAAATTTTACATTAAAGTTGATACTTATGCACTAATGAACACTAATAATTTATAATTAACTGTTGCTTGTGTGTCCTTGAGCACTTGGAGTCTGATTTCTTTAGATTCACTTTTTACACTGGTCTAAGTTCACCGTGTGCATACACTTTTAAATCATATGCGATTTTCTTATCGAACTTTAAGAAAACAAAAATTTAGAGAAATGAATTTCCATGAACTATTGGACAAAGTACTTAAGTGAAATTGACACGAATTCTGCAAGGTTTAGAACGAATATTGTCGTTTTGAAAACTTTTAGAACTTTGGAATTGACTCAACTCTAAAGCTTGGAAGGTATAAAATTTCAAAGGTTACGTAGGGCATGAATGCACGGGTATCGCCTGAACGGGTATATGGAGTACGTGTGGTGGTAGCACTTGAACTGGAACTACGGTAAAAAACAATTTGTAAATGGGATAAACCGACGTTATGATTACTGTTCTTCGTTTCGTGTATTCGGTCCTTGACTCCTTTTGGAGTGAAATCAAAGTAGCAGATGGCTCCAGTTTCGATTTCCAAACCTTCTGATTAGAAAGAACAGAATCGAATAAACGTTGTCCTGTAGAGCGATGCAGAGATGCAACACTCTCTTTGGTGGGAAGAGAAAGAATGGTAATTTTCTTTTCCCGAATTCGTCGTCATAAGCCGAGCTTGCATCATGTCCGAGGGACATAGGCGAGTTCTCCGTGACCTCACGTAAATTTGCAGAAGAAGGGGGATCCCTCGAAAAACCGCGCCATGCTCACTACTCTTCCAAGTATGAGCAGAAGTTGCGTGATTAGGGGCTTCATCTGGGACGATCTCGTCACAGACCACTTAACCCGGAAAATTCCCCTCCTCGCGATATCATCGCGAACGTTATAATGAACATAATATCCTTCTAATGCGTCCAACCATTCGTCTACGTATGGGGGTACCAAGTTACCACAATCTCTCCCCTTAAAAATTGGAACCTTAGGGATATTATTCGTCCGATAATTATATCTATCCACTTTTCTTCGAAAATGACAAAGGAAAAAATGGACTTCCAAACGAGGAAGGCGAAGCGAAACAAAAAAAAACTTATCCCTAATACCGTATTTCCAGCAGAATTTTAAGCGAAAAAAACTTAAGCGTGACATTAGCTATTCTTGGTTTAAATAAACAATAAAATCATCCCAAACGAAGATGAAAAACTTGCCTGTCGATTTCGACACATTACTCGAAATATACGAATTCATTCTAATTTAAACCAAAAAAACCCCCAAAAAAACAAAGACAAAACTATGTGCGCTCCAACGCAAAATTCGTGCGCGAAACGTGTCAACAAACAAACGTACGCACGAACAATATCATACGATCAGTTAGGTACAATTTATTCAAGAGTCTACTAAAAAATGAAACTCAATCCAAAATTCCGTTTTCTGTTAAAACAATACGAGACAATTCAAATTAAAAAAAATTTGAAATATCACTAAATTTTTTTTTTTCCCCTCCAAATTCCATAAATTCCCATATACGGTACTTTGCAGAAATCGTTTCGTTACAAATAATAAAATATATAACTCTATATATTTAAATACACAATTACTGCATGCAAAAAAAACACAAACCTGTCAATTTTTCCCTCTTACCACAAAACTAAAAAAGAAAGAAAAATTGAATTAAATTGATTGTAAACACAGACAAACAAAAAAATCGTTTTTAACTCCAACAAAGAATTAAATTGTTTACAACAACAAATATAGTTCACATATCCATACATACACACATATAGATATATGCACACACACACACACACACATACATATATATATATATATATATATATATATATATATATATATATATATATATATATACACCCAAAATACTGCAAGAGAAAAAAAATCGTTTTATAATCACAACGAACCGTACCATTTACAAACAATAAACATATATTGTAATTTATTTATATAGGTAAAACACTGCATGCAAAAAACCACAAATCTTCTACAACAAAAGAAGAAGAACAATGAAAAACAAATTTTCAACCGTATACGTTAATACTGGGATACTTTTTTTTTTTTTGTACTCAATTTTTCTTTTCAACCACAAGAGAGAATAATAATAAAATAAAGTTTAAAAAAAAAAAAAATTCTTTTCAAACCAATGCGTTAAACTGAGATACACTTTTTTTTCACGTACTTAATTTATTTCCTTTTATTAATACTAAAGTTAATCTTACTTGTCAAAACCACTTTTACTCCAGTTACCGAGATTTCTCTATTTCCTTTTATTCCGTCTTGAAAGAGCGTTGGTTTTCGTTTTCTTTCCTCTCTACTCCAATTCCGTAGGACGGAGTCGAAAATGCGTTCTTCTCCCTCTTCGTTGCGGGAACAGAGTCAAATGCGTTCGACTCTCCGCGATCCACAAATGTGAAGCCGTTTCCGAATGAGATGCGTTTACAGAATCGAATACGTTTGACTTCTGTGATTTCTTATTCCTATTTTGAAGACGTTTCGAAGTTTCTTTCAGTGACCGAACCAATTCCAATGCGGTCCGTCCGTTTTTCGTTGACGATCAAAGTCTTTCAAAATCTCCAAATTCCGATAATTTTGTGGTGCAGAATCGAATGCGTTCGATTCTCCGTAACTTTTCTAACGATCCGTTGTGGAGATTTATATCAATGCTGCAAGTTGCATGTGACGTTTCCCCGAGAAATTAAATTCGTAAAATTCCTCTCCGGGTGCCTAATAATAATTGTTGTTGTGGTCGGTCGAAACAGACGACAATATAAAGGTCCTCTCTTCCAAACAAGTGAGTGATTCACGGCTCAAATCCGACCTTCATTTCGGATGCGTTGACTTCCTTGTAGCGGGGTTTCTGACTGAACAAAGGTTTTCAAATTTTGCTCCTCGGCGACAGTGTAGCAAAATGGCGGATGAATGATTTCTTCTAGTCCTGGTATAGGTAGCCAATGTAGGATATGATGTTATTCTTTAACCGTATTCTCCGTAATGTCGACAAAGGGAGTTTAACCCGTTTAATTTATCTCAGATCCTTGCATCGGTCGCCAATGTCGGATATGGTGATGTTATTCTTCTCTACACCATCTCCGACGTTTCACAGGTTGCTCTGTACGTCGACAAGGAGAGTTTATTAACGTTTAGTTTATCTGACTGACGTCCAAGTTCTTCTTTTCGTACTTACTTAATCTGACTGCGAGTTACGATAAAACAATTTATACCTTCGCTCAATGGCGTACCCTCCCTCAGTCCGTTGAGGGAGTGGAATACTTCTCTCGTTGAAGGATATAAAATGTCAAGTTTTCCTTTGTTCAGTCCTTTATTTCCACAAGGGGGAAAATCACTTTAAACTATTGATGAATTTCTATTACAATGCGCAGTCATTACAAAAATCAAATCCTTTTCACTACACTTGTTTAGAGAGTTATTAACGAACAAATGCTTACATCAAAAAGCTAAGAGGCCCAGCCAACCGGCTGACCCAAGGGCCAAACACTCACTCTTCCTGAAGGCCGAGGCGAGACTCTCTCAAGGTGTTTGCACTCTGCCCTGAAGAATCTCCCATGGTGCCACGTTTACAAAAGATCCTTAAGGTTGCAAAGGTTGTCTAACAATGATATTAGCAAAAGAATTTATATAATTCGATATTAGCAAGAGAATATATATAATCGTAGTTTTACACTTAACTTCTCTATGTGATTTATTTTAGCCGAAAAGAACATTTAGAATTTAGGAATCTCTGTTTAAGATTATAGACATGACAACACTGTTTTCGTTAGGGTTAGCGAGAAAGCCAAATGATCCACTGGGGTATCGAGGCAATTTATACAAATATTAAGAATTTAACGGATTCATATCAGAATAATATCTTTTAAAGGATTAATACTTTAATTTATACAAACAGAATGATATCTTTAAATTTTAACATAAATTTATTTTCTTGTGGAAATACTTTTCCACATATATATTAGGGTGGCCCTTATTTTGTCACTTTTATTTTTTTCTTTCTCACCCCTTCATTAGATGCTACCTACTGAGAAAGTTTTTCATGCAAAATTTTATAGCGTTTGGACAATATTTAGTGTGTGCTGAAGCTGTCCGAAATTTTAAGCATCCTAACTCTGTAGTTGCTTTTTATAATACATTACGGATTCACTCACACTCAAATCCAGTATTCATTTAATATAAAATAGTTGTACAATTAATATTTATTAATATATTTCTAACAACATGCTTGGTTGCTATTAAAATTTTACTTAATTTTGTGAACTAGATGTATAAAATTAATAATCTTTATATATATAGTGGGTATGACCGCTACCCTGGAACATTATCCCAATGCAGTCCCGCGGTGATGGGACTCAAAATAATGTGATTTGAGCTGGGCACGACTTTGCAGATAATCAAATTTAGCTTATTAGATCCCCATATCGTTTGCAAAGCCCCATCATTTTTTTTTTATTTATTTCATTCAATTAATACAAGATTTTTAAACAACAAAAAATACTTTTATTAAAATTAAAGGTGATAAGAAATTCAACTGAAAAGTTAGCACAACACAACCCTTACTTAAAGGTTGCAAGAAGAGTCTGATATGCCTTTGAGAATGGTATCCTTCTTGGAATCGGGGTACTTCTTCCAATGCTCTTAGACAATTTGAACGACAAACTGGGTCTGTTCTTCGTTCTTGCTGAGGAATCTATTATATTCCTGCATCAATGCAACTCCCCTTTCAGCAGTATCATTCACTATTCGAAGATCTTTGACCACTGCTTCTGCCAGTAGGTGCTCAGGCACGTGCCGTGAGTAAATACTCAGGGTAGGCAGACTCAATGCGCGAGCGAAGCGAGCGGCTCCAAGCTAGGGGGTCTGGGGTGGGCGCGAGCCCCCAGCGGGTTCCGGGGCGGAGCCTCAGCCACCTACGAATTTTAAGCATAATTAACCCCTTCCGCACCATTTGTGCTAATTTTTGGTCAACAACAAATATTTACTTACCGCTTTATTTGTAGATGAATTCCATTCTTCTCTCTTTGTTAGTAACAAAAATATCTGTAATTTTTTCAAAGAAATTGTAAGTGGGATTTTGCTCCATTTTAGTAAATCTTTCCTTTTCAATTGAAATTAGAGCAAGTGATGAAAGACTTTCCTGTTTCATTCTATTCCTGATGTAGCTTTTAATTCTTTTCAAAGCTGAAAATGACCTCTCAACAGAAACTGTTGTAGCTGGAATTGTTGAAATCAATTGCAACAGCTTCACCGCTTCAGGAAACGTTAGTTCAAGTCCATTTTGAAATATGAAAGCAAGCAAATCTTTAATTGATTTATCCCTGAACACTTGTGCACTATAAATTCCAGCTAGATCAGTTTTCAATCTTATGACATCGAAGAAGTTACCATAATTCTTCTCTAAACTTTCTAGTGCATCCTTATCAATTTATGTAGCTAGTTTCAGAAACTTTTTACTATCAACTAATGAAATAAATTGTAAATTTTTGAAGTCACTGTATCTTGCTTCCATATGCTGCAGTATATCATTCAATATTAGACAGAATATTCTTTCTTTCTTTTTTAATTGGACCTTTTGTACGACATTTTGATTCAGTCAAGTTATTTTCTTTGACACATTCTTCAAACTTCTCATAGATATCATCAAAATTTTTGCGCAGACCCTCGAGGGAATTCATTGTTTCATTGATTCTTTCAATGCAATATGGAATATCTATAATTTTAGTGTAAGATATTGAAGAGTGTGTCAGTTCTAATGAAAATCTTATCATATACCATGAGAAGAAAGTATGTTGAATCTTTCGTTAGCCAATTATAAAATCCATTACTCCTCACTAAAGTATCTGAGTCCCACAATAAAGGATTGCTGTCAATGTTGTTGAAAAGTTTACAAAGGTCACTATGATAGTGTAAAATAGTTTGCACTAGCTTTGAGTTAGAACTCCATCTCGTTGGTGCAGCCTTTGGAATGCGTTTATGTACTATTTCATCAAGAAATTGCGTTCGTTTTGTAGAGTGATTGAAAAATGCAGCAAGACCATCAATGGTCTTGAAAAAGATTGTACATTCAGGTATAAATTTCGCTGACTGAGATAGAACAAGATTCAACTTGTGAGCGTAGCAATGGGTAAATAACGCTGATGATGCCTTTTCTCTTACTTTAGCTTGAACGCCATTTAAATGCGATGCCATTACCGATGCTCCATCATATGTCTGTGCTACAAGCTTCTCAGCACAGTTGTATTTATCTAAATTTTTAAATATGCATTCTGTTACACCAGTAGCTCTTCTGTCTTTAAGTTCGTCAAATCCTATGAAAGCCTCTTTAATTTCAGAATCCAATACATATCTTAAAACTGTGGAACATTGAGCTGTATTTGAAATATCAGTCGATTCATCCACTTCTATAGCAATGAATGGGGATCTTGCGATATCTTCTTTAATATTATTTTCTACAGCTATGCCTACTGCTTCAATCAAGTCATTTTGTATCTTGTTAGAAACGCCAGAAAACACGGATGAAGTCTGTAAATGTTGTGCTAATTTTTGGTCAAATTTTGCAGTGTAGTTCAGTAACACAATATAGTTTCCACGATTTAAAGAGGATTTATCTTCATTATCACCGCGGAAAGCAAGTTCTTGTTTAATCAAAAAGCAAGTAGCAGAAATTAATGTTTTCAGTATGTCTCTGTTTTCCTTTACCGTTTTATTGTGAATTTCAATGCTAAGTTTTTTTTGCTTATCTATGCTCAAGTCGATTCGTGTAGATCCAAATGTTTTCAACGATATTTGACTTTCATAATGCGCAGCAGACCTCTCGTGCTTACTTAAAGCATTAGTCAAATTATTTAAATCACAATATCCTGTTCTTATCCACACACTTTCACTAGATACGGAAAATAACAAGCATGGAAAACAAAAGAGTCTACCTGTTGTAACACAACCATACAACCACTCTTTCTTGTTGTACTGTACCACGTCGTTTGAAACGTTCTGATTATTTTTGTTCCTTTACGCTGTAGCAACTGTTTCAGTTCCGGTGTCGGCCTACCATTTTTAATCACATTCAACCTTTCTTCATAAGACAGTTTAGAAAAATTCTTAAGATACTCACTGTCCATATTTGAAAAGGGTTAAATTTTGAAATAAAATGTCTAAAATTTAGTTCAATCACCAGAGGCAAACGACAACACAGACGCGCGCACAGCCACACACCCGACCATGTGCCCGAACGGCAAAACACTGAGTGAAAAGCAGAACTAAATCTGCTTATATAGCGCAGTATTTGTCACAGCTTGGAGCTCCACTCACGGCACGTGGGAAAATTTCATTGTCAAGCGTTAATATATATAGAGGTTGAAAGGCACGGGGAAATTGTGCTTCTAACACAATATATATCCATTTACAAATTTATACATTGAATTTCATACATTAAATTAACATTTATATAATGAAGTGAAAATCATTTACTTTTATATTTAATATTTTTAGTTTTATTCAGGGTAAGCACTGCATACCTTGCCTACCCAGAGGGCACGTCCCTGTAGGTGCTCAGGTTTTTCAATCCACATCTCTGGATTATCACGCAAGAATTCGACTTCAAGTCCTAGAAGAGTGAACAAAACCTTCGTTCTAGCAGACACGAAGTCACTGAGTTTCTTACCTTGGATGTCACTCTTATTCAGATGAATTCGTTTTGGTGCGTCATGCTGTCCTTCCCATTGTAGATTCTTAACCATAGCTCTTTTTTCTTGCAAATCCAAGTCTCTGTCAAAGAAGGCAAGGCCCACCAGATCTTCACTCAAGTACCATAAGTTAGCAAGGATTTTATTGAGAGCTCCGTTTGCTGCAGGTGTGTCGCAGAAAAGCTCTGTTGATGTTGTATTCCCCAACGTTCTGACCGGAAGCACTGATCACTGAAGCGATGGTAAAGACCGCATCACGGTCACTAGTTTTAGTGCGATCCAACGACGAAAGAACTTCTGGATGGAGGATTCTTGCGGCCTTTTTTTGGATGAGGTGATGACACTACGACTCCTCCAACAGCTCCTTCATTCTCTGAATCCGTGGTGTTGTCACCTGTGGAAGATGAAGAAGATTCCAGGACGATTTTTCTGTTAAGTACGAGACTCTCTATTTCATGTCTCTTCTTAAATTCATCATTCCGAATTCGCTTCTTCGTAGCTGCTTCCTCCTTTTTAGCCAAAGTCATATCAATTCCAGCAATGGAGCCTCTTCTGCCCTTCTCTCTTTGTGCCAAAAGGAACGCTTTATCCTCCTCATTCGTCATCAACACCATAGCATTTTGGTGAGCAACATCAAAAAGGTCATCAAAGCAGGATTTCAGCTCTTCTTCTTTCTTCCTTTGTGTATCCGTCTTCCGGGACTGATTTTTTTTCAAAAGATCCAACTTCTTCATCAGACTCTCCAACTGTTTCACTGCATTTTGAACTGGCCGCAGTGGAATCCTCGCCTTCTTCCAAAAAGTCTCCACTTCCGCTATCGTCAACTGAGCAGCCTTGTGCTTATTCTTAATCGACTGAAGCAAATGTAGATGGTACCTCATAACATCCCCATTACTTGGCAATTTTGCACCTGATAAACAATTTTGAGTATGTTCAAGCAAATAAACCGTATGTTTTTTTTGAGTTCCATTAGCCATCATAAAAAAATCTATATACCTAGATAAAAAGAAAGTGTAATGTCGTTTAGCATATAAGAGCATAAGATCATCGCTACTATTTGTTTCAGATTAACCATATATAATATGGCAAGTCATATAATAAGGAAATTCTACCAATAACCCATCACGCCTATTTGATAATATATGAGAGAGTCGAGAGAGAAAGTTTGAAGTCCTTGAGCACACCCTATATATACTTATATCTCACTAAAATTTTGTGTGTTATTTTCTAGTGACATAGAATCCAAATGAAGGGTGAAAGGAAAAAAAATCGTAACTTAAAATTTTAACACCACTTAAGGGCCATCCTAAAAAATATATATATATATATATATATATATATATATATATAATATATATATATATATATATATATATATATATATATAAAATGGAAATACATGCTTTAAGATCAGTTTGTACCACGCTCAAATAAAATAGTAAACTCGCAGGTAATCGAGTCCACATTTACATCTTCATTTCTCTGTACTACACAATAAAGGCGATTTAGCAATAATTCACCGCTCAAAGTATGCGGGTGTCTATATTCAATATAATGGGGCTTTCAACTCGTTTAACACTATTTTTGTACTCACTTCACATTTGGGCGGCAAACTGTTACGCTCTTTAAACACGGATAGAATACAGTCAAAAGCAAGCACAAAGATGACATCGGTTGCTACATCACCATTAAATTTAAGTTTATAAACACTCCTCTCTAAACGTGCACTTATTCTTTCCGCGCTGAGCTTTTCAACTGCAAAATCTTCACAACTCATATGGACAACTGAAGTATGTTTCTAAATCGTGCCGACAACTGTCTTATATAAAGAAATAATTCTTCAGGATGAACAGTGAAGGTGAGTTCAGCGGTGTACCGTTCTAGTCCTTTGTACCAAAGTTCATGATATTTCGAGGATTCTGTACCTTCTAAATACCCATCCAGTTCCAAACCAATCTCGTCTTGTTCGGCCCTACACTTGATAAAATCATCGAGTAGGACGGTATAAGCGTATTCAAGCATCTTGTCAAAATAACGCATAACAGTAACACGTGCGTCTAATATAGGTTTCAGTTTACGGAAACCGACGACTTCAAACATTCTGTCGAGAATGAAACGGCTTCGCATGGGGATAAGGGCGTTATGTCAGCAGCATTCTTTCACATCAACCGTATATCAACGCATGGTTGGTTTGTATCACGATTTACGCATAACGTACAAATAATAGCGTATGAGTCGGAGGCGTACCGAAGGGGAGGCGACAGGGGCGATCGCCCACCCCCCCATTTGAGCTAATAAATTATTATTATTTTCCCAGTAAAATTGCTAGGTTACAACAGGATGAGAATGAAAGTGAAAAAATTTCGGCGCCTTCGGCGCTACCTCTTGCCTCCCCTACTACTAAAAATCTAAAATGGCTTAGGATCCCGAAAACTCTTAATCCGGCCCTGAGAATAATTTTTTTTTATAAAGGTAACAGTCCAAGGAAATGCTTAATCGCGAAATTAGCACTTTTTTATTCTTATGTTAATAAAAATCTGAGCATCCTAACTGCGGTTTGCATTGAATATTATGTTACTAATCAGATTTTTATCATAATTTTTATATTTCTTATAATATAATTTTTATATTTTTATTCATAATGTGTCTTAGCAGTAGCTAGTTAATCATCTCTAACTGAACGATAAGTTCATTATGAACGTACATAAAAATTATTTATCTCTATTTCAATTATACTTCTACGATTAGTTCCAAGTTCGCCCCCCGCCCCTTGGCAAATTTATGGGTACGCCCCTGATGAGAGTGCATCACTAATCTGCTCTCTTTTTGTGCCTACACCCACAGGTATTTTATAACTGTCCTCACCCCACTTCTCAACCAACACGAAGATTCTGTTCATCTCTTCAACACTTAAATAATAACATTGCGTCTACCAGAGTTTGATTGTCTACATTCCGTTTCAAGTACATAATTAATAGTACCGGTATTACGTCTGAATACACGCACAAATTTCAACACGGAGACGTCGTATACTGCATTGAGGATGCTGCTCAACAGAAATTCCATCTTTTAATAGTTTTCTATTGATCCTGCGAGAATGTCCAGACGGGTTAAGCTCTGAGGCGATTATGAGCCGCCGGTGCGCTGTTTGAATCGGAGGGACCGAGCGGGCGGTTGGGAGGTGGGAGGTGTGGGGTGGGTATGAGTCACACGGGTTGCGTCATGAACGCCGGCGGTGTTACGAGATTGTTCCAACATGAAAGACTTCAGGCGTACTGGTGAATCAGCCGAATATTTACTAATCACCATTGTACCTTCTCGAACTATGCACATTTATTAACACTCTGGCGATCTACTTGAGAGAAACATGTGTCCATACTTGTCCTTTTTGCTGGACAAACGATACTCGTCCCTAAACTCTACTAAAAATTCACATAAAACTTTAGCTACAACTTCGCTGTGCACCTCGCCATGATACACATGGATATAGTGGTAGAAATATTTTAAACTGTCCATAATCACAAGATTTACATTCTCCGACCCAGTGTACGCGAACTCGGTGTGATGTAACATGGTATAATATCTCCTGTCACACCAATCATCAGCAAGGTTCACAACCCAGATCCTTTGTTTCTCTTCTGCAAGCGTGGCTTCCTTCATTTCACGATATATGTACTCTTTAGTACAGTTTAATCCTACAACATAAACTATTACATCGTCTGAACCGCGAAACCCAGCAATGATCCCCCCAGAATAACCATAGAGGATTTGGACGTCTTGCTCCTCATGCTTCGCACGATTTAATGTGGCCTTAAAGGTTTCAAAGGAGGGATGCCTAGAAATTCTTTGGGTGTTCACCACATCTGTAGATTTTAGTGAGTACCACTTCAGGAATGTAGAGCATGCAATATCATTGGCTGCCATCGTTATTTTTCTTCTACGCGAGAATTCTTTGACAGTTAAAAAGATACGTTTGAAAACCAGGGCTTGCAGGGGTCAACTGAGTACGCAGGGAGGAGGCACGTACCGATTAGTAGCAGGAGTCACGTGACTCTTTTTACTGGTCAGCAACATACCGTAGGTGGTGCTTAGATTTTTTCCTGTACACACACACACACACAAAGGAGAAAATGAAACGCCAGCTGAAACATAATTAAAT
This sequence comes from Bathynomus jamesi, assembly GCA_023014485.1. NCBI lineage: Eukaryota > Metazoa > Arthropoda > Malacostraca > Isopoda > Cirolanidae > Bathynomus > Bathynomus jamesi. Next base: position 453,287 of record JAJOZX010002020.1, on the reverse strand, counting down.
ACATGTAATAAATAGAAAAATAAATAAACTGTAAAATTTCGTCAGCATGTAAATAGACTAATATAACAGCTATATAACAAATATTCACACCTCACGGTATCCAAAGGGGACAGTGTCGTAGGTGCCAGGCACCTGGTATCGTTTCCTGTATGTGTTATGACACACTTCCATCCCCCTAAGCTCCTTCATGCCCCCCAACTTCTGCGCCCGAAAGTTATGAGTTCCTACAGTCAGTTGGGGTGGTTGGTCACCCTCATCTTCTAAACTCACTGGCTCTTTCAGTGAATCAAAGTTAACGCTCAGCCGGTTTGCCTGGTTAAGCATGATGCCTTTAGCCTTCACGATATATTTCACTTCCTCCCCCACCCTTACCCGTACCCCATAAGTTTTTGGACCTGTTGAGACAAAAGAATCAGCGTAGGCGCTATCATCATACTCATCCTTGATCTCGTAAGTCAATTCTCCGAGGAATTCTCCAATAGGAGTCATATATTCCCCTTCCCTCTCCGTGAATATCACACTATCTGTATCTGCGTACAGAACTCTCCGTCCAAGAGAATGCAGTACTGCAGCGGACTCCACGGTTTGATGCGGGCGTATGCTGTTGTAAAACTGGCTACAGGTATGTTTGTGACACGCGATGTATCTGTAACCAATTCAGTTCTGTTGTACTTTATTATGTACATATTACCCACATTCACAATCTCCATGACCTCTTTATCGAGAGCGTTGGCGTAATCCCACACCTCGTTATAACTTTGGGTTAGATGGGCAAATTTCTGGGCAAATTTCCCCCAAAGGCTATTGGTTCACTCTTTGGTAGTGTCATTGTTTTAATGCTACCAAGTAAGCTTTATTACACAGTATATAAATACTAGTGTGAAGATTAATTCTGGTCAGCAACCAATTGATTTCATTCACCCAATCATTGACATAAAAGGAGTTTAATAATTGTTAAATTAACTACCTACCATTTTCATTACCTCCCGACTACCCACGCGTATCTGTTTTCCATAGCATAGTCCCACACCTCATCGAAACTATGAGCTAGGTCAGTAGTTCTCAACCTGGGGTACACGAGGAAATCTTAGGAGATACGCGACGGGGTCCTGAAAATATGATATAACCCTTTTAATTTTATATACGATTGAATTGAGTTGTTGGTGGCAAAAAACCAGGCCCAGCCTTCTCATTAAGTTTAGTGAGTGTTGTTCGTGCTAGTGATAATGAAATTTTCTTCAATGAAACTATTTGGTGGCATGAACCATGCTTGTCTGTTTACCGTTCTCGATGTTAAGTCAATCACGCTTTGGGGTTGGGGGTACGTGACCAGTGCTGAAAGAGCTCAAGGGGTACAGAAGAAGAAAAAGGTTGAGAACCTCTGAGCTAGATAGAAATTTCACTTGTCGGTGTTCTGCGCCAACTTGCCTCAAAGGCTGTTGAGACAGCGCTTTGCACTAAAGCGCTTCTCAGGGTTTCGTGCAATATGCTCTCGCTCAAGCTGTATCCCCTCACGGTCTTGGTAACGTCGTATATACGCTGTTTTTTTCCATCTTCGAATTCAACTCCCCATGGATAAATTGATGCCTCAACTTTATCTTCCAGGAAGGTGTTGAAATAAGGTATGAAAAGGTTGTCGAACTTTTGGAATCTCCACACTTCATATATCTTCAGTATTTTGTAACCGTGATGAACGGCTAGAGACAGCTCGGGACTTGTGAAGACTCCCGAATCTTTCTCTGGCTGTTTGTATGACTACACGCACTGCTGTTCTCCTCCGCACATTTCACGCACAGGGGAAACATGAGTTTGTGAGCCATGATGACGGGTAAGATCGACATCTACAAGTCGCGAGGGGGAAGCACGTCAACGAAAGAAAGTCCAAAGTAGTTATCATTTAAATTGGCTGAGAACTCGATGGTAGGCAGGGCGGGTCCCGCGAGCTTTTCAGAGGCGCCAACAGGATACGTGATGTTCTTCATCACATAGGGGTATGGAGACCAGAAATCGTATTAATGAATCTTCACCCTTTCGGTCGGTGGAATGTATATTGTATAGTTTGAAGGGATTTGTACGACCTCCAAACAAACTATCACCGCACTTGAGAGAGCCCACTACCATCGTGTGTTTGATGGCTCTTTTCTCGTCATGATACTGTTCATTCGTCTCCATCCAGGCATCATACTCATGCTCCCATAATACCAGGGCCAGATTAAGACCTTTAGAAGCCCTAAGCACTAAAAAGATTATGGTGCCCCCCATATACAGGGTGTCCGAGAATTATCTGTACAATTTTTGGCTATTATTAAAAGTCAACCATGAAGTGTAGAAATTCCAGTGTTGTCCCATTTTACAGAGAATCTCATTAAGTTTTTTCTGATACCAAGTTTTGACAAGTTTTTTAGAAATTCCAGTGTGTCCGAACATTATCTGTATAATTTCATCTTTTAATAAAATTCTTGATAACACACGTAAAATTCTTAAACAAGATTATTTAGAATCTGTATTTTCAAAAGTTTCTTTTATTAAAGTAACGTTGTTACAAACATTCGATATGTGCACCATTAGTGATTCGCAAAACATCCAATCGATACTCCAAATGTTGCCATGTACGCTGCAGCATATTCACATCAATTCGCTCAATAGCAGCTGTGATTCTTGCTTTTAAATCATCAATGTCTGTCACCCGCGTACATTTCTAAAAAACTTGTAAAAACGTGGTATCAGAAAAAACTTAATGAGATTCTCTGTAAAATGGGACAACACTGGAATTTCTACACTTCATGGTTGACTTTTAATAACAGCCAAAAATTGTACAGATACTTCTCGGACACCCTATATGTAATTCAAAATAAAAACAATACTAAACCGCAAAATAAATTTTTATCTTTCGAAATGAAACAAAACTTCCATGTATGCTGAAATTAAAATATCTTCTTTCTAGATTTTCTGATTGCAAAATCCTGGATAATTTCATCGAAGCTGACTTGACGAAGCATGTCCGCTTCTATACAAAGTAGGGGAAGTGAATCAAGTCTGTCCTGACACATTGTTGTTCTCTGAGGGTTTTTTATTCTTTTCAGCTGAGAAAAAGAGCGTTCTGCGGAGCAGTTAGTAATCAATCAGTGGCGACTCGTGCCTAGATGCTGCAGAGCTGCAGTCCCCCCAGACACTCACTGCCAGGCGTATGATTCCTTCAGACACACAGCAGAATAATACACTACTAACAAATATATCGTAATGAAAAGTCATTATATCATTTATATGTTATTTTCAATACGTTACTAAGTGAATTTTTATTAAAACCAAACCAAAATTTAAATTACTTTCATAGTTGCTGTACGATTCATGTCTGTTATTAATTGGCGCCACATCTGGAAACAATGAGCTGCAGTCGGTGCAGCTCAGTCTCGTGTTTACATTGCGTGCGGACGGTGCGGAAAGTCGTGCTTTCTTTAATTACCCTTTGACGATGGAAAATCGAGTGAAGTATTTGCAAATCATCAACTTTTCCCAGCTGACATTAAATGAAAAGACTGAAATCAAAGCAAGAGGAAGACCTACACCAGTTTTATCCATTCAACAAAATAGTACAAGCAGGAACAAAGAATATACACGCCAGTTTAACATCAGTGTTTATCAGAAATGTAAATGGCTCTGTCGTTGTGACGAGGCAAATGCTTTATTCTGCTTTCCATGCTTATTGTTTGGTGGGGACTCGTCATGGACGAAAAGTGGTGTGACTGACTTGAGGCATTTGCCACAGAAAATAATGAAACATGAGCAGTCAGCCAAACACATGAATAACATGATTGACTTCTCGTTGCTGGGTAAAGTGAACATTGCAGCCCAAATTGACACAGCATACAAGCTCTTAGTTGCAAAACACAATGAACAGGTGAGAAAAAAACAGAGATGTGTTATCCAAAATCATAAACTGTGTAAAATTTTGTGGACAATTTGAACTCACTCTTAGAGGACATGATGAAACTACGAGCTCCAAGAATCCGGGAGTATTTCGTGGATTAATTGATTTTGCCTGTGAACTGGATTCTAGCTTAGATGCTCATTTAAAGACCGCTACAGTTTTTAAAGGAACATCTAAATCAATACAGAATGAACTTTTAGAATCTATGTTGGAAATCTGCAAAAATAAGATCAAGGAAGAAGTAAAGAATGCAGAATATTTGGCAGTTATGTGTGATGAGACAACGGATATTTACGATAAAACACAGATGGTAATTGTTCTAAGGTATGAGCTACAAGGGAAGCCTGTTGAGAGATTCTGGAGATTTTTTAACCCTATCAACCAGACAGCAGAAGCCTTATCAAGTGTGTTTTTAAAGAGCTCCAGACTTTAATTGGTGATTGTCCACACAAGCTCATTGCCCAAACTTACGATGGTGCAGCTGCTCTAAGTGGAGTTAATAAAGGTGTGTAAACCAGAATAAAATAAGTGTATAGCAATGCCCACTTTATCCACTGTTATGCACACTAACTGAACTTGATTTTGGAAAAGGCAACATCACAGAATACTAATGTTCGAGTATTTTTCAATAGCTTGTCAGGAATACCAGCATTTTTTTCTAAGTCTCCACAAAGAATGGCTGCATTGGAGAATGTTGCTGGCCATCGAATTCCAAGGCCATCTGCAACACGTTGGAATTTCAAGAGCAGAACAGTCAATGCTGTGCATGAAATGAAAAGTGCACTAATTGAATGTTGCAGCACACTGGAAGCATCTAACTCAAGAGACACTGGATCTGCAGCAGCTGGTATCAAAAGAATTGTGAATGATCCTGAATTCGAATTTTGGTTGGAATTTTTCTCCAAAGTAATGCCTCATGTTGACATCATGTTCTCTCAGCTTCAGTCTAGAAATATTGATGCAGCTAAGGCTAACGCCTCTTTAAAAGTTTTTAATTCCGCAGTTCAGAAGTTAAGAGATGAATGTGATGCCATAGTGTCGCCTCCTGAGCAGAAGAGAAGAAAATTTAATACAGATAGATCAGCTGCTGCAAAGGAGGTCTGTGATGTAATTTTGCTGCAGTGCAGAGAGAGATTCAGCTTTACTAATCATTTGAAAGCAAGCAAGTTACTTTTAGTGAATAATTTTCCAGTGTATGCCAAAAATTTCCCTAGTAATGAACTTGCACAAGCAGTTGCAGCCTATCTCGTGCTTGAAAAAGACAAATTGAGAACTGAACTTACTGTACTGTACACAAGAGAAGATTTGTGTAAATCAGAAAGTCTCATAGACTTGTTGGAGATGATGAACGACAATCATCTCAGTCAACATTTTCAGACACTGTCAAATTGCTGAAAATTTTAATAACAACTCCAATGACAACGGCAGAAGCAGAAAGGTGCGTTTCAACTTTGAAGAGAATTAAAACTTTTCTGCGCAGTACCATGGTGAATGACAGACTGTCTGCTTTAGCAATGATATCCATTGAAAATAAAATGATAACCGAAATGAAGGATTTTAATGAAAAAGTAATAAACCATTTTGCTACATCGAAGAGCCGACGCACCGATTTTATTTTCAAGTAATACTACCATCACCACCTCAGCCATCCTTACCGTCACCACTACCACCCCCACCATCCCTTCTACCACCACTACTACTACCATGCCGTGGAAATCCGTGGACATCAACTCATACTTGAGGTAGGTCAAATTTGTGTACCCTACTGTTGTGTGAAGCTTGCAGTCCCTCCATTTTATTTTATCACTAGCCGCCACTGGTAATCAACAATGTTAGAAAAATACGTAGTGCGATATCTACATTTGGAAATACACATTGTATCCTGTCTTTCACTAGAGTGTCATGAAGATCAGTGTGACTGAATTTCGTTTTTCCTGTTTCATTAAACTTTGAGCGCATATAACAGTGGAACTGCCGTAGTTCTCCACAGAGTTTCATGTTCAAGTCAACAGGGTATGAGTCAACTAGCGTTTGGGAACCTTGTGAATATTGTTCGTCAGATAAGTCGAAATCGTTTAGGAAAGAAAATCTACTTGATACTTCTTTGTACACTTCACTTCTCCTCTTCATATGAGCTTTAAGTGTATCAATTAAAGCGTAGTAAGTCGATACGCGAAATTTGTCTCTAGGATTCAATGCTGTTTCTGGTGCACTACCATCATTTCTTTGTTTTGATTTTTCCCATGATGACTACTTTAGTGCTTTCTTTGAAATATCAAATATCAAATTAAAATTTTCTCATTTTTTTTGGTGCCCCTGCCTTACTGGTGCCGTAAGCAGTGCTTAGTCTGCCTATTGGGTAATCCAGGCCTGCATAATACCATGTGAGTGAACTGGGAGCTTATAAGCTGGTCGCAAGTATGGGTCCATGCAAGACTATCAGTGGGGGACCTACCGTGGATGTTGCCTGTGATACCACACTCAGGACGTGGGCAACCATGCCAGAGGCAACCGTGGAAGGAGTACACCCTTTTCACGCCAGTATGAAGATCTTCGTTCAATCCGTCCACCCAGAAAACTCTGCCGTTGCTCCTTAACGGCCACTTCTTCCGTGTTGCGAGCATGTTTTATGAACACACGTATCTGTTGCTGTAGGTGCGCTAGCCAGTAAATGCCCTTATAGCTGTAACTGCGAGGGTTGTTTCTGGGGATGATGGCAAGTGTATCTTTCGGCCTAAAGTTATTTTTAAATACAGTACAGCACAATGACGTCATCGTGGTTGCGGTTTGTAGGGGGTCGCACTTGAAACAGTTAATGTATAGTGCTTACAATAAGTCTCGCGCCTCTGTCTCGTCCCAAGCTAGTCTGTTAGGTATAAAATGGGCGGTCTTTATGGCAGCGGAGGTGTCTTCGGATTGGTGCACATAATTGCTCTAACCCCATCAATGACGTCCATTATTACGTCACTTCTGCTACATTTTAGTGTTTAAAATACAAATGATTAAGAAGCAGAATGACCAAGTTTCGGGATGTTGGGATGGTTATGGAGCAATCCTAGTCATCATAATATTAGCTGGGCATTACATTATACCGTCTCAATATATACTGTAGACTATAGAGAACGACTATTTCGGAAAATATCCCAAATCATGGCATGATACCTAAGTTATTTTGACGCAGGTCTAAATTATTTGCTCAAATGCAATGATTGATATTAAGTAATTGTTGGGAATTGTTGTCAATATTGTTGTTTGTGATACATATCCTACGTGAAGAATCTAATGATCAAATTCCTCAGTGAACCTCCCACGCGCTCGCATTTCGAGGAAGTCACGGTCGTCTCACTAATAGATAGTTTATCCATTGTTTTAAGTGGTAACCTATTCCATCTTATGAAAGTCATTAGTCTAAAGCAAGACTGGTGGGCCGTGAATCAGAGAAATTTGCATTTGATTTGTTCATCGTAATTATTACGTAATACAGTATACTGTATATAGTAGTATATAAGAGTTTATTGATAGCATATCATATGACAATTCCCATAAACATGTGATGGCCTCGATGTTGCCAGTTTTTATTTTTTCCTGAAACTATTACCTTCTCATAGTTTGTTTCAACAATGCATATATTATCATCTCCACGAGCGTAGACATTGCAAGAAAAGATTCTAACTAAGGATAAGTAAAGTTCTTTCATGGTCACAATATATACTTTTATAGATGTCAAACATAAAATATAATCAAATTCTATATTAACATAAATATATATTCGATACACATTTACGTCATGGCTTTAACATCAGTATTTCGTATAGCTTCCTCCGGCATCAATAATTTCTTGCAATCGTTGCGGCATAGAAGAGGCCAGATTGTAGGGAATGTTTGGTGTTCGACGTAAGCTCTCCCAACTATTCCTCGTGTGAGCTAAAAGTGCTTCAAATGTTCTTTCATTGCGTTGCTCCCATTCGTTAATCATTATTGCCCAAAGGTTTTCAATCGGATTCATATCAGGAGAACGTGATGGCAGAATTAGATTAATAATCTCTGGCTCCCTTTCCTCCTCCCTTCGTAATTCCCCACCCAACCTCGTTTCCTTCGACATAGCAACGCTTACATCCATCCTCATTCCACTTCCTTCATTAAACCTATTATCGCTTTTACTGTCCCTTCCTTCCATCCTTCAATGCCAGTGTTCTTAAACCTAGCACATAAATTATATAATATGGAATCTAACACCTTAGATCTCTACGCATTCATGTTCCTTGAAGACGCCTGTGTCTTAGGGGAATCTAAGTGTTGAGAGTGGGCTTGAGGGGTACTCTATAGATTACTACAGATGACCTTGAATGCTCCAACTATTTAAAAATGATTATTTATTACGCACATCATATGGCATAATACACACATGAATTTAAGTATCTTACACTATAGGAATGGAATTGAATCCTACCAGAGTTAAAAAGTCGCAAAATATGATAGATTAGTTTGTATTAAGAGGTTACTAAGAGAAAAGGATTTGGGATAGAGCGGAAGGCAGAGAGTATATTTTCTCGAGTTTTATTAACGTTATATGGATACATTGCCATGCGGTGTGATGAGAGAGAGAGAGAGAGAGAGAGAGAGAGTTACAAGGAAAATAAGTACCTCAAAAGGCCTTGCGGCCCGTACCGAGGAGGTACCAATGGCAACGGGTGCCAGGGAAAATTTTTTACACCCTCAAATAGTGTGCAAGATTTGGTCTAACCTTTTCTTGAACTGATCCACAGAGGAACTGTTCACAACTTCTGAAGGTAACCTGTTCCACGTGTCACAGATCTTATACGGAAAGTAATTCCCACACACACTAGTCCTAAACCGCTTCAAATCCAACTTCCAACCATTGTTGCGAGTTGGGCTATCATTTAAACTAAACATGCTTCTAAAATCGACATCGTTGAACCCGCGTAAGAACTTGAAAACCTCGATCAGTTGACCGCGCAGCCTCCGAGTTTCCAGCGAAAACAAGTTCAGGGCGCGTAACCGTCGATTGTAGCCCATATGCCTAACGGAAGGGATTAACTTTGTGGCCCTCGCCTGCACTCGCTCCAGCCTCTCAATATCTTTCCTGAGGGTGGGCGACCAAAACTGCACAGCATATTCCAGGTGCGGCCGAACCAGGGAATTGTACAGAGAGAGCACAATCTCCTTGTTCCGAAACTGAAATTGCCTCCTGATATAACCTAACAGCTTCTGGGCTTTCTTTTCAACCTCTACGCACTGTTTGGTAAATTTAAGGTCGCTGCTAACTAACACACCCAAGTCCTTTTCCAAATCAGTCGCCTCGATATTACTCCCCAACATACTTTGCATTTACCCAAGTTAAACGGCATTTGCCATTTTTCGGACCACTCTCCTATCCTACCTAGGTCCGCACGCAGTTCCTCGATCGCTTCGGGCGTCCCAACACTGGCCCCAAGCTTGGTGTCATCAGCGAATTTGGCGATCCGACTGACGATGCCACCGTCGATATCATTTATGTAAATGATAAACAACAGTGGCCCCAAAACGGAACCCTGAGGAACCCCACTAGTGACCGAGGCCCAACCGGAACTAACCTCTTTAATTACAATCCTCTGCCGCCTATTCTTCAGCCAGTTTTCAATCCACCTACCTACTTCCCCACCGATACCCAGCGCGCGCACTTTCGCCATTAGCCGGCGGTGAGATACCTTATCAAAGGCTTTCTGAGAGAGAGAGAGAGAGAGAGAGAGAGAGAGAGAGCGTTATCTCCTGCATACTCTATATACTGTATATGCAGTATGTCTCTATATATAAATAGATAGAGTGATCGACACAATGATGATGTGGACGTCATTGATGGGGTTAGAGCAATTATGTGCACCAATCCGAACACACCTCCGCTGCCATAAGGACCGCCCATTTTATACCTAACAGACTAGCTTGTGACGAGACAGAGGCGCGAGACTTATTGTAAGCACTGTACATGCTTTTAAAGGTTTGAAAACAGACTCTGAGTACACGCACATCATTCACGCAATAACGTTCACAGTCATTCGCTATATTGTAAGGAGTGTTCTCATTAAAGTTACTGTAGTAGCGTTCAAAGTCTTCACGCTCATCGGCATCCATGTTGTCATAGGTAAAATAGCATTTAGGGGGCGATAGTCCAACGTAATTTAGTGTCATGCGTGAGGAATGTGTTAGGAAAATAACCTTTTGAAACTTCAGCATTTACACCCATTACCTTGGGTAGCTCAGCTAATTTACAGGATATGAATAATAGCGTGTCTTTGAAGTGACCATTATTCCTTATCTGCATCTGTATAAGCTTGTTTCCTCTTTTCAAAGGCTCACCGTGAGTATTTCCGATAACTCGTGTTCAAGCAGCTCCTTATAAGGAAACCGCATCAAACTTTGCGGCGTTATGCGCAAGAATATACAGTAATTTTTTTTAAATGGTCCATTTATTTGACTATATAGTTCACAAACAGTTTCACGGGCGAGTCTCTTACAGTCGTAAGGTAAAAATATTTTGTCCGTTTACCACATTTGGTGCATTCATCACACTCATTATTCATTCACTCGTCACAGATGGTCTGGCTTACGAGTAAGTGTGAGATAACTTCTTTCGTCTCTGAGTCCGTATAGGTCTCTGTGTCATAGTATACAATCAGTGCCAGATTTAGGCACAAGCTAAGTAAGCTACAGCTTAGGACCTCACACAATGAGGGGCCTCTTTGAGTTCGTTTTTTTTTTATCAAACCTATGCCCGGTGGCCAACTAGTAGGCTAACCAGGGGCTTCCCCAAGATAATTAGTATTTTAAATCTAATGTATCAAGACACTGGTACCGAATATGAGGGACCCTTTGGTATGAGTGGTCATTACAAAAACTGACCCGTTTAAAAGCTTTGCTGAAAAGAAAAATTAAGTAAGAAAAAAATTAACAAAGTCCGCCACCTCTTAGGCCCTAGATTTTCTTACGATTTTTAAAAAAATGTCTTAGCTCTGGTTAACTGAAATCAATACTTTATTAATTTTTCGTTATTGTCGGAAAACATTCCCAAGAGACAACCTCAACATACTTGAGACAACTTCACGTTTGGAAGAGATGCTTTACCTATATATTGGGGGCGTGACTACTGATACTAACTGTACAGTAGATCTGGCATATCAAACAGTACATAATTACTATTGTATTTGGACTTTGATTGCTGGGCAAATCTAATTGGTCGGTTACATCAAATCTCTCACCATTCTTATTTGATCGCCACAGAGCTCGTATCATTCCTTAGTTCAACTTTTAATATTTTCAAAGAAGTCATTTGTTTCTCTTATCATTTTGGAGAGGCCTATCAAAATGAAGAGAATGTTTGAAAGTGGATTTCAGAAGAGAAAAAAGAAGTAGCAGCTTGAAAGGTCGATGAAACAATTACCGAAAGTTGAGAATTATTTCACTGTTATAAAGGAGGGATCTCAGACTCGAGAGTGTCAGACAGATCCACAACAACCACAAGCATCCACCTCTTTTACTAGAATAAATAATACAGACGCGAATGTGATTACTTTGTAGTGCCTTGCACCACAGGATTATCTTTTATTAATGAAAATTGGCACAAATTGGCACGAATGAAATATTTTAAATCTAAATAAATAAATAAATACAAATTAAATGTCCAGTTAAACATGTCCAGTGATTAATTTTAATTCTTAAGCATCCAATGAATAGAAATTTAAATAAAAATTAAGTGTTCCTCTTCAAATGAATTAATTCTGAAATATCTAGTGATAATTATTTACGGTAGTGATTAAAAATTTAAATAAAAAAATAATTAGGTATATTAAGTGCCTTTTCTAAATAAAAATTAAAGTGCCTTATCTAGTGAATACAAATTTACATGAAAATAATCTAATTCCAAAGCAAAAATCTAAATAAAAATTAATCTAATACATAATATGAATAGATTTAAGTTTACTTTTAAGGATTCTTTTTGTTTGTTAGTAAAATCGTTTGAGCGAAAACCGTATTGGCAACAATAAGAGACGCCAAGTTTTTCCGCCCATTATATACAAACGAATCACTCAAGCAAGCAAATTTTCTCCACGGTATGTTTCTTGTATTTCAAATGTCCTCAATATGTATTTTGGTATTATTATAGTATTAAACCCGTCTAACGTCCAGCAATTATTATATGTTCATTAAGTAGATTTTTAAATTCTAAGGCACTTTCCTTCTATAGCGTTTCCGTCGCAAATGCTTCGTTTTCGAGATATAAACATTTTTTTGGTGTGTATCTAGTGTGTGTTCGTACGTTCGTTTGTGTGTTCGTTTGTGTGACCGTTACATGTCTGCCCAATCACTGCGCTCCATCCATTTCAAATTTGAATTACTTTGCTACCGGAATGGCTTCGTGTGACGCGTGCTCGTTCGATTATTACAGCTGTATTGTCGCTTTCTACAAAAATTTAGAAAAAAGTGTTGAGTTTCTGCGTGCTCATGGTGTTCTACCGACAGTAGTGAAGTGTCCACATTGTAAAACGGAGTGTACATATCGTCAAGACCAGAAACTGTGGCGTTGTAGATAGGTTAGGTTTGGTTAGGTTAAGTTAGGATAGGTTAGGTTAGGAAGGTTAGGTCAATTTTGAAGGTGAAATTTGTTTTTCCTATGGTTTTTGATGTATTTTGAACGAATCTGACCTTCAAAACCGTCGGAAATGACTCATTTTCTTGATTTTCCCCACTAGGGTCCCCCAGATTGCCGACTGGGGGGGGAGGGGGGTTATCTAAAAAACGAGTCATTTCCGACGGTTTTGAAGGTCAGATTCGTTCAAAACACATCAAAAGCCATAGGAAAAACATAAATTTCACCTCCAAAGGTTGATGGGTGTAATACTATAAATTTACCTTTATTTTTTACTATTGCATATCTGTATGCAATACCGAATACTGTGGGTTCAATTTTTGCAATACGGCAACAATCAAACCACACAACTGATTAGCTTAGCATTGAAATTGTACTGAATTTCTTCACCCTAGGCTACACTGGTCTAGCCTAGCATATAGAATTTCCTAGTGCTGCCTTAAGGTACTTATGCTATATTTTAAATAGTAAATAGTAATAAATAATAAGACATTAGCAAGCTTTGTACTGTTTTTGATTAGTACTGTAGCTATAAGTTAGGCCTATTGATGGAAAGTCAATCTGTAATTTACTCTAGCCTAGCTGAGGCCTACCGTAGCATTTATTTTAGATAACTAACCTCAGCCTACTATATTGAAGAGGCTTAGGCCTGCTCATTAATTGGTAATTATGTGTTTTAAGTCACTCAGTCATTTTACACACCAAAATACATTTTTCTAGTAGTATTTGATGTGATTTGTTCAAATATGACCTCCATTTCCGTCGGAAATGAGATCCAACAAAGTTATAGTGCAGTACTTTGAAGTTTGGCTCATTTTCAAGGGAAATGGAAGTCAAAATCTAAGCAAAACACATCAAATATTACTAGGAAAATGTATTTTGGTATTAATTAACCTAACCTAACCTAACCCTGGCTAACCTAGCCTAACCCTGGCTAAACTAGCCTAACCCTGGCTAACCTAGCCTAACCCTGGCTAACCTAGCCTAGAGTATATTAAATCCTCAAAATAATATTCGCACCGTTCACATGTCATCGCCACAAACATCTATCAAAAACTAACAGAAGTAGACTAGCAACTTAAAAGGCCTAAGAACTTAAAAAATCTAGCTCATATACCATGTTCTCATGACGTCACCAATCAAAATATTGGAAGGGCGGGAAAAAAAATGCAAAAATGTCATAATATTCAAATGTACATAATTTGTTAAGTACGCATCTGCGAGCATAGTGACTTATATGAAAATGATGAGAAAATTATGCTTTAATATTTTATAATTATATTTGCTTTTGATATTCTGAGTGGGATAAAACTCATATTAACCCATTAATTTTCTTAGTATACTTTACTTTATAGGCCTATTATGTTTTCATGTTATTTTTTTAGCAGAAGGCCTACTAATCATTTGTGGCCTACATACTTTCTTAGATAGTTTCCCTGTTAAACTTAGCACAGTTCCATAATGAGGATTAAGTTTTTATCATCCACAAGTTACTAGGCCTATATAGTATATATATTTTAATTATAATTTTTTTTAATTTTTATTATTTATCATTTAAATTTTTTATTTTTTTTGAATATCCTCACTTACAGTATTCTTGTATGTCTCTTTGCAGACGAGGGTGTCATTGTGGCTATTAGTTACAGATTATGTTACATATTAGCTAACTGGTACCATTATTTAACTTCTCATTTATGTGGAAAATTTGGGAGTACCGAAATGGAAGACCCACCTAATCTTGGATAAGCCATATTGACATTAAAATAAATAATAACAATAAAAAATAACTCAGAAGGAGAACATTTACTCTTGCTGAGAAAAATTAAAAGGACACCAACGAAGAAACAAATATGGGATGAAAATAAAAAAAGATCCCATAGCTAGAAATAGCAACACGGTTTTGGGAAGAAGAAAAAGATCGGCATAAGCTGAATAAGCAGAATAATAGGGGGGACGAGAAAAAAACGTAAGACGAAGGAAGCCGGAATAAAAATGTTCATTATTGGTGTCAAGAAATAAAAAACATATTAAAGTTTCAAGGTAAGAAGTTCATAAATTTCCCTTAGGTTATTAAATTTAGGTTAAATAAGCTGACATTTCAGCTGTAATTGTTTAACAAAAGAGTATGGAAGTCCTGTTTATGGACAAATAGTTAGGCTGGTTCATCTTTGGCCTAGGTCTTCCATCTCCAACGTAGCCTAGGTTGTGTTTAAGCTACTCTGGTTGGAGCAGGACCTATTTTTTCCATATTTATATATATATTCACAAGCTGAATTTGCTCAACCCTAGTTGTTACAGGTAAAAAAATCCTTTTTGCATTTATCAATAATTGTTGCACATAGCCTATTCAATTGTTTTGTTAATAAAATACAAAATTCATGTTGACAATTTTATAATCCCTTTTTTTTTTTTGACTTTATTAAAAAATATATTTTTGCGCCTTAGTGCTGGATGCCAATCCAGTATTTGGGCGCTGGTGACCTTGGCATTTAATTAAGTATCTATGTAAGGTCTATAATAGACCTTTACAACTTCATCTGATCGTGTTACAGAGACTGAAGTCCAGACTGAAGACAATAAATACACAAAGTTCAATGATCTTGGCCTCTGGGAAGTCTTAACCGAGGATGATATTGCATTCTGGTTACAGAAAGGCCCCTCAGAGTGTCAACATTGGGATAGTTTAGTTGAGAAATCGAAAGGATTATTCAAAAATCAAACCAGATATTGCTCAAGCGGTCTTTTTTATTCAACGAAAGCTAATGGGTAAAAATACAATCGGGAATGGTTAGTATACTCTCCAACAACCGGTTGTGTTTACCGTTTTGTTTGCAAGCTCTTTTCCACATTAGCAACTGCACTGGCTATGGATGGGTTTAATGACTGGCGAAACCCCAATGCAATTCAAAATCATGAGAATTATCGGGAGCATAGAACAGCTTTCCTTACATATCTGACGAGGATTCGCGGGTTAACCTTGGATTCACACCTAGCTGAACAGATGAAACAGGAACAAGAGTACTGGAGGCATGTACTTGTACTTGGACATATTATTGCAGTTGTGTGCACATTAGCAGAACATGGATTAGCATTTAGGGGAGGCAATGAAAAGCTTGGGTCGCCTCATAACGAGAACTTTCTTAAGCATTATGGAAGTAGTGAATCTGGAAAGCCTTCGTATTTGTCTAAAACAATATGCAATGAACTCATCCAGCTTATGGCTTAAAAAGTAAGAGAATCTATTTTGGAAGACTTAAGAAAAGCAGGATACTTCAGTTTGTCTGTTGACGCTACACCACATCTTTCATATGTTGATCAACTAACCGTTATTGTCAGATATGTGTCACTCGATGATGGCCTTCCCATTGAACGCTTTCAATCTTTCCTTGAATTAGAAAAGCACAGTGGTGAAAGTATGGCCAACATGGTACTGGATTATCCAGTCATTGATTGCAAAGTTGACTTCGGTAAGTGCAGAGGACAGTCAAATGATAATGCAGCGAACATGTCAGGGAGGTATAATGGCATGCAGCAGAAACTTCTAGAAAAAAATAAATATGTCATATATATTCCTCGTGCTTGACATTCACTTAACCTTGTTGGTCGTGCTGCAGTTGATTGCTGCCTAAATGCAGTAAATTTTTTTGGTGATGAGCAACAGTTATACACATTCTTTTCTGCCTCTACAAAATGTTTGGCAGCACTTAAATCATATTTGGGTCCTGATTCCACAGTACCAAAACGCCTCTCTGACCCTAGGTGGGAAGCATATGCAAAAGCCACTTCAGCCATAGCTGAGGGGTATGATCCAATTATTGATGCCCTCACTTATGTCCATACTGAAGGCAGTGAAAATGAAGGAAAATGGAGGAATTAGAGTTTGTGTTCATGTTAATTCTCTGGACCCGTTTATTAGGTCAGTTCCACAAAACTAGCAAGGCTGTACACGATGCACAAACGTTAGTACATGTGCAAAGCTTTACACGTCACTTACTTCTTGAAAGACACCCGTGAAAGTTTTGGTGAAATTGAATTAAAACCAAAAAGAGATCCTGCCTTCGGTAGACTAGAAGTGTACGAATAAAAGGAAAAGATTGAGAGGAAAAGAAATCAACGATGGTGATGCACCTAATGCCGATGAAACCCTTTCTCTAAGAGACATGTTTCGAATTCGATCTTTTATTCCTATGATGGATGCTCTTGAAACAAATTTAAATAAAAGAGCAAACATATACGAAAATGTTGCAAGCAACTTTTTCTTTTTGGTTGATGTAGATGCTTCGGAAAAACAGCCAAGTGAAGGAGTAAAGCTTCTGGTTAAAGACTATCCTGAAGATGTTGATGTCACCCTTGTTAGAGAATTAAAACACTTTCATACTTACATCAAACAAAATTACTCAGATAAAAGACATTTATGCCATCAGGATCTGTGTCAGATTATCATCCAAGATAATATTCAGTTGGCTTTCTTTAATGTAGAAGCAATACTGCGGCTGTTTTTAAGTCTAATGGTAACGAATTGCTCGGGTGAAAGGTCATTTTCGCGGCTGAAAAAAAATAAAAAATTAATTACGAACGACATTGCTACAAGAAAAGCTGCCTGCACTAAGCATTTTGTGCATAGAGAGCGACAAACTTCGTAGTTTATCATTTGACGGCATTATCAATGATTTTGCCATCCAAAAATCACAAAATAAAACTCTTTAAATACAAATGGGATCCATTTCCATTTAATAATTGCTGATCTGCAGAATTGCTCTACTGTTGCCGTAGAATAAAAGTTTGAATATCAAATTTGAAATCGTACTGAGATATCTTCATTTGAGGGTATCTCGATCATAATGCAAATCGGCTTATTGCAAGATAATTTTTTTAGTTAGATCATTAGTTTTTAATTTTTTGTTGCGACCTTTGCCTGCCTCTGTATAACATATGCATGAATTAGAATATTTTTAATTGATAACGCCATGGGGCCTCGTAATCTAAGCAGCTTGGGGCCTCAGCATTTCTAAATCCGGCACTGGAATACACACCCTACTATTCTCCTCTTGCCACTTCACGCAAAGGGGAAACATACGCTTGTAATCTACGATGACGGGTAAGGTGGGTATCCACAAATCACCAAAGCTGGGCACAAACCGTTAATCCGTTAATCGTTAATTAACGAAGTTAACTTTTTCGTTAACGATTTAACTTTTAAGTTAACTTTGAAAATCATTATCGGACTAATTAACTTCCGTTACATTTAACTTCCGTTAACTCAAGTCCGTTAACCCAAAAAATTCATAAATAAACGTTTAAAAGTTTCTATTATTTTCAGTGCTGAGCAGGTGCGCAATTAATCCGCCACTGTTAATAGTGATGAACGAATTTCCATTTCCGCAGTGCAAAATCAGGCGATATATTTATTTCCGTCGCCACAATTTGTGTCTTACCAAATATGGTAGTAATTTATGGCATTGGTTTGAGCAAAACATGGTCGACTGTAAAATCAGGCGGAAAGATTTGCCATTTGATTTGAATGTTTCAACTTCTTTCAAGAAATATCACGAGCATTTTAAGGCACTTTCAATAATATATATGAAACAATTACAACAAATAAAATATTTAAAAATAATCGTTGTCAAGTAAGTCATGTATATTTATAATATGTCTGTGAGTACCTTATTAGTAGTCTCCTTGATACATTTCAAGAACCATAAAACTGATCAGGTAAGATTTCAATTCTCATGTCACTTTGATGACATAAATTAAGTCAATTGATGTCTTACAATGGGAGCGTTTTCACCTTAACCCTTTATGTCCTGGTGGTACTTCTAGGTACCACATCTTTAAAATCTCCATAATTATTTTTCTACCCGGTTGATCCTGCCGGTACTTTCAAGTCCCAATGTGAATTAGTTTCTTTATGAGATAATAGATGGCGTTGAGAAGTAAATGTGAGCGTGTGGCGCCAGAGGCTGTTTACTCTTTAGTATCTCTGCTGTGAAGACCGAAGAAATTTCAGTGCAATTACTTCAGGCTTAAGGACTTGAAGTCCAAGGGCCTCGTCTACTGCAGCGCCTTGGTCGACGCACTTTTGGCAGGCATCGACAAAAGGTTTGGGCCCCTCCTGGAGGATGACGAATGCCAGCTGGCTGCTGCCTTCCATCCCAGGTTTCGCCTCATCTGGTTGGACAAGTATGACAACACCAAGGTCGCCAGGGTGAGGAAAAGCATGGAGGGTACAGTCGAGAAGGCCATGAAGCAGCAGTCCAACGAAGTGGGCAGCAACAGTGGAGGCAGCAACAACGAGGAGGAGGAGGAGGATGACTTCTTCAGTGCTGTCATCCAGACAAAAGAGAGCAGCAGAAGCCACAGGTCACTCAAGGGCAAGGCCCAGAACTTGGTCAAGACCTGGCTGGAGACCAACTCCAAGGACTTGCTGACAGATGCTGCCTTCTTGGGTGAGCAAGTGTTGGTGGACTTGTTCATCAAGTTCAACACAGCCATCCCCTCCAGTGCTGCAGTGGAGCGTTTGTTCTCTATGGGCAAGGACATCCTGAGGGCCAAGAGATCATCCCTGTCTGATGAAAACTTTGATATGCTAATTTTCATGAAGGGCAACATGCATCTCATGGACAAAATGGAGAACGAGAAGAAGAGGGAAAATTAAATTATATATATATTGTGTTTTTCATTTTTTTTATAATAAAAGTTAACGTTAACGGTTTATCGGTAACTTCCGTTACATGTTTAACGAATTAACGGAGTAACGGTTAACGAAGTTAACTTTTTGGTTAACGGTGCCCACCACTGCAAATCACAAAGGGGAAGTACAGGGTTGTTTGGTTTAAACCATTTGGTTTAAACCATGGTTTAAATCATTTAAAAAAAACCAAAAACACCAAAAAAAACAAAAGTATATGAAGAAGAAATAAAAGAATACAGGCAACCTTGCATTTAGATTTTGTGCATGCATGTATTTCCATTAATCTAAACATAACCCCACTTGCATGATGGAGATCTATCATGGAACTGTCTGAAGATGTGCAGAACAATGCATCAGTGTTCATAACTGTCATCTCATACAAGAATTTTTTCTGCTTTTGGACTGATACAGTCCAAATTAAGAAATAAATTAGGAGTTGATAAAGCTCTTTGTATTTCAGGGTTGGTAAATAAAACAAATTTTTTAATAAAAAACCCAAAACTTTTTTTTTACATGTAGGCTAGGCCTATGTGGGCTAAATAATTATTTTTTAAATATTTGGTTATATGCAAATATCATAAGTCAGATGTTTATTTTCTTAATTTATGGTTAGGCTATTGTTTTCTCTGCTTTCATTTTTTAACACTTAAATTATATTAGAAATACTAAAAGTTTTCAATTTCCTCAATATATATATATATATATATATATATAATATATATATATATATATATATAAGCCTACAGGCTGTATATTAAAAACCAAAAAAAAAAATGTTTTTTTTTGGTTTTATAAAAAAACCAATGGTTTTTGTTTTTTTTCAAAAAAAATGTTTTTTTTAACCAACCCTGGGGAAGTACATCAACGAAGGACAAACCGAAACAACGTTCATTTAAACGGACTGAGAAATCGTAAATGGAGGGCAGGGCAAGTCCCACAAGCTTTTCAAGAGCAAATATGGGTATGGGTTATTTTTCATTACATATGGATACAATGAGTAGAAGTCAAAGTAATGAATTTTTACCTCCTCCGTAGGAGACTAGTATAGTTTGAAAGGGTTTGTAGTCCCCCGAACAAACTATCACCGCACTTAAGAGGTTCAACCATCATTGAACGTTTGATAGTATGTATCTCATTACGCTACTGTTCGTTAGTCTGTCTCCATCCACTCATCGTACTCATGCTCCCATAATACCCTGTGATTAAATTATGAGCTTATAAGTTGGCCGCGAGTAGGGGTCCATACCAGGCTATCGGTGGGGGAACTGTCGTGGTAGTTTCCTGTGACAGCGCACTCAGGACAAGTACATCCGTACCAAAGACAACTGTGGAAGGAGTATACCGCTTTCTCACCAGTGCAAGGGTCCTCACTCAACCCATCAGCCCAGAAAACTCAACCAGTGGAGGTCTCTATGTCTTACTATTGTCTTAGTATACGATAATGCATGAACTATTTTCAGGTTTGGACTTTTTCATAGCATACATGTTTCACGTCATCCGCCCTATACTTCTCATTACACCTGGGGCAATGAATTTCATCGCATATATGCTTGAACTCACCGCTCTCATTCATCGTATAAAAAATTCCACATTCACAAATCTTTAACTTTCTACACGTACCGCACGACTTATGGAGAGTAGAACATTAATGTTTAAAAAATGCACACCTATAATCACTACAAACTCTTTTCAGCTTCTACCGTACGACGTACGCATCTAGGGCTTTTACATTAAGCGCATGCCATATGCCAGTCCTTACAGTGCTTTATCAAATCATTCGTAAACTTAAGGCACCATTGCACAAATCCTGATGAGTCCATACTTGCGGATTTTGTCGTAACTAGCGTAAAGAGTTCTAATATGATGGATAGGCAGGTAGGTTGTTCCTGACAAACCTAAACTAAGCAAAGGCTGCGTTCGGTCCGTTACACGACTCTTACAAACAGACGTTGACCTGCTTTGCTCATCCAACCCAAGCACAACAATACACACCCTCATAAACTCTTCAGGACCCATATTACAATAAAAATTAAAACCACAAGACCTAGTTAGTTTTTGTGCGTGATCTATAACTGTAGGTAGCCAGATGTTCTCACTCAAAACGTTTAGAACACCAATCATATACGCTAAAATTACGTGTGTTGTTTGTAGATGCCGCATGAGTTAAAGTTAAACGTGTAAGGTGTTGCATCATGACCTGCAACATGGAAGACGTGATCGGTGTCAATCGTAAAATTCTCCAGGATGAATTTTGGCCCGCTCTAAAACCCTGTTCAAATCGTGAGAGGATGTTGTCAAAGTCCTCCTCTATCGGGCGTCTGTAGCGTATAACTACCTGAACAGATCCCAATCCTCGTCATTTGGATCCAAACTGAAAGCCAGCCTCACTCGTGCCTCCCGCCCCTCATTGCGTTGAAGGACGTATGCGATGATACGTTGAGCTACGTTGCAACCTCTCCGCATAAGCGACCCTTGGATCAATCATAACAGTGTACAGGAGGAGTGCTACACACATTGTGTAACAACGTAATTGTTACACTATCGTCTGTAAGATGAGTTGTTTTTTCTGTGGAGGATGGTCCACATCCGCGGACGCGGAAGGGTTTTGGGGTGCTGCGGGTGCATTTGATTCCCCTAATGATGATGGGTCTGGTGACGATGGTAGTGGTGGTGAGGTCGTAGCAACCTCAGGGCTGGATGAATCGAGTCTCGGCCATTTTGAGGGCATACCGACATGGAAAGCTTTGCGGAGTTCTCCACTAATGTTCGCTTAAACTTGCAGAGATAGAGGGCTCAGGGCTTGTTCCTCGAGCACATCTTCCAACACCCGAGGATGTTGTCGGTTCCGGTGATGCGTCTCGAGGTCTTTTTTAATGACAGGGTTCTACAAGGCCTTGGAAGTTGGGTGCTGCATTCATCATCCTGGAAAAGAAGAGAAAATTAACGTATATTAGGAACGATTTTTAAAAAAATATATACACAATATATTGGTAAATACGTGCTTAAGAATGTGTAACACAAAAAATGGAGTTTCTAGTCCATCAGGGTCCTACAGAGTGTGGTAAAGCAGTGTTTACGTTTAGAGTTATTAAACATAAAGACACCATGTTTCCAAAACCTGTACACAACGTTATATGGTGCTATTCCACCTACCAGCCTACTTTTGATGATTACAAAGATGTCGTTTTATTCAATAAAGGAATTTATTATGTTGGATCGTTAAAGAGTGATAAACATACAGTGACTGACTGACGACCTCGTTAACCTCGTTGATGTTCCGTATGTTGGTCTCTCTTCACACGAAGGTCAAGCTGGTGGCCCCGCCTCTATGCTCTATTCCCCAACCTTATGCTAGAAGTAAATAAAATGATTGTTAAGCTGTTTACAGTATTTTTTCACCACCTTAACATTAGTGTGTTTTTCAAGAACAAGTTTATGTGAGACATGTCTTTAATCACACAGTATCTTGTTTTATTTGCACAGCGTCGGGATGTATCACAATTTGAATGGTCAGATGTTTCTGGGACAGCGTAATGCTTTTTTGGAAGTTATAAAGAAATTAAGAGTCAACGGTACAGTTATTTACTCTGTAACATTCATCCGCGTAACACTTTTAGGGTTCTTCTAAGAGCTGACATATTTCTCAACGGGCTTGAAACAGTATAGTTATAGGTTACAGTCAATGTGTGAAACTAGTCATTTCACAAAATGCTTAAAAATTTCAGGCATTTCGCGTAATTCGATTAAGCGATTAATGACTTCGTGTAGGCTAGGGTGGTTAGGTTAGGTTAGGTTAGGTTAGTAATGTGTATTACTGTATCTATGTTTAAGGGTCAATCAAATTACGCGAAATGCCTGAATGTTTTAGCATTACGTGAAATGACTGGTTTCACAAATGGACTGTAACACACACACACACACTAGGATTATGAAACGTGTAAAGAAATATCTCGAGTTTACAAACATGTATCCACGATCACTGGTCACTCTACAGCGTTTGTTTATAAAAAACGTTGACGCTGACTTTTTAAAATGCATCTGTGAAGTCTATCTCAACGTTATAAAATGCAGCGTTCCAATAACTGCCCCGTAACTGCCCCGCAGAATGAGTATTTACCTCGTTACAAGGATATACAGGGTGGGCGGAAAGTAGCTCCCTATTTTGGATTGGTAAAAAAATACGTATATTATCCATTTATTTCAGAAGAAATAATATGAAAAGGTAGGCATACATGGTAGGTTTTCTCTAAAATTCAATGTGGGCTCCAACTCTTTCCACCAGCTTCTGGAGCCGCCAAGGAATGGCGTCCACTGACTTTAGCAGGAACTCCGGCGGGATGGAGGACATGACTTCCCGAATTCGGTCCTCCAGTTCTTCCAATGTCCTCGGTTTGGTGCGGTAGACTTCTTCCTTTACCCACCCCCAAAGAAAGAAGTTGCACGGTGTCAAGTCGGGGCTCCTGGCTGGCCATTGAGGTGGACCACGACGACCCATCCAACGCCCAGGGAAGTGGGCATCCAGCCACTCACGGACAACAAGAGCGAAGTGCGGAGGGGCGCCATCTTGCATAAATATCAGATCGTCGATGTTCTCCCATGTGCTGACAACCGGCCAGACCTCGTTTCGCAACATAGCAAGGTACCGCTCAGCATTCATGGTGTGCGCAGAAGGGCTGGATGCCCACTTCCCTGGGCGTTGGATGGGTCGTCGTGGTCCACATCAATGGCCAGCCAGGAGCCCCGACTTGACACCGTGCGACTTCCTTCTTTGGGGGTGGGTAAAGGAAGAAGTCTACCGCACCAAACCGAGGACATTGGAAGAACTGGAGGACCGAATTCGGGAAGTCATGTCCTCCATCCCGCCGGAGTTCCTGCTAAAGTCAGTGGACGCCATTCCTGGGCGGCTCCAGAAGCTGGTGGAAAGAGTTGGAGCCCACATTGAATTTTAGAGAAAACCTACCATGTATGCCTACCTTTTCATATTATTTCTTCTGAAATAAATGGATAATATACGTATTTTTTTACCAATCCAAAATAGGGAGCTACTTTCCGCCCACCCTGTACTCCGTGTACTCGCAAGTAAAAGACAAGCTATATCAAAGAAAAGCCGTAGTGTTATACAAAACGTAGCTCATTACTACCTGTCCAATTTTCAGTTTTATCCCCCTTATTAACGAATTTAATATAATGAAGAAAGTAGTACTGTAGTGGTACCTTTCGAGGTGTGCGCTTCACTACAAAACACAAACACCCGTGAAACGTCTTTAGATCCCAATAAAAATAAGTTTAAAAGAATGAGAAGTGAATTGTTGAATATAGTGAACAAGTAAATACACCCTGATGAAAAAAGTATTCTATACCAAGAAACCCTTCAGAAATTTCTTCAGGAGTACAAAGACTATAAGAAACCTATGGAGTTATCCGTAGTTATTAAGCATAGTGACGCTACTCTGCTTGGTGAGGCTAAAGCTGAGTAACCCGAATTAATGGTGGGAACTCCTATTACCTGGAACAAGTACTAAAAACAGTCTTCGTAATACGTTGATGAATAAAGGATTAAGTAATTTTAAACTGTTAAGTAGCGATCCATTTATACAGTGGTTTAAGACAGACGAGATTATTGCGGCCAGTTCTATGGTGCCGGGTTCGAACATTATTGATATCATCCATGATTTGGTGGGAGAGACCATCTCCACCAGAATGGAAACATATTAAGACAAAGTTACAGTAGATAAACATCCTAAAAAACATTGCTTGATAACCAAAACAGAATAAAAGTTCTGGACAACTCTCACACCTCGGAGTACGCCTCTACCATGCACACCTGGTTAAGTCTGGTGAAAAAGAAGAGAGCTTGTATCACTCAACTCTACCCACGCCCTGCGAGAGCACGTACGTAAATGTTTATATCGCTAAACAGGATAAAAGCTCATTATCAAGCAATACCTTCAACATAAAAACCCACATCCGTGCCAAGCACGTCTGGTTTAAGTCCGAGGAAGAAGAGAACCAATAACACTCGACCCTATGTCCTTCTAAAATAAGTAAATGACTTGTGTTTCTTAAAAAATAAAACCCCAGACACAGTTGCTAAAGCCACAAAGACCCTGAGTTAAAGGAAAATAGAATACCAGCCTATTTTTGTACAAAAACAAAACAAAACAAACAAACAAAACATCTTTATTGCGGATCATTCACAATCCATAGCCACTTAACCTAACATACAAGTACAATCTTACGTATACATTGAATTTAATACAAAAATAATATAAAAATAGGGCCAACATAGCCACTTAACCTAGCATACTGGCATACTATTTGATTAATTATCTGACAATTTTATGTATATTGTTATTACCTGAGATATCTTAACACTTATAACACTTATTATAACATAGCCACTTGCTATAGCACTTATTATAACACAACTTAATATGCATATATAATCTTTGCTACATTACAAAAATAAGGTATTGTAAACCAGCAGTTGTCTGAAGACAGGACATTGCACAATAACACATTAGAGCTGTTTTAGACCCTAGTAATGAGATTATATATATTCTTCCGGATTAACATCTGGCTGGTAGGTAGGTTACGCGTAGTAAACATAAAACTGGCACTGCACCATTTTGGTTCCCTACATAGCATACGAAAAATACTATTATAAGCAACAGAGAGTTTAGTCATAGCAGTTTTTGTATAATTCCACCACAGATGGGATGTATACAACGCAGTACAGCAAGTTCTAAAAAGATAAATTTTAACTGATTCTGAACACATACCAAATTTCCTTACTAGCATGTTACCCTGTACATACAACTTTTTACGTTGCCTCTCAATATCAAGTTCATCTCGCAGCTCGTGAATAATTACATGACTTAAGTATTTATATGTGTCTTTGACAGGTATAGTCTGACCATTCATTTCAAAAGACCCACATGATACATGTTTCAGTAGATTACACCTAAAAATCAAAATACAGCTCTTTGCCCCATTATAAGTGATGTCATTTTCTATACCATATTGTTCACATACCTCTAATACAGTACAGTAGTACTCTCAGCCCATGGGGAGAGGGTGACGGAAGAACAAGGTCATCAGCATATATTAAATGATAAATTTTTTCCTTTCCAATGACAGCCAGCACGTGCAGTTTTTAGTTCAATGGTAAGGTCATCCATGTATATACAGAAAAGATAGGGTGATAATATATCTCCTTGCCTAACACCGTTAGTCACCTTAAAACCTGGTGATACAGTGCTTTTCTATCTTACAAACATGGTCTGCTCTGTATACCAGAATGCAAGTATCCTAAGTAAATATTTAGGTACCCCTCGACACAAGAGTTTCTTGAAAAGTTTGTGATAGTTAACTCTATCAAATGCTTTTGATGCATCCAAAAAACAGGAATATACATTGCTGTTTGACATCTTGTACTTTAGGACGGCTTCCTTTAGCGTATACTGTAAATACACATGTCAGTACCATGTTTCACTCTAAAGCCAAATTGATTGTCATAAGTCTGCAAGTAAGTGCTTATCCTATTACACTGGTATGCATATGAAATTATTTTGTCTGCTGTGAGGGTTTTTTCAACTCATTATATAATTCGACCATGCTGAATTCGAAAATGACATTGGTTTTCCTCAATCAGGTCAGGTTTTTTCTCTATTGGCCATTTATTATAAGTCCAATTTTATCCCCAAATTTATTGATTTTTTTAGCTTAAACACTGTAGATACGAGTAATATTATAAGAACACTCGTGAAAAATGAAAACATTGTGTGAATAAATACTTTTATTCATACAATGAATATGGAAAAAAGTTTATTGAGGAAGGAATGAAGTTTTTTTGGCTTTCCGTCTGTGTTTTTCTTCGGGCACGTCTCGCTTCAAACACCAGCAATAGTCCGCCAGCATATTGATATCCCAGTTTCCCTGGTACCTCTCTTCCATTATTTTGATATCTTGGTGAAATCGTTCACCCTGTTCCTCACTATAATCCCCGCAATTTTCAGGAAAATAGTCCAAGTGGGACCACAAAAAGTGCATTTTTATGGACATGCGCGACCCATGAGCTTTGAAAGCTTCCATCAAGTTTTCGACAACGGACTCGTATTCTGGACTTCTACGCTTGCCAAGAAAATCAGTGACAACTGATTTGAATGCCTGCCAGGCATTCTTCTCAGTTGGAGTCATTGCGTTTTCGAACTGAGTATCCTTGATCAAAGTTCGAATTTGAGGACCATCAAAAACCCCAGCATTTAGTTTAGCATCAGATATATGAGGAAATTTACTATCGAGATATCGGAATGCTGAACCCTCCTTATTCATTGATTTGATGAAATTTTTCATCAAGCCCAGCTTAATATGAAGTGGTGGGAGCAAAATTTTTGTTGGTGGTACAAGGGGCACTGAAACGACATTATGCGACCCAGGTTCAAAATTCTCTCTGGATGCCCATTCACGCTGTGCATAATGCTTCTCATCCGCTCGGCTATCCCATTTGCAGAGGAAACATGGGTATTTCGTGTATCCCCCTTGCATTCCCAATACAAATGCCACAATCTGAAAAAAAATGAAAATATTTAAAGAATTTAGAGAATTTGTTCTATCAGATAAAAAAATCTATGTATTGGACTGTATCACTTCTGTGGGGAAGTTAAGTGTTCTTATACGCTCTCAAATAACCTTTGGAAAAACAACATAGTCAATAGCAATAGTTTAGTTATGATATTAGTATTACCTTCAAATCTCCACAGATCCTCCAGTTATGTTGGTCGTATACGAGAGCATCCAGTAAAATTTTCATGTTATCGTAGCTCTCAGTAAGTTGTACGGAATGTGCTACAGGGACTGATGCAACCCTATTCCCAATGTTGAGAAGTACTGCTTTCAAACTTCGTTTAGACGAGTCTATAAATAGCCTCCATTCTGATGCGTTATATGGCAGGCCCAAGGATTCGATTAGCCCCTCAACATTGCAGCAGTACACTAAGGAAGAGGTATTTTCGTGCACTGCAAAAAACTTGCGGAATTCTTCCTCTCGTTTCCTATACCAGGAGAATGTTGTTCCCGGAGCCAGCAAGTTGTCCTCTCGAAGTCGTGAGCCCAAGATCTCGGCAGCTAATTTGGAAAGTCCTAAATCCCTGGTAAGATCATTAAGTTTGGCCTGGTTGAGAGGCCTCGGCTCATTTGAAGCGGTATTTTGAGGTATATACGACTGGGACTGGTCATTGGCATTGGTCATTGATTCATCATCAGAATCATCGAAGTCCAGGGTTTGAGGTGGGTCGGGTATTGGAATTCCAGGACCATCGGGTACAGGTCTCATAGCAGAAGGAATGTCAGGGTATACAACAATGTGTTTATTCTTCTTGTTAACTCCTGAAAATAGAAACACAGAAACATGGATATAAAACTTGCATATGAAATAGAAGAAGCATTCAGACAGTGGCGGCTCGTGAGGGAAGGCTGCGGTCTGTAAGATATGAAATAGGTCGATGGAGTCTGTATATTTTCTTTCTTTTTCATTCATATTGTCCCTTCGGGGACAATATGAATGAAAAAGAAAGAAAATATACAATCATTGTATATGTAAATGTAACTTGTATAACAATATGTATGTGTAAATGTATTTTCTATAACAATATGTATATGTAAATGTATGATTACCATTATGGTGAATATTATGCTATATATGGTGAATATTACATTATGGTGAATATTATGTCAAGTTTCATACGAGGATTTCAAAATATTAAGAAAAATAAATTTATAAGCCCACCTTGGAGGTTTTGTCATGCAGAAATAGCAATCTGTCACGTGATCCTTTCCTCTCTCCAAATCATGGGAATTCCAAAAGGCAAAGATTTCGCTCTGCCTTTGCTCCATTTTCTAATTTTCAATGCACGTCTTGCAGCACATATGAGGGCGAAATTTTTGTCCTGGTCCCCTAGCTTAATTCCAAAGTATGCTCTATACATTGTCTTCAAATTTAGTGATTTGGGACTGGTTATTTGGCATGGTAACCGTCCCACATATGTAGCAGAATCTATTGGGATAATTTTTACACGCTCTATTCATATGAAAATTTATCTATATGCCTCGAAAAGTAAAAAAAGATATTATACAAGTGAAACAAGTGATGATAGATGTTACTGTTCCAATTCCGCTTTGACAAAATCACGAAAAAATTCTATTTTACTTACGAGGCCATAGTCGGATAACCTGAGCTGATTGAGAAAAATTGCAGATTCGAAATCAGCAGGAAAAACTCTATAAGAATCACTTACAAAACCCTTGACAGCAAAATTGATGCATACCAGTGTTATAAATTACATATTCTAACACTTTAGAAAGTATACTGGAAAGTGCTATTGGCCTATAATTATTCTTATCACAGATACTAGCCCCCTTATTTTTAACAAGTGGCAACAATACAACTGACAAAATGGACTGTGGCAAGTACCCATGAATCATACAGCTTGTGAAACACATTTAGGGAAGGAGTTTATAGACTTTTCAAAATATGTTGGCTGAATTTAATATTAGTTATTATAGCAGCAACTCGGTGCATAAAGCGTCTTTAGCTGAACGGGTGCAACAAACCATCAAGGAGTCATGCATCGTTATTTTATGCACAGAAATACCTACAGATACATAGATATTCTGGGACAGCTAGCCTCAGCCTACAGTCTCTTACCATCGTATGATTGGCAAGGAACGTCTCCCTTTGTAGAGGGTTTTAAAGTCGATGATTATGTGCGTGTTTCACGACCAGGGGGAAGCTCAAAATAGGATTTGAATAATGGTGGACAAAGAAAATTTTTAAAGTTAGCTCCATCAAACCTAAAGGGTGGGGGGTCATGTACTGTGTTGAAACATGAATGGGAAAAATTTGAGGGTGGATTCTATGGTGAAGAACTGCGGGTTACGTTCAATATAGGGAAAAAGACGTTTAAAGTCGAGAAAATCTTCTGGAGCAAAGGCACAAGGAAACGAAAAATGTATTTGGTAAAGTGGCTTGGTTACCCGGAGAGCTTCAATTCCTATATAAAAAAACCCTCTTCAGCCTCCCTGGATACGTACTCCGGCAATACTCTAGCTAGCTACACCACACATCTGCAGAGAGCCATAGACCTATCGATTGGGAAAGTGAGTTAGACGAAGTAGGGTCGTATGAATTTCAACTGAACGCCAATCTTTTTTAAGCATGGAAGAGAAATGTTTTTAAAGTTCTTAGAAAACCTCATGAAGTTGAGAGCGCCGGCGTGCTGAGGAATAAGACCATGAGCTCAGCATGGAATGGTGGTGTACAGTACTGCAGCACCATGGGCTCCTCCAGGGGGAGGGTGGCTGAGGTGACTAGCCACCCCCCCTTGCCTTAGTAAATTTACTTGTTTCACAATGCTAACTTTTTGTAACGGAAATTTTTATGTACAAGAGAACATTTTTATGTACAAAAGACATAAGCTTATGTTTTTTGAAAGCATGGCAAAAATGTGTAGCTCATCAATGAACGAAATAGACACCAGAAAACGTTCTTTAGAAGCTATTTGAGGCAGATTTTTATACCCCTCTCCCCCTCCCCCAAATCCTGGAGGAGCCCCTGAGCACCGATATAACACAGGCCTAGCCCGTTATATTATGGCAACACGGAGTATATATAAGAGATCTGAATAAGAGTTTGAATAAATCCAAACTTACAGATGATCTACTTTTTTAAATCATAATCGTGGCATAGGCTGCAGAATCGGAACAAACTCTATTGTTAAAGTCAGACACGAAAAGAAATATTAGGAGTTAAAAAAAAAGTTCAAGATTCTACCTAGCGGAAGATACAATTATGCACTCGAAAGACACTTTTCACGAGCAACCGGCTGATAAGGGTAGTTTATTGTACCATCTAAAACTGGATGCGCTACTAGACAGATCTCCTATATGCAATGTGTATAGTAATGTTGCGGGGCATCAGTTTGTCAGTGACAGTGAGGTGGATTTGTTACGCATTGTGCATATACCGGATCATGGGGGGGGGGGAAAGTTTCTGCATAATATACGGTAACCCTCCAAGGGGGGATCTGGCATTTCAGTAAGGGGGGGGGATCCAAAAGAAAAAAGGGCACCCCCCCTAAAATTAAAAAGGCACAGTACTAAAATTGTTTTCTTAAAACAGACCACCAATGAGCGAGTGTAAAATCAATCGTATTGTTTTATTAAATCAGTCTCATTCAAATATAATACAAAATAAAAATCTGATTTGGGTACAACAGTTATGAAAGAAAATTTTTCAAACAATTACAAATGTCTTGCCAATTAAAAGAACTATCCAGTCCCGTAGCCAGGATTTCCGAAAGGGGGGGGGGGAAATTATAGAAAGGCGGACCTTTTGGTGCAACGACCTAGTCACTGCGAAGGGGGTTTAGAATATTGAAGTTTAGAGTAGTTTGTGAAGTCTAAAAAAAATTCAAAAAAATGCAAGTGTTTATTTACTAAATGATGTTATACTGTATATTATAATTTCACATCATAAGTTATAACTATGGTTACAAAAGTGGACCTTTTCTGTCAAGGGGGGTCATTTGACCCACGACCACCTCTGGCTACGGGTCTGCTATCAGAATAAGATGAAGATAAAAGTAGTGATATGGCTGCACCAGTACTAAGGGCACCTATGAAAACCATTACAACTACAAATTTGGAAATACAATGTATAGCCTACGGATAAAGACTCAAAATCGAATTTGAATAAAATAAAATAACCATGATCTATTTACAAATACAAAATTTGCTTTCAGAGGCATACACATCATTCAAATAAGGCACTTGCACTTGAGAAAAGGGCACTTGCAAGAAATTGAGGGGGGTCCGGACGTCGCCGATCCCCCCCCCCCCAATAGATCCGCCCTTGCCTTCATTATGTCCCAGTTACTTCCAGCTTCCTAGGCAGTATTGAGATACATATATAAAAGGGTTGTAAGGTCAATACTATCAATTCAGTTACAAGAGTTTAACAGCGAGACTTCATTTTCGATGTGTTACAGCAGGATACAAAAATCTCCAGTCGATTCCTGACTGCTATTCCTGCCTACTTCACGTTCCAGCAGAAGTTGTTACTCAACGACATTGACATAAAGATTAAAATCAGTCGCACGGCACCCGAAATATGCTTAACCCTTCACGACGGGTACGTGTTTTCTAAACCAAAAAGTATAGGTTTTATTGTTATTCAAAATTAAATACTTTAGTAATTAGTCACTGAAATAATACACATTTTGGGGTCCTTGTCCTACAACTAAATGACACCTATATAAACTTGTAGAAACATTTATAGAAACGAGGCGTTGTAGTACAATTTATATTATTTCCGGTGGGACTTTAAAGCTGATAAAGGTGATAAGGGTAGGGCTAACACCACTTCTGGCGCCCACCCACGTAAAATATTTTTTCTTGGCCTTTCCCTTTTTCTTCGTGTTACCCTACAAAAGTGCTCTATATATCTATAGTGGCCTACGGATCACCGATTTGATGTGGCTAAGAAAGTAGGCTTACTATAATTACTGAATAAGATTGAAATGAATAATTAAGGGTCCCCAGGTCTTTGCAGACCAAGTAATGTTTAACGACCTAATCCATTTACTGTACCAACCGCACTTGCATTATTTCAGTTATCAATATGCTTCATTATTTATTCTTTGTTCACCTCTGCACATCTCGTTAGCCTATTCGAATTAGTGTACTTACTTAACAATTAGACTGTAAAACCATTCTTTATTGCTGAGAATCAGTCATCGTTAGCATAGCATAAATTTCGTTATATAATTGTTAATCACTATAAATACCTTTATTAAACTGTTAATCACTGTGAACAAATAATTGATTTATTTTCCTAATTAAACACAAAACAACAAAGTAATTTCTCTCTCCTTATTAAGAATGAAATGCATAAAAATGCACAGAAACAATCAGATGCAAGATAAGTAAATTATACGAATGAACACAATAACAAAGTGAAACAAAACTACGGTATTGGTACAACACTTGAATAGGCCTACTGCGGTCTTAACTTGAGAGTTAGTTTGAAACGGTAATGAAAACACTTTTACGGTCTACGCGACGTAACAAAAACACTGTAGGCCGAGTGAGGGCCGACAAGAGGCTTACCGCTGGATAACTCTGGAGACTGAAGACCTACGTGAAGGTTTGACCATATTGCGTTTCGCCGTAGATGACTTTGAAGACTGTATTGGGCCTAGGTGAAGGGTTGACCGTATTACGTTTCGCCGTAGATGACTTTGGAGACTGTAGAGGGCCTACGTGATGGAGGATGTGCTGAGGGCCTGTTGAGATACTTGTTGAACGGGCGCCGATTGAATTGTGGTGAAGGATGAGTGAAGCCAGGGCCAGAAGGATGATGCCAGTAGAGTGATGTTTGTTTCCAGCGGGATGAAATTGTAGAGGGCCTTACTTGATGATAGACTTCGTGTATGCTCGACCGGAACCCTGAAAGAACAGCAGGCCGCTCTCGGGCGAAGGCCGGAGAGCGGGTGGCGTGACGAGTGGTGCTACTGACGAAGGTGCTGAGTGAGACATGACGACCGAAACGAGAAATGGCAAGTGAGGATGATTTGAGAAAGAAACTGCATTTTATAGGCCTTGGTGACGTCCTCTGGTGGTCGTTTCGGGAAATACCACAAAATCTGTTTCCTGTGGGCCTTTTTCATGCCCACATGTATAGCTTTTGTTTTGATTCCATGATGTTTGAGAACGGCGAGGTAAGAAATTTCCGGTCGGTCTCTACATATCTACCTACATTTTTCTATTTACCTGAAATCCGTACATTGGGCACTTGCTTGTGTTTGCGTGGATGTCTTTATTTCCCGATATTTTAGAACATTCTTGTGAATTAGCGATTTTCAATGTTTTTAGGATGGATCTGTTGACACTCAATAATCTGACTCGACAATTCTGACCTGAAATACTGTTGACTGTTTTCACTGTGTCCAGCTAGATTTGTCCCGAATCGGCTCGTCTTTGTCACGATGCAAATCTCTTGTGCCTTGTTTGTTTGTTTGTTTGTTGTACTACATCATGGCTTCCACTTTTATTCAGTAGCTATTCTTGCCATAGTCCATAGGATAAGAAAGTAGGCATTAGAGAATGGAGGCAGAGGTAAATAAGGGAGACTTTCAGTGATGGCGTGCGCTGCTGCTGACGAGGCGTTGCGCACACAGTAACAATCAGCCCTGTGCTAAGGATTGGGAAATGATAGGAAGGTAAAAATAGATATTTTCTATTTATCAAGGATTTTTTTTGTGTAGAAAATTTGCCAAGGCCCTCAAATTTGAATGTATGCTTGCATGCATTGCATCGCATTTCTTTGATGATGAAAAGATGTTTTGATGGAGAGGAAGAGGGGACAGCTGAATGCATTTTAAACATTGCCTTTGGAACACCATAATATACAAAAGACAGGATATATTCTATCAAAACTAAGAAACTTGAAGACCTAAAAACCAAAGTCTATGAAGTAATGAAGAAAATCCCAGCTGAGCTATTTCCGAAAATTATGTCAAACGTTTGTGTAAGGTTGAGTATTGTGTTAAAAAAATGGCTATTACACTGAAATGTTGTTTAATTTAAGTTAATAAACTATGCTTTAAGTAGGAGGAGATTGTAGACCCCAATCGAACAGGAAAGGGTAATTATTCGTTTTAGTGCTCCTTCTCCTTTCTGAACCAAAACACATTTTTCTGGTGTTTTTTGGGGTGATTTGTTCAAATCTGAACTTCGTTTCTTTGGGAAATGAGCCGTTTTTGAGAAATTTTCAATTTTAAAATTTCTCAAAAACGGCTCATTTCCCAAAGAAACGAAGTTCGGATTTGAACAAAAAACACCAAAAACACCAGAAAAATGTGTTTTACCTAACCTAACTTAACCTAACCTAACCTAACTCTTTTGCAATAATATTGGTCAGCAACTTGTTTATAATTACACTCATGACCACACTGCGGACAAATAACACGAGTAGCTAAAACACCGTGACTGGTAAAGAAAACTTCAGCACCGTCTTCTTTTTTATAAATATCTTGTATTAATTGATAGTAAACCAAATCACAACCTCCACAAACCATAGCGAAAAGCGAACTGAAAAAGCATTTTGGAATGAGTATGCATTATGGGAGATTCAAAAGGCACGTCTCTGATTGGTCGGATAAGGTCACATGAAACAAAAACCAGATTTAATTGGCTGATTTGACCTATGTTTCCCAATTTTGCCACGAGATGTCTCCCCATAAAACTGGAGAGGACGGAGAGCAGCAAAATTTTAACCGAGGAAAGAGCTAAACACTGGGACAATGGCCTGTAATGGTTGCTTATCGACGTCTAAATTTTTTTTTTTTCGTAAAAAATAATTATTACATTTCCTTGCTTTTTATCAGTTTCCCTGAGGTTTCAAGGTGTCCTGAATACGAATTTATATGTTAAATTGTCATAGAATGTCTCCTTCTATCGAAAACGAAGGGAGCATTAAAACGAATATTAACCCAGGAAAGTACTCTCTGGCTGTGGCTTACATGCCAATCTCAAAATAAGTACATCTGCGCTGTCTACTTTTGTCCTAATTCTACTCACTATCCAAAATTCTTTGACTATCTCACTTCCAAAGTGGAATACATTCTTTCCCGCTCTCCCTTTGCTGAAATCTCCATTTTAGGAGATTTCAATGTTCACCACCACCTTTGGCTTTCCTCACATTTCACTAACATCTCTGGTGAACTAGCTTACAACTTTCCTATCTTGAATGACTTGGAGCAGATTGTACAGCACCTTACTCGTATCCCCGATCACCTTGGAGATAGGCCCAACATTTTGGATTTATTTCTTGCCTCTCATCCTTCTTCTTACTCTGTCAAATATTTTCCTCCATTGAGCTCCTCCGACCACAATCTTATAGGTTTCCTGTCCTATCATTCCAATTCGACCTTTGGATCCTCCCAACAGGAGACGCCTTGGCACTTTGGTACCGCTGATTGGGATGCCCTTAGGCAGTACTTCTGTGATTTCCCATGGAACAATTACTGCTTCCGTGGTCGGGGCCAATCCTTCTTTTTCCAATGATCAGCCTTTGATCTGCTGTCCCATTCACATACGAAGCAAGTCATCTTTGTATATCCAGATTGTTGGCCAAGAAGCATGGATATCACGTTTAAATCTCCACAAATGATCCAGTTATGATCACTATATTTTATTTTATCTAGAAGGAATTTCATATCATAATTTTCTTTCATATGGACAGAATGGCCAATGGGGATGGATGCCAGTTGATTGCCATTATACAGCAAAACAGCTTTTGGACTTGACTTTGAACTGTCAGTTAACAATCTCCACTCTTTTGGATCATAAATCTGTGTGTGCTCATAGTATTCATAAAACCAAGTATGTCAGTACAGAATACTAGAAAACCATCCATAGAGAAGAACTGAAATTTTTTTTGTTCTCTGCTCCTGTACTAGGAATACGAAGTTCCAGCAGCCAGTAAATTTCTTTCACTCAGCCTGGATCCTCCTAAGAGTTGGGCAGCATCTTTCGGTAGGTCAAGATCTCGTACAAGATCATTCAGTTCTGCCCGAGTGAATAACTGTGGGTCTTTATGACTCTTATCATCAATTTCAAAGTCACTGTGATCGCTAAGTTCTGTATCAGATTCAGAAACTATATCAAGTTCTTTGGGGCATGCAGGAATGGGAACATCATCACTGTGTGGAAATGGATGGATGACAGATGGTAATAATGGATACACAATGGATAATTTATTCTTTGAGCTGAATCCCTTGATATTACACAGAAATAACAGTCTTGGGTATGATCTTTGGGCTCACGCCAAACCATAGGTACAGTATATCAAAAGGTAAGGACTTCCTTTTGCCTTGAACTCATTGCCTCAAATTCTCCACACATGATTGGCATACACTATGCGGAGCCCATGACTTATCCTGATCACCAAGCTTTACACCGAAATAAGCGATATATGATTTTCTTACAAATTCTGTGGTATTCTACCTTTGCTTTACTCATTGGAAATTACCACATATATAACAAAACAAATCTGGGTGGTTCTTGCAACAACGGGACCTAGACATTGTTGGTGAAGTGAATTCGTGAATCTATGAAATGAATTCGTAAATGCATGAAGTAAACCCGTGATTTTGCACAATTATAGAATCTGAAACAGGAAATCAAAATATTAATAAAAAAAAACAAGTTATTGTTTTAGCAGTCAAGAAATGAAGCTTTCTATGATAGTTCATCAAGAATAGAATGAAGTATATTTGAGCTTATATATGCATATTGGTCCAAATAATGATTGCCTAATTCTGGAGAACAGTGGTGTGATGGATAAAAACAAAAGTAGTTTTCTGTAATCTGAAGGGGTAGGGACTAAAAAAATTAGTTTTCAAACAAAAATTTACAGTACTTGTATACTGGTGTAAGCAATACACAAAAATAACTAATCATAATCATAAAATAACCATATAATTTTCATAATATTAAATAGAAATTTATTATTATTATTATTATTATTATTATTAGAAACAAGAATATTAGGTACATGTTACACGATACAATCACAAAAACTTAAGCACAACACTCTCAAAACATAAAATAAAATACTGTACAATTCTTTTTTTAGTGATATAAAGGACCAAAAATATTAGGTAATAGTGTTACAAAAACTGTTAGAACTGAACTTTTCTTGCTTTCAGTCTAGAAAATGGGAAATAACGTTAGAGTAGGATAAGTCTAGCCAAGGAGGGTCAGAACGGTTAGATTAAATTGAGGTTCACAGTAGGATTCCTCACAAGATTAGGCTAGGGCAATTTACCGTAGCCTTTGTTAAATTATAAATTAATGCTAGGTCTTAGACCACACTGTAGGTCTAATCTAACTTGACCTAGTTTAAATTACTATCGCTAAACTGGGGCTTAGAAATACAACGGTTAACTTACCAAGTCAATTGTTCTTAACTAACTCTCGATTTATTCAATTAGGTTTAGTTCTGTTTAGGAGTCCTTCCATTTGTTGAATTTAGGTGAGCGCACATTTAAAGCTGGTTTGTATCAGTTGTAGAATCAATAGTTGTTTTTTCCGTTAGCGTTTCAAGCGCTTAGCGTTCCATACTGCTAATGACGCTATATCTTGCCGCCTTTTCTTTGTTTCTCCAGCTTTTTGTTGGTTGGGTTGTTGATCAGTAGTGTCATTGTATCAATACTACCGAGTAGCTTTACCACACAGTATATAAATACTAGTGTGGAGATTAACTCTGGTCAGTAACCGATTGGTTTCATCCACCCAGTCATTGTTATAAAAAGAGTTTAATAATTGTTAAATTAACTACCTACCTACTCAGTAGAACATTTTCATTAAAAAAAATAATATATTATTAATAATAATACTAATAATAATATATTTTAGTAGTAGTAAAAATAATAATAATAATAATAATAATAACGATAATAATAATATGTTGTTAGTAGTAATGGTAATAATAACATTAAAATAATAATATAATAATAATAATAATAATGATAATAAAAGCGTATTGGTTTGAATGCAGTTTTGACAAGTAATTGTAATTATCGATAGTTACAAAAACATCATTCTGCCGCTGCCACTAAAGTGCGTTGCTGGGTGCGGTGCACCCCTCGCACCCGCCTAAAACAGGCCCTGAAGAAGGGTAATATATGACTCTAATAGAAGACCGGGCCCATGGGGCAGGGGAGAAATCACTCCTTATTGCGCCCTGATGTGTATGTGCTAAGGATAACCTAAGGGCGTTGTCCAAGAATGGTATATAATTTTATAGCCGACTGCGGTAGATTCGCTAATGGAAGAAATGTCGTTGCGTTTAATCTGCAGGCATTTTTAGCAGCTGTGTCAGCTATTTCATTACCAGGGATTGACATGGGAAGGAATCCATTGTAAGTGAATTTTTCCGGTTAGGGTTGGGAGAAAAATAATAAAAACATGAGTGAATCTAAGAACAAAGAAGGTGAAATGAGGATACTACCATACCAAGAGAGAAGTTTTAATGAGCTTAGTGAATCAGTAAAGATGACAACAGGCTGTGGTGGTAAGTTTTTTTTAATGAAAAGGAGAGATTGAAGAATTGCAAAGATTTCTGCAACTAAGATAGCATGATGAGGATGTAGTTTCCACGCGAGTGTGAGAGAGAGAGATCAGTTATAAATACAGCACTACCCACAAATGCGGGTGAAGAAGAAACTGATCCATCAGTAAAAATATGCAAGAAATTTGTATAAGTTGTAGTTGAGACCTCAGAGAAAAGGGACAAGGCCAAGGATGGAAGATCTTTCTTCATCCAAGTTAATGGCAGAGAAGTCCTAAAGTAAGATCTTATTGGGGACCATGGAGGGAGTGGAAAGGGAGAGAACCTAGTGGGGAGAAGGTAATGGGTGGCAGGGATAAAGAGGAGATAAGTTTTAATGTTCCAACTATAAATGGGAGGTGAAAATTACAATGAAAATCAGTTATTAGAAGTGTTTGGTGAAACCTTGACAAAAGCTAGAAGAATGGATGATCGAGAGAATAGTTTGAAATTTTATATAGCCAACAGCAGCATAGCAGTTCCCTGCGGTATAATAAAGGTATAATACCTGATTCTGTATGTAGGGCTGAGGTGGGTGAGGAGCAAAACTCCCCCAGTGCTATTCGTTGAGCTGTGTTCAGTATCATATCTAGTTTTTTGAAAACACTGGGCAAAAGATCCATAGAATAATCCACCTTGCTCAGGATGCAAGCCTGAAAGAAGTAAAGTGTTCCTGTTTACCCCTCATTGAGTTCCTGAAACCCCTCTTCATTAGAATTAGTCGTTTCATGCAGGTTTTGAGCTCAATATAGGACCATCAAGATACATCCCTAGGAAACAGTGCAAGGACACAAGTTAATGGTGAGGATTGTACAGTAATAATAAGTAGCATCATTCGAAGTCTCTTTTTAGTGAAGCACATAGGTCTGCTCTTGGCGACATTTACTGTGAGACATAATTGCAACTGTCGATCAATGTTGCTTAAGTTATGCAATAAGGGGATGGGGAATGTTGCAAGTTGTTGTGCAACAAGGGGAAGGGGGAATGTTGCAAGAGCAACAAGAGGTTATGCAACTTGGAGGCGGAGTTATCCCCCAAGAGAAAGAGAGAGGAGAAGGAGAGCTGTTCGTCTGGCATGAGCCAAGCGCATATTAAGACTTCAGCCGAGTGGCCGTTGTCTTATATGGCCCCTAATCAGCCAGCTGGCTTAATCAGCCAGTTGGCTTATATGGCTGAGTTGCCAGATTGCGCTATTTATTTAATTAAAGCATATATTCTGGCTTAATCCGCCAGTTGGCTTATCTGGCTGAGTTGCCAGATTGCGTTCATTTATTTAATTAAAGCATATATTCTGGCTTAATCCGCCAGCTGGCTTAGAAGGCCTCTTAGAAGGCATAAATGGCCTGTATATATATTAATAACCCTCGAACGAATTAAAAGCGCACACAAACCATACACTCACTGACTGTACGCCCATAAATCCCTATTATCACACACACACCACACACACACACACACACATACACACATATATATATATATATATGAATAGAAACGACATAAGTGTTAAGGAACGTTTCTGCACACGAGGAGGAGAGATAACGAATAATGAAAAATGAGGCGAACCGCCCGGGAATCGAACCCAGGGCCTTCCAATTGCCGGTTGGACGCTCTACCATTATGCTACGGACCTCACTCAATCACAAATCGAAATTCTCCCACATAGGGCAGAAACCAATGCCCTGAGAGGGCACCCTCGCAAATCGTGAATATGCGCATATAACTGCAATGACCGCGCAGTATATAAATGAATAGAAACGACATAAGTGTTAAGGAACGTTTCTGCACACGAGGAGGAGGCCCTGGGTTCGATTCCCGGGCGGTTCGCCTCATTTTTCATTATTCGTTATCTCTCCTCCTCGTGTGCAGAAACGTTCCTTAACACTTATGTCGTTTCTATTCATTTATATACTGCGCGGTCATTGCAATTATATGCGCATATTCACGATTTGCGAGGGTGCCCTCTCAGGGCATTGGTTTCTGCCCTATGTGGGAGAATTTCGATTTGTGATTGAGTGAGGTCCGTAGCATAATGGTAGAGCGTCCAACCGGCAATTGGAAGGCCCTGGGTTCGATTCCCGGGCGGTTCGCCTCATTTTTCATTATTCGTTATCTCTCCTCCTCGTGTGCAGAAACGTTCCTTAACACTTATGTCGTTTCTATTCATTTATATACTGCGCGGTCATTGCAGTTATATGCATATATATATATATATATATATATAAATAAATAAATAAATTGATTGATGCATGCAAAGCCCCAATAGCAAAATATATACGAGCACAACCACCACACAAAAAAAGCATCACATCACCAACAATCGTCTAAGTATAGACTTTTAGGAGCTCATCCCATCAACAGCACATGGTGAGATGAGGGCTACGACTTTTAAGAGCTCATCCCATCAACAGCACATGGTGAAATGAGGGCTACGACTTTTAGGAGCTCATCCCATCAACACCACGTAACCGATATGAGGGCTACAACCAAGTGTCCAAACTTAGACGATTGGTGGTGAAACTATTACACAACAACCCACCAACCAACTCCTGGTAGACCGACACGGTTTCTAAATACGACTCAATAAACAGAGTTATTAAACGTAAACGTTTATGAGGACAAGTCAAAAAAAAGGCAACGCCAATAGTTTTTCTATTGATCTTCTCGTGGTTTGTCGTGAATACTTTTATTATTTGTTTTCTTCATTATTTACTCTACTTCTGCTCTCTATTGCATTTATCGCTTGCTTTCTCCGTACACTCGTTTTCACTGTACCGTATAAGTTCCTGGTAGCCACGCCGAGACTATGAAAGCCGTTACAACACAAAGGGGGAAGGGGGGTTCATTAACACTCCTTTTAAACGTTTGTTAACACTTTATTTAATTCCGAAAATGCTTTAAGTAATTTGAG
This sequence comes from Bathynomus jamesi, assembly GCA_023014485.1. Classification (NCBI taxonomy): domain Eukaryota; kingdom Metazoa; phylum Arthropoda; class Malacostraca; order Isopoda; family Cirolanidae; genus Bathynomus; species Bathynomus jamesi. Next base: position 410,943 of record JAJOZX010002020.1, on the reverse strand, counting down.
GGGATGCGAGTAGGAAATTTTACTATAATATTTTACGTCGGAGAGGGGCACAAACAATTAATTTAATTTTAAGGTTACATGGCCTCAACTTTACGCTTATCGCGCTACCGAATGACTGACTCTTTTTGGGGGTAGTCCGCTCTGTGGGCCTCTGTTCAGGATTGCCAACTCTTCCCATTTTAAACAATTGCAATCTAACAAACATACTTTATCGTAATTTCACAATTATTAGTAAATTTATATTAAACATTATAATCTTAACTAAACAAAAATTAATATTCTTAACTAGGCATTACTACACTCGCATCACCCCCTTGAAAATAAGTTTTTCATTAGGAAAACTTATTAATATCGTTTAACAAATTTAATAAATTTATTTAACAAATTTATATATTTTGCAATTTTTTTTTTTTCTTTAACAAATTCAAAGTTGATAGACAAGAAATAATTAGAATGACAAATTCCACACACATATTTTGTATCATATTATAGAAATCGAAAACTTTATAATTTTCACATTTGCATAAAATAACATTTCACACTAATAATTAAATTACAACCTGTAACTAATCGATACATGACCAAAAAAAAATAACGGAAAATTTTCTTACAGTGGCTGCACAAATCTCAAGTTCACAATCTATTCCAGCGATTCCTCATCAAAGATCGCTTTACATTTGAAACGATTATTTGTATAGTTACAGTTACTATCAGGGCAACATAGAAAAAAATAAGAAAAAGTTTACATAAAATACTGACCAAGAGCGCACATACTATTTCACGAAAAACGCAACAAATATGGGCAATAATCGCACCCTTTCACTTATAATTTCATTACATAATAATCAGTACATTACTTTGCTGGACGCTTAGATCACAATCCGCACGCTGACAACGGACTTCTTCAATTTTCAATCGCAGCTCTCCTGCTCACTTCGCTAGAATGCAAGGGATTGCATCAATCAACATGCAACAGGGCAGCACGCTTTAAAGGTTCCGCTCTCTCTCCAAATGGCAGAAAAAAAAACAAGAGAGACGTCCAATTCTAAAAGGATCAGGGGGGGGGGAGATATACTGAAAGCGGGACCACGCGCTGGAATTGGAATTTCAATTCTAGAAGTCGATGAAGAAACTCGCCTTGTCTCATCTCCACTTTTGTCGGTGAACGCTGCTCTTCCTACGTCCAGCTGAAAGACTCTTCTACTGGCAACAATCAAACGATCACTTCGCCGTAGGCCGTTTCCCAACGAACCTACTGTATGTCTGTATGGACAGTACACTCTTAGACACCCGTTCAAGCTCTCGTGGCTTGCCTACCGCGTGCTAAAACACATATTTAGCGAAGCATTCGAGCAGCGTGACCAGCTACTGCCCGAAAAATACCAGTAGACCATCTTCGATCGAAACTTTCGTGTGCCAAGACCCTGCACACGAAGTTTCTCTTCTCTTCCGAAACTGTCCTGCGCCAAGTCCCTGCGCCATCTGGTTTCTCTTCTCTCTTCTCATCATTGGTGATCGATCACCTATCCGGTCGACTAAACTCAATGGATGGAACTCGGATTCAACTTGGTTGCCTCCAAACCGAGCCTTTTGAAATTTTGAAAAAAAAGTTTATTCGAAACGTGTTTCTGTACTGCTTATCATTTATTTAATATTTAATTTACCGAATTTTCTCGACAGTTCACTTCGAAACAATAACTACACATTTGCTCTGGCCAAATTCATGGAAAAAAAAATGACAAATCTGAAAATTTCGCAAAAATTTAATCACATCTAGCTACCAATAAGGTCACTTATGGCAGTTACATCGGAGAAGATAAAAAAAGTCATAAAATGTACGAAACAAAATTGTACAGTATAAATAGAAAAGCGCCCATACATAATAACTGTTAGTATAATTTAAGAAATATTATTGTTCAAACTACCGTCAGAAATCACATCAATACTTTTAAATACAAAAGACAACAATGAACCCCAGAAAATTCATTTCATCACTTCTCTGACAATCATGAACCCTCTTGCCCTTTGGGGGGGGGAGCACACTAAGACGCCACAAAAACGTTACTGGCTATCTAGAAGGCTCCATTTCCGAGGGAACACTCGAGCCAATGTTTTAAATGCATTAGTTAACCCCCGACTGAAGGTTTAAACAATAATAATTTTCCAAAAGTTATTAAAAATTAAAAAAAAATAAAAATTACGACCGAAAATTACTTTAATACAGTAATTCCAACTTGAAACGTTAAATTTCATATGAATTGAACTCGCAATTCGCAAATTACATCTGAGATACAACTCTCTCCTTCAACAGGAACCCCAGTATGGTTTGCAAATCACAAAAATCCCAGTAATTTATCGTTTCCAAGTGAAACTACAAATTTGCATCGTTAAAGTAAATAAGAATAGATAATATGCACTCAAAAAATACACGCAACCTACTGTAAAGAAAAACAAAACATTGCATAATTGAGAGAGGTCGCTTTGTTTGTAAGCGAACCTCTATACAAATATCCCTAACCGAATGAAACTGCATTATATCCTGACATAATTTTGTAATCTTTTCTATGCAAACGCTCGAACTAAAAAAAAAAGGACATTTTTCATTTCTAATACCCAAATTAAAATATCAACTCAAAACATCCTTTTTACAATACAATCTAAATTTCAAATAAAAATTTAACCATTTTCATTGAACTGGAAGAAAGAAATAAAAATCGGCCTGCCTATACAAATAAAATTGAATGAATTTATAAAACGTAAACAAACAATATATGAAAAGAATTTTCTACACAAATTTCTGTTACCCAAAAAAAATTATAATATCCAGATTTAGTAAAATATGTGTACCGTAACTCACATAGGCCCCCAAAATAAAAATAAAATTTACTTCCGCACTTTTAGGCCTACAATTAATAAATTCAATGTTACGCGTGGAAAGAACAATTTAGAATTTAATGCATAACATTTGTGCTTATTAAAAAAAATCCTATGATTATTTATGTTAAACCAATTAAAATTTTGTTAAATAGCTAAGAATTTAATACTCAATAGACATATACCGTAGTGACGGTCAATATCCGAACAATATTTAACGATAGGCCTACAAGAAATCTTTCTTTAGTACAATACAATAGCCATTTTACAAAATATCAGTCGGAATTGTCGTGAAAATGAACGAAAGGAACGGAAAAAATAGATAAATCAGCCTACCTACCAAATTTTACGAGTGTATAAATATATATGATTATATATATATAACTAATATATACGTATAAGTTAATATGTAAGTGTATAATTAATGAGTATATAAAAAAATCCAAAAAAAAATTAGAAAATTTTGAAGTCTAACACAATCCTATACGGCCAGCCTATAATCTGCCAAATTAATATGTTCAAGATTACTTTTCGACTGTCCCTTAAAATGTAACTTAATCCTATTTAGCGCGAAGCGAAGCGAAGCGAAGCAAAAAGCCCGTAAACCTACATAAACAATAAAATAAGCCTATCATTATATACAACCAATCGAAATATAATCAAAAATCTACTAATGAATCCCAGAAAATTTTTTATGTTCATGAAGTGTCTAACAATACTATATATGTATATATACACCTAGAAATGCGATACAAATTTTCGCTCAAACATTTTTAAAGGACCGTATAAAATGTGTATCACACTGTATTTAAACTAACATAATTCACTTACGTACAAATTCAGTGTAAAATTTTTTTTCTCTATATTAATTGTTATTATTATATTATCACAATTACTACTAATTCCAAAAGTTGAAACACAAACAGTAAACAAAAGGTAAGCTGAAACAGGCATAACAGTGGAAGAGACGAAAAAAAGAAAAATTGAGCCCTGACAGCACGATAAATTTTGAAAACTATGTTCTCTCCGACGTCATGAACGAAATTTAACGCAATATTGAGTCAGACGTAAATTGTTCTACCGACTCTCTGCACCACGACTAAAAGAAATTTTGAGTCACTAGACTGCGGAAAGTAACGGAATCGTACGATGAAAAATGAAACAAACGAACATTTCAGAATCCCACGAACTCCCACGAAAAGAAAGGAAAAAACAAATTAAATTTTTAGGCGCGAAGTTTGTAAGGGACGCTATAAGGATGTCGAAGGCGATGCGCCATTTTGAAATTACATTCACCATGAAATTTTAAGGAATGGAAATCGAAATTTGCCTGCAAACGGGGTAAACTTTGCATTTAGATATTTTAATAATCGAAATAAAATATTCATTAACGCTATTGGCTATTATACCGGGTCGGAAGAATTTTAATCGAAATAATAGGCACGTGGGTAAGCTTCATACAAAATATGATGTAGGACAACCGCTAGCCACCAAAAATGTCGTGAATACTTTTATTATTTGTTTTCTTCATTATTTACTCTACTTTCTGCTCTCTATTGCATTTATCGCTTGCTTTCTCCGTACACTCGTTTTCACTGTACCGTATAAGTTCCTGGTAGCCACGCCGAGACTATGAAAGCCGTTACAACACAAAGGGGGAAGGGGGGTTCATTAACACTCCTTTTAAACGTTTGTTAACACTTTATTTAATTCCGAAAATGCTTTAAGTAATTTGAGGGGATGCGAGTAGGAAATTTTACTATAATATTTTACGTCGGAGAGGGGCACAAACAATTAATTTAATTTTAACGTTACATGGCCCCAACTTTACGCTTATCGCGCTACCGAATGACTGTCTCTTTTTGGGGGTAGTCCGCTCTGTGGGCTTCTGTTCAGGATTGCCAACTCTTTCCATTTTAAACAATTACAATCTAACAAACATACTTTATCGTAATTTCACAATTATTAGTAAGTTTATATTAAACATTATAATCTTAACTAAACAAAAATTAATATTCTTAACTAGGCAATTTAGGGTGGATCACTTTTCACTTTTTTTTAAAAATTATAGCTGGTCAAAGTTTTTCCCATGATTTGGTTCAGTGGAAGTACACTGACACCATTTTTACCAAAATCGATCAATATTTAGGGGTCGCGCATCGACCTTGAAAATTTCAATTTTGGAAATTTGGCCAAATTGACAATTTTTTACTGAATAAAGATAAATCATCAAATGACCATATTTTCTGAATCCTCTCAGTGAAAGAAATCCTCTCAGATACTTACCAAGTTGATCGGACAAGTGGTTTAGAAGTTACACTTACCTAGAAATAACATTAAAATTTAAAATACCGTATTTGTCCCCCGTTATGGACGTAATCATAGCATCAGTAGCTGGCGCATCCTAAAATCCCAATTACACACACACGCTATGTCTATGACCAATATTTTTACTAATCACAGTTTGCTTTTTACAGATCAACTGTGTCAATTGATTCTTGTTTGATAAGTCTAGACTTTAGTACAATGGATAAACTGTTAACAACCAGGAGTGGGAAGACTCTGAAAGTTACTTATTCTGGAAAAGAGAAAGCAGCAACAACAGCACCACCTTCTCTAAGGTCAGCCACGGACGTCTTCTTAATTGGTCAGCCATCTTCCTCGATCGGTGGTGCCAAATTGCCAACCACCCATCAAGTTCTCCAGTACTTCTTCTATGCCAAGCAGGAAACTACTGACAGGAAGGCCGCCGTAAAAGACACGGTGGCCAATGTTCTGGCATTTTGGAACATGGCACGTATAAAGACGATCACGAGGCGTAACTGCGAAAGAAAACTGGAGTTACTGTGGGAAGAGTGGCGCTCGCTGCAGAAGAGCAAGATGAGAGACAGTGACGCGGGAAAAGGCAGGGAGAAGTTTTCAGAAAATCTGAACAAGCTCTGGGACATCGGAGCTCCCGATGCTATTGAAGAGATACAGAAAAGTCGACTGCTCTCAGACAACAACAAACAAGAAGATATTAAATTTTATGAGGATCAACGGGGCCTGCGCCAGGCAACAATGAGTGGGAATGATAAAGTGTTCGTTGTCAAGAGAAAACGGCAACTCTCAAGACAACAATCTCGTGATGAGCCAGGCACCTCAAAAACGAAATTAGGAACCGAAGCTGAGAGCGACGATGAATCTATAGAAAGCAGATCATCGAGCAACTCCGAATCACAGCTAGAACCACCATACCGACAGCCGAGAGAATCAACTGTATCAATCAGCCTTCCTCACCGCATCCTCAATGCACCGGCTGTTATTGAAGTGGCTGATCGCTTCCGGATGTCCAATAATCAGGTGTGTATATATCAGTAATGATCTTTCCTTGACAAAGATATAATAGACGTAACGACGGAAAATTTAGTGATTATTTTGTCACATAAAAACCATACGCATCCTTGTCAATTTCCTTTCAATTTCGCACATAGGTGGCAAGTGTCGTGGCGGCAGTCCTACGTTCGGCAGATCCGCCCAGACCTGGACAAATTCAGTATCTCGAAGGACACGTCTCGCCGTGGAAGAGTGGCACATCGTTGTGAAGTGTCGACAGCTGTGCAGAAATCCTTCGTATCTCCGAGGCATGCTGTCGTCCACTGGGACGGTAAAGTAATCAAGGTCAGTTTTGCCCTCACCGTGGACGACAGTGAATTAACATGTTCCAGTGACGACAGTGGATTGACATATTCCAGTGGACGATAATGGATTGGCATGTATGACATACGTTTCAGGACTCTCTTGGATCATTGGAGCACCGCCAGGCGATTCTCATCTCCGGAGCTCCCCAATGCACAGAAGGAAAGTTGCTGGCCGTTCCGACTGTTGCTGACGGCACCGGTCTGTCCCAGGCCCAGGCGACCTTTCGTGCTCTCAAAGACTGGGGATGCGAGAACAACGTGATTGGACTGTGCTTCGACACAACTTCCTCCAATACGGGGAGGGTGCAGGGTGCGGTGGTCCGGCTGGAGAACATGCTTGGTAAACCGCTCTTCCAGCTGGGCTGTCGCCATCACGTTATGGAGCTCATCGTGGGGGCAGTGGTCATCACCGCGTTTGGAAGAACCACAGCACCAACTGAACTTTTGTTCCAGTATCTGAGGAGAAGGTGAATTTCAAGTCTAAGGCGCATTTGCTTTCTCCAATGATTTTTTGCCTTCAGAGCAATTGAGATATCAGCGTCCTTCTACTAATGATGTTAATAGCAGTCGAAAAGGGAAACTTCAGTCGTTTTCATGCAATATTTTCATAACTCCCCTTTCAGGTGGGACAAGCTCGACCTCTCGACTTATCGCGAGCTGGAGATCGAGCATTTGGCGGAGGTGACGTGGCTGATGGAGCTCCAAGATGAGGCAGTCAAGTTCCTCGGCACCGCTTCTGGTCTTGTCAGAGAAGACTACCGAGAAGTGGCGGAGATTACACTCCTGGTACTCGGGGCCCAGCCACGTCGTGGCACACACTTCATGCGCCCAGGAGCCTACCATTATGCGAGGTGGATGGCCAAGGTTGGTATTTTGAATTAGAAGTTAAATATTGTATTGCCTTCTGCAAACAGCCATTTGAAGTCCCTACCAGAAAAAAATAAGATAAATAATTTACCATTAAACAAACTTATATGGAGTGGTATCGGTATTTATACATCACAGTGCGTATTCGTTTCAGATCATCTACTACACGAAGCTCCTGATGTTCAGCGGTCAGCTGGAGTTCGACGACGAGCTGGTACAGAAACTTCAGAGAGTGATACTATTTACTGCACTCCTCTACGCACCTGCCTGGCTGGCGGCTCCTGTCACAGCTGATGCCCCGCTGAATGACCTTGTGTTGTACCAGCGTCTTCTGCAGTACAGGGCTGTGGATCGCGAGATTGCAGAGGCTTCACTGGCAGTGATCAGGCGGCACTTGTGGTATCTGAGGCCTCAGACCGTCGTTTTCGCCTTCTGCAGTGACAAAGTGGAAGACACTGTGAAGCACGAGATGGCAAAGAAGCTGTGCCGCCTCGCTGTTCCCGAGGACTTCACGTATGACAACGTCTCGGTTGATGACACGACGCGCCTTCCGGACCTGATCGATGAGTCATCGTGGTTCGTGTTCACAGGTCTGCAGGTGTGCGCGTCTACGTGGCTCACTCTGCCGGTGAATAAGTGGGATCAAGATAAGAACTACTGTGATCTGAAGAATGTCATCTCGCATCTGAAAGTTACCAACGACGTGGCAGAGAGAGGGATAAAACTGATAGAAGATTACGCGAACACTGTCACAAAAGACGAGTCACAGCTGCAGGGTCTTCTTCAGCTCGTGGAAAAGAGCCGGAAAGAACTCGGTGACTTCAAGAAGTCGTCACTTGCCAAGATGACGTAGCGCAGAGGGAAAGGGAGTTAGCAGAGAGAGTACATGGCGCACGCCTTAAGATGACGTGTGTTCTAACCACGATTCATACTGTTTTTGAACCTAGTTAGGGGCACCGGAGTAAGTGCCTTTAGTGATATCGGTAAACCGTTTTAATACAAAATACATTTGATCTTTCCTT